>VFFE01006732.1:0-166632 GCA_008921705.1 Burhinus oedicnemus | reverse complement strand
GGCATAAGTGGTGGGTTCATTGCAGAACATCATTTTATCCATTTAACTTTATTTAAATTAACTACCTAAATATTTAGGGATCAAAACACAGCCCAATACAATGTAATTAACATTCTCAGCAGAAAAAAAATAATATGAACTTTATTTCTCATTAAAAACTTACACATTTTAATTATACTTAGTATACTTGCTATTTGGAAATGTTGTAATGCCTTAATAACCCATTTGCAGATTTTTAAAAAAAACAAAATAAGCAAGTATAAACATTAACCTAAAAACTACCAAATGGTTATTCTCCTTTATTGTTATAACAAATGAGGAAATCCTGGGCCTATGATACATACATGGTACATTTTCAGTTAAAAAAACAGCAATGAAATCATCTGCTTGTTTTGTGCTGATGCACTGGCAATACAAGAAATCCCAGTTAACACCAAGATGGCTACTAGGAGAATGGCTATTAGCTTTCATTATTAGGGGTACATTTCCCAAAGACTTCAAAAAGACTTTCCTTAGAGTAAGGACTGCTAAATAAATCAGCAAATGGATACTCAAACCATTTCTGTGAGCCAGCCAGAAAACCTCCCTGTGACTTCCGCAGACTTTGAATCAAACCTTCAGATCTCGGCTATTAAACATTTTCTGCATCTTTTCAATGAGCAATGATGGGTCTCTGTTCTGAAAGCTAAATGTATCTTTGCATTTTCTCTCACAAGACATCAGAACCCTATAAGCACCATATGGACTGCCTTTTTTGTGCATCTGTACTTTATGCAGATACGGTCTTCAAACACAGACTGCAAAAATCCTATTGTAGCAGCAGACAGTGGCTGGGATCCTTATCCAGGAGGCTTTTGAAGTCAACAGAGGCTGCATCAGGCCCTCTCTATGCTTTGCATAATAAAGTCATTGAACCTATTGTGCCAGTTTATACATGCCATAATTGCACAGCTATTACCTTATGTCAACTTTCTCACGTAAACACTTACCTCCAAGGCATGCACCCATGGCCAACGAGAAGATTAACGGTTTCATAGGCAAGTTAACATCAGGATCTTTACTCAGGTTGAGAAGAACAGGAATCTGTGGTTTAAGAAGAAAAGGGAGAGATATTCAGGAGACATCCAACCATCAGCACAATATAAACAAAAATCATACAAGTAAACAACTTAAACCATCAGGAAGTCCAAAGAATAACTTGGGGGAGGGTGGTGTGTTTAAATTAGCATCTTTGCATCACATTCTTGATCTGTGCTCACTTTTCCCCATCGACCATGCTAGTCCCACAAGCCACAGAGAAGGTATGGGCAACATTAAGCCAAGCTTGACACAGGTACTGCTAACAAAACTGAGGGTCTCGTAAGGTTATGAATGCCTCCCATTAGGTCCTTCTAGTTCAACAGGGATCTGACACTGATTACAAATCAACTCCCCCTCCATTTCTTGAAGCCTAAAAGACAGAGCTATAACCCCTCTTCTTGCTGGAGACAGCTGCAAGAGGTGCCTAGACCTTCACAATCAAGATGGCTGTAGATCATGCGTCAGTAACTAAAAAATTCCTGAATCCTTGTTATAATCAAAAGCGTCTGATAATTTAGGGAAAAATTGAGAAAGATCAATTCTGAAGGCTTCTGAATTCATAAGCAGAGCTAAGTTATTTTACTTTCTATTCTAACATTATATTGACCAGAGAATCACAGAACCACAGGGGTTGGAAGGGACCTCTGGAGATCATCTAGTCCAACCCCCCTGCCAGAGCTCACTGAGAACTGTTTGCAAGTTTTATGAATTTCATTTAATCCTTTTAGCAAATAAAATAAAATAAAATAAACCCCCTGAAAAGTCAAATGAGGCTTGTAGGGAGACACAATAGACTTCATTACGCAATTGGTATAGAGCCCAAAAATACAGCAGGCAGGCTTTTGCGCAGCACCAGATCTCAGTCAGTAACACCCTTCAGAGCTAAACAACTTTCACTTTAGTTGTGAAAAACTAGTTTGAGTTCAACTTAATTGTGTAACCACTTGGTTTGAAAGACAGGTGTAACCAGTACTTGTAGAAAGAAGATCATTAGAAAAGAGATCTTATTAACCTGTTTTTAATGGGTACAAACATTTATGGGACCAAAAAGGAGAGAGAAAGACTAAGCAAACATTGAACAGCGAGGATCAAGCAGGAAGAGATTTGTGGAAATTACTGCGATGTGCCTTAAAATTACTGCTTTCTCAGAGTCCAGGATTTTCAGTAGTGAATAGAGTTATGAGTTTTAATCCTCCAATTTGTCATTTGAATGTATTTCACAGGTGCCCCTCAAGGGGTATGACCTCAGACAGGGAGCAGCTGCTTCCTGAAAAATGTTTTCACTTTGATGGCTGAGTGATGCTCACCTTTACTGACCATGTGTGTTCTTTTAGTACGGAGCAATATATAGGCTTTATGAAGAATTACAACCCTTTCCCCCTCCCTCCTGCCAGTGGTGCTAATCATCCCTCTTAAATCCTCTAATTGATTAACCTAGATAAGTTAATGTCTAAATAATTATTCTTGAATTGTGCATTGTCTGAAGATGTCTATTTCTATTTTAAAGCCTAAAGAAGAATCAGCACACCCAACATCTTGTCTGTTTCTTTCCATGAAACAGTCATGAAAGATTTCATTTCTCCCCACAAACTTTGTTTCCCTGAAACCACCGCTGCCAGAACATGATATGCAATTTAAATTGGTGAAAAGGAGGCTGAGGGCAGACCTTATCACTCTCTACAACTACCTGAAAGGAGGTTGTAGAGACGTGGGCATTGGTCCCTTCTCCCAAGTAACAAGTGATGGGATGAGAGGAAACGGAAGTTGCACTGGGGAGGTTTAGATTGGAAATAGGAAAAATTTCTTCACCAAAAGGGTTGTTAAGCATTGGAATAGGCTGCCCATGGAAGTGGTTGAGTCACCATCCCTGGAGGTATTTAAAAAAACATGTAGATGTGGCACTTAGGGACATAGTTTAGTGGTGAACTCGATGATCTTAAAGGTCTTTTCCAACCTAAATGATCCTATAAGGCTGTGATTTCATGATTCTATGATCTGCAATTAGCCCATCCCTGATGTCAAAAATACAGCAAGTGTTAACACATGCAGGAAAAGAAACAACTCATGCATCTAAAAGGATGTTTGGAAGCAGGATTTCTAAAAATGAAGTAGCAAAGATCCACTGATAATAGTGATGGCGATAGTTATTTTTATGAGCCTGGATCTTCCTAGGCAATGTAAGTGTAGGCGTGGTGCCTAAGGACACAGTTTAGTGGTGGACTTGGCAGTGTTAGGTTTGTGGTTGGACCCAATGATCTTAAAGGTCTTTTCCAACCTAAATGATTCTATTCTATATTTATTTCAAAATAATATTGTGTTTCTAACATAAAACAAAATCTAAACACAAATACTGAAATCACAGGATAAACCACCTTGCTCAACCTAAATGTAGCATTTTTTCCTACTATATAATTTTGACCAGAGAACCAAAAATGATTATTTAGTTTCTCAGAATTATTTGTAAGTATCCTGATGTACTACAGTAACTCAGTTGTTGCAGGACACAATCCTGAACTACGCAGACTAGCAACACCTGTTTAAATTAGACTCCTCCTTGTGCATGCCCTGCCCAGCACAGAGAAGGTGGGTATGTAGAGCAGATTAAAATGATTACCCTATTTTCATGCTGTTGAGGTCAGTCCTAAAGCTGTTGTCAGGCAGATCCCAAGTGCAGAGCAAGTAATGCCATTTTCACACCCCAATAGTGGGAACCGTGTGGAAAGCAGAGCCCTACGGCTCTCCAGGAACCCCCTCCCTAATTACAGCACTGTGAAGGACAGGAGAAGAGAGAAGTAAAACAGAGATCCCAGACAAAGTCCACGAGGTAACTCTCTGCTGGGTATTTACAGCCACATACACATAATACTGACATCAGAAAATTTGGATGTTTAGTGAAGGAGCTCAGTGCCAGGAGCTCTCAGTGTCCTGTAAATCTCTATTGATTGAAAACACAGAAACCCCCTAGAAGAAAGTCACTGAACAAAACTTTCAACTCACTGTGTCTTCTTTTAAACACAAAGATACATTGCAATGTATCAAGAGAAGGTGCAATTCTGTAATGTGCACGAATCTCCATTTCTTAATTTTTTAAACCCTACAAAGTATTTTAGGAGCCCAAACACACACTTGACCCCACTGGTGTTATTGTCATCTCCTTGACGTAACATTCTTTTTTTCCACTTAGAAATACTGTGAATTCTTTCTAAAATGATTCATAATAATTAATTATCTACATTAAAATTATCATCAGTGATGTCATGCTCCTAAGTGCAGTAACAGGCAGTAGGGCTGGATCAGGAATCTCTAGTCCCATAAATGCCTGTTTCTGCAGCAAGGGACAAACATTGAAACATGCCTTAGCAATACATATTTATGTACATTTTAATTTGGTTATTTTCCCTATTTAAAGGGATTCTCCCTGCCAAAGAATAATTATTATAAGTCAGAAAGGGAATGCAAGTCCTACAACCTCTGACACATGCTTGAAGTTAGATTTAACATGTTTATATCCCTTGTAAAGAAGAGGTAATTCTAAAAAGGAATGCTCCACCATAAGTTTCAGTTTTGAATAACCACATGAAAGATGAATGCAAAACATTCAGTTAAATTTCTAGCGTTTCAGATAGAAATATTTAGTTGATCCATAAAGTAAACCAAATTTTTTGCAAACATTATGGGCTATCCTGTGTGGCAGCTGCATGCCACAGAGTCTTCAAAAGTCACTAGTATCTAATTCTTTTGATTTAAAAGTAGGCATAAGACAAACAGATTGTTCTAATTTCCACCTTAAGAACTTTCCTGCTCCAAAACCAATGAAGAATTAAGAAACTTGATCATCAGCAAGAACTCTTGAAGAGATGTTGCAAATCAGTTAAAGACAACAGACAATTCTCATTGCTTGAGCATTTGTATTTTAAATACATAAGCATCATGCACAGGATCAGTTACAAAAGAACCTGCCTCTCTGTTTTCTCCCAAAATCACCTTTAGCATTTTTTACCTCATTCATTCATACAATTATGTGTGAGGCAACATTTTTGCACTGTCAATACCTTAAACCTCAGCTTTATCTACTGTTTTAGTTCACCTGAGCACTAAAACCAGAAATGCAAAACATAAAGGATTAGAAGGAAACTTTTTGCTCTAGTTTTCAATTTTCTGAAAAACTGAATTGGTTCTACAACTCTTTCTGTTTCAAGCCATAGGCATTTCCAATAGCATCAAAAGCACTCCAAGTTAGGACACTTTGCAAACTGAGATATAGTTGCCCGTGACGCATATTGTACAGATACCTTTGTCGTAGTGATTTAATATATTTGGAATGAAGATTTTTTCATAGCTTTATGAAATGCTGCCCCTCAACAGAGAAAAAAGTTAAAGCTTATGAAGCCTCATTTTTCCTTCATTATTCCCTCCTCAGATTATGTAAACAGCACCTTTATCAATATTAGAAGGAGCATAATAATGTCTTATCAGGAAGACAGCTTTCATTTCTTATACCCTTTATTTCAATAATCTTACCAGGATAAATCTCTGTTTGACTAGCTTCTAGAAAATTTGCTAATTTTGCTGGAAAATTCGGTATTGAACCACCCCACACTGGTGCTTGATTGGCAGAATTCAGATAAAATGAGTGATGTAGCTCAACAAAGCAAAGCCAAATCTGTCTCTCCTGCCACCATTGTAAGACTATGTGCTTCTAGTAATACAGAAAAATACAACTGTAGGAAATAATGATTGTACCTTGAAAAAGGAGAATGTCCTCAAAGACTCAGTACAGAAAGGAGCTAGTCATTAATCTTGATTCTATATAGGGTGCTTTACAAATTTTATATATATAGGATGTAAGCTGATGCAAAAAGAACAATGAAAGCATCTACAGATGTTGGCACATTTGTCTATATATCTAAACTAATTGAAATCAATCCTTGTGGAGAAATATTTGTTTATACCATACACTGTGGAAGTAAATAAGATGTGTTACAAATACGAAAAGACCAAAAATGGAAATGTATATATTTCCATCTTTCACACCGTTTTTAATCTTGAATTAGTTTTGCAAGTTTTTAAAATGGAATAGGATTTTATTACTGTTATAAATTATCCACCTTCCCTAGAAGATATTATCTATTAACAATTAATATTGTAAGAAATTCATTCAGACTTAAAAAATACGATTCTGCAGGACAGCGTATTTCTACTCATCCCTCTCATCTCACTTACATCCTCAAAATTTAAGCCAGATGAAACAATCAAAAAGAAAGGAAGCTCAATTTTTACTTTAAAAGAAGGCTTTCAAAAAGAGAAAATGGAGAGATTGCAGACTAGAACTACATACACCAATTACTACTAAGCTAAATTTAATAAAACACTGTTAGTTTTCTCTTAACAATCCTTGCATTTATACTGCAGTATGTAATCCCCTTTTGCTAAAAGAGACTGGTGGTGATGAACACTTTTCTTTCACATTTAACTTATTTTATATACATAGACTGCATTCTTTGTAAGCAAAACTATGACCAAAGAGTTAACATTTTCACACCTTGCTGTCACAACTTCTTTTCCAAGACTCCAAATTACCCAAGAACAAGTTGAATCAAGACCTTTATCCTATTCACCTATTTTCACAAGAAAACATTCTCATGAGCATTGCATTCCACCAATCAAGGAGATAAAGAAGGAAGACCTCTTTTGAAAAAATGAAGACCTTCTTCTGAAATAGAAGCAAAAATGATGCTTTAGCTTTACTAGCTGGACCCTGGATATGTGGAGAGTAGACCGAAGAGAAGAGGCACTGGTCCTGCTCTATCGGTGAGCATCTGCTCCTGGGATGGCAGGAGACTCGTAAGAAACAGCAGGGTGAAACCCTCTCAGCTACTTCTGCTTCCCAAAGATAACACTTGTACAACTAATCACACCCTCCCATTGTGCAAGAAGGGTAACTTAGACAAGTTTACCCTGTACCTGTGCAGCGCAGTAGAAGGCATCAGGTCATATTGCACATTTTATCTATTTGTGCAGTGACAATGAAACAGCAATTCACATCTTTATTTTAGGGATTCATTGCTGTTTTACACCATGGGATTTCACAGCACACACTTCGCTAAGAACTGCATGTAGTAAAGATGTCTTTTGTGAAAAGTGCAGAGAACATGCACTAATAGGAAAAAACTGCTTGCAGTTTCCCAAATTGTTGATGATTGGTCTGTCTCTGCAGACAGGCCAGTCTTACACATTTATCAAACACTGAAATGCAGGGCATAGAAAACTCTGGTAAGACAGAAGGCAAAGAAGATCCAAAAATAAAACTGGCACTAAGAACATGAGATACATACAAAATATTCAGTACTGCAAATGAAAAGCCTCTGACAGTTTTAGAGGCAATAAATAGTGGGCCAAAAATTATCTGGTTTCTAACAAAGACCTGTCAGAGATTAAGTCACCTTGCCAGCCAGGTGGTTAATGAAAATTGTTTGTTGCTCTATATTGAGGAAATAGTATTTAAAGTCAGCTAAAATGAGGATTTACTATGGCTGTATTTTTAGTTCTGGTAATAAAAGAAAAATATAAACAGATGGCTTCAGCATATGTGCCTGATAAAACATGCCAATTAAACTAAAGAGCATACTGGTAATAAAATCATGTCACCTAACTTTCTAAGGGCAGAAATCCATGGCTATTTAAATGACAATACTAGGAAAATGTAGGCCTTAAAAACAAGTAAGTCTGCCTGTCAAGGAATGTCATTGTGAGTTTAGCCTGTTGAAAAAGGAGGAAAAATATCAGAGGATTAATAGAATGACACATAGAGCATCGCTACATGATTCACCACATTTATTCATCAGACAAAGAAAGCTGGATATCCAACATGAAAAAAACCCTTGCCATTCAAGAATTAAAATGTGTGGGACTTAATAACTAAGCTCCTGGTTTATTAACTGTTTATGTACACAACATTTTGTGGGTGTTTCTTAAGCAACTCCCAGATATATCTATATATGTTAGATTTGCTGCTGGCAACACAGTCTTTTGCAGACAGTCAGAGTTCATGGAGTTTCCCACAAAGTATATCTCAAACTCAAAATACTTTGTTATAGTACTTTTTTTACATATTGGAAAAATATTGGTTTTCCTATCACAATTGCCAGGCATTCTTATGTAATGAAATGTGATAAACACTCACTTATATAAACTTCGATTTAATTAGGGAGCTAGATCTTCACTCTCCAATGCTAAAGAGAAGGGAAAAGTCTTGGGATTACAGTTCATCAAGCAAATTTTAGTCTCATCTTGTTTTGGGGCAGTCCATGATCTTTGCATTCAGGACAAATGACATGAAACAAGCAATGGGAAGATACTCTGAAGATTGTTTTGTCTTTGTGTGGCTCCAATGCTTTATTTTAGTTTAACACAAACAGAATTTCACCAAGACAGAAACAGTGAAAGTAATCAACCTATGATGAGCTAAGTGTCCTCAGAAACTCATTCCACTGTTTCATGTACGCAATTATCTTTCTGCAGCATCCTCTGTAGCACAAAATATTTGCTGCATTCTGAGCGCTTTGCAGAGACTTTAGTTTAGCAACCTCTGTACATGAATTCCATACGGTACTGACATTTTTGATTGTGGGGTTATAGCAGATTTACTCTTGTCTAGAGCAAAGAAGAATTTGACCAACAATGGTGTTGCACTGAAAAGGTATTTCCAGGGTAAGATGCTTCTAATACTAAACTAATTTGTTTTTTGTAATTTCAGAAGTTTTTAGTAAGGGAGAATTCTTCTCCACAATGCTCGTGCTGAAGGCTGCCAAAAAGCATCTATGCATTCAAAATGTTTAAACACATGAATATTTTGCACCTTAAAACATTTCCATCTTAAAGTACCTGAAAACATTTAGGTTTTGCTCTTATGACTGCAGATAAGACAGGAGTGCCAATGCCAATGGCATCCTGGGGTGCATCAAGAAGAGTGTGGCAAGCAGGTCGCGGGAGGTTATCCTCCCCCTCTACTCTGCCCTGGTGAGGCTGCATCTGGAGTACTGTGTCCAGTTCTGGGCTCCCCAGTTCAAGAAAGACAGGGAACTGCTGGAGAGGGTACAGCAGAGGGCTACAAAGATGATTAGGGGACCAGAACGTCTTTCTTATGAGGAAAGGCTGAGGGACTTGGGTCTTTTTAGTCTGGAGAAGAGAAGACTGAGAGGGGATCTCATCAATGCTTACAAATACTCAAAGGAACGGTGCCACGAGGATGGGACCAGACCTTTTCCAGTGGTGCCCAGTGATAGGACAAGAGGTAATGGGCGCACAAACTTGAATGTAGGAAGTTCCCTCTAAACATGAGGAGGAACTTCTTTACTTTGTGGGTGGCAAAGCACTAGAACAGGCTGCCCAGAGAGGTGGTGGAGTCTCCAATTCCGGAGACATTCAAAACCCGCCTGGACACCATCCTGTGCAACCTGCTCTAGGTTTTCATTTTTATTTTTTCTATACATAAATCCAGCCATTATGAATCTGATTATCCCACTAGTGCAAACAAAGAAGGTGAAATGAAAATTTGGACAACCATTCTTCAGCTTGATTTTTTTTGAAAGAAATACGGTATCACAGTTACAAATCTATCTGCAGGTTTTTCTTTTTTTCTTTCCCCCAGCTATAGAATCACAGAATCATAGAATGGTTTGGGTTGGAAGGGACCTTAAAGATCACCTAGTTCCAACCCCCCTGACATAAGCAGGGACACCTCCCACTAGACCAGGTTGCTCAAAGCCCCATCCAACCTGGCCTTGAACACTTCCAGGGATGGGGCATCCACAACTTCTCTGGGCAACCTGTTCCAGTTCCTCACCACCTTCACAGCAAAGAATTTCTTCCTAATATTTATGCACCTCATAAGTCAAGCATCAGACCTTTTTACGTGCCATAGTGGAATTCCATATTTGTTTCATTTCTCAGGCAGGTCGTCAGTCAAAATACTCCACGTATCAATTGTACGGGCTACTTCTACATTAGCAAGTAACGTGGTGTAATAGGAGACTGAAAGGGTTGGAGCTGAGTGTCTTCTTATCCATGGTGCCTTCAGTCCAGGGGAGTCAGTCACCTCACATTGGAGACCCTTACTTCTGTTCACTCTCATGCCATTTCTGAGTCACCTACACTGAGTGTGTGTAGCCCATCCCATCTCCTTGCTCCAAGTCTGGACAACGTGCACTGCATGGTGTTGTAGGGGATTAATGGAAGACTTTATCCAGCAATACAGATGCAGTGTCAGGAACATTCCACGAATGAACTGATGCCTGTCTTCTTGCACCTTCCCACCCCTGAAGGAATGGAGCAATATGAATTTCTAGGCACCCTTGCCATCACAGTAGTTTTGCCTGCATTCAGCTGGAGACTTAAAACCAGAAAAGTTGAGACTGGCAGGACTGTCTCATCCCGGGAATATGGGACAAAAAGCACTGGATACTCACCTTTCTAATGCAGAAGAGACTCTGTTGGTGCCCTTGACTGTGAGCTGCCACCAAGCCTTTCACCATCTTTGCATGGTATTTCAGGAATCCCTATCCATGCACAAGTCAAACAGACTGTCACCTTGTGAGCCTGGTTTTCCCTAACTCCTACTGGTCAGTGGCTCACCACCTTGGGGTGAGCAAATCCACTATTGACAGATGTCTCTGATGCCATCCTCCAAACACTCTTTTCTCAGTCAGAGCATGCAGCTAATATCTATGAAACCACCAAGATTTGTTTGTATCTGTGGCTTCAAAAAATGGGAGGAACTTGATGGGCACCATCTCCCTAACAAGTACTTGGTCCATCAAAGCTATAAGTGCAAAAATCACAAGAGCTATTGCCCCATTGTCATACAGATATTTGTTCATCACTGAAGGAGATTTATGAACCTCTTGGAGGGCTTCACTGGAGGGAGTCAGTACATCTGCATCTTCCATATTATAAGCATGGGCTCAGCTGTGAAGCTGGCACTTTTTGCCAAGAAAAGACAGGGTCATTCGTGGTTACACCATAGCCGGTGTCCTATACTCCAATATCACTAAGGTATATGAAATCAGATTCATATATAGAAGCATGTCAGCTGGATAACTGTATGAATGTATGAGTGAACTATGTGGCTGAATAAATGAATTTGCTACGTGGATGGGTTTCTGCTATTAATAATTAGAGCTTGATTCTGTAAATAGCAAGTAAATAGAGATCTAAGAAATATCTGTTGCACTGTGTGTTTATTAGACACGCATACACTCAGTCCCCAATTAGTGAAAAGCTATTCTACAAAAGAGCTGAGTTGAATACATATAATACTCCTCATCAGGAGTTCATAATGTTGACCTATATAGTGATAAATAGCCTTCCAAAATCAAATATTGCTTGTTTTGACAGCAGGAACCCAGTGCCAAAGAAACAAAAAGGGTTTTAAATGAAAGTTTATACAATCTTACGTAAGAACTTGGGACTTAGTTACTCAGGAATTTTCTGAAAGTATTTTCTAATGTAGAATGACAAAGACCAAAGTCCAAGCCCATTCATTGAGCTAGATGATGCTGGGTCTTGATTTTAGTCTGCCATATAACACATCAATGTCTTAACACCTCAACTAAAGACTGCTCGTGCACAGGTGAGAACATGCCTGTATTTTTCTTTCTTCCTCCCTCCTCTCTCCACCTATTTTTAAAGAAAAAAAATTGTAGCAGTCTCTTAGGTTTAGCCCAGAACAGGATGAAAAAGATACACATTTGAAATGTCTAAAATCTTGGCAGGAACCTTAGCCTGTCAATCCGTATTTCACTCCCTCAGAGCTACAAAAGAAGTGGTCTTCAGGCATCCCAAAAGATTCCTGTGTTTCAGTCGTATCCCCCAAAACATACTCCTTTAAAAGAGCGTTCTTTTCAAAACCTGTAAAAGACCCTTTGGTCTATGTGCATGCAGGTGTCTTTTGGTATTGCTCCAAACCAATTTTCATAGACTAACTGGATGTGAGGCAAAAGCTTTGAAGCTAAGATTTCTGCATTATTGCTTAATAGTCCTCAAGTGTTTGCCGAGAGGTGACTCATCCCAAACCAATCTTTCCCTTCATGCCTATTGCTTGCAGTCTCTTGTTGTTAAATCAATATAATTCCACAGGAAACACCACAGTAATCAAACTAAAATACCGTATTAGCATATAATTATAGAGCAGTTGCAAATCTGTCCAACCTATCATATGCCCTATAAGAAGTGCCTTAAACCTTGACACAGGTAAAGGATGGACATAACCACCCAATAACAATGGAAGAAAAAATTATATTTAGCTGACAACAAGCTGTATCAGTAAATCATTCCTACAGTATAATGAAGGGATTATTGCACTTTAAACAGAGAACTTGATTGAATAAACCTATCTGATCATGCCTTAATTTGTTATAATTTGATACTTTTCTGATATTAAAACTTAGCTGCCAATAAGCATTTGTTATGATTAACATTATTTGCTGTTTTTTAAATTAATTACATAAGTAAGGTAGCAATAAAAGGTTCAGGTGTTACAAAAAAGCATTAGCATAACTGCATAGTGCATAGAGGGAAAATATTGATAGCAGCAGATGGTTAGTGACAATTTTCATCAAAAAGACAACTTTACTTCTCAGCTATGCATGTGAATATAACAGGGAAAGTGCAAAAATACAGCTAAAACCATGGATCTAGTTCCACAGCGAACTGCGACTGCTGGCAGCAATGGCCAGCTAGATGCCTAAACGGTGTGAATAAGCATGTAATAACGATTCAGCCTGAGGGGATAAAGTAAACTACAACACAGCAGAGGTGAAAAAAAAACAGGGCAAATTATAATCAGCAAGCTCAGCTCCCTTGCCAGCACCAGAGGGAGGATGTGCGAGTGCTACACAGACCCTTACCATGGTAGCCGTGAAGGGGATGTTGTCGATCACGGAGGAGGCCAAAGCAGACACCCAGAGCACTAAAATGATGGCCACTGCCAAGCGCTGGTCCTCAGGAACCACCTGGAATTGAGAGAAGTCAAATTACAACTTTGATGTGATCAGTGTTGCTCTGTTCCCCCGCTGGCATAATTGCACGTTCTGCACAGTTTTAATTTATCAACATTTATTACTCCTTCAGGCTCTGAGATAAGAAAAGCATCTTAAAGAAAATAGCCTGGCATTTAATAACAGAATATTGTTCTTTTTCCAAGACAATCTGAACACATAGAAATACAAAGACTGATATTTCTAATAGTCGTGCTTGCATTTCACACAGGAAAGTATGCAACTCTGAATTTTCCCATTTTACTCTTTATACTTTCTTGTGTTTTTTAGACTACAGAAAAGGCTTCCCTTTTGCATTTATGGCTATGTTTATTCAGGCTGTGGACAGATATATACGTATTAAATAATACCCATGCCAAAGTATAACATGCTGCTCTTGATATTGCTGATGTAGAAATGTAATTGTTAGCATTAAATTCAAAATGAAAGTATTATTCATTATTCTAGTGGATTAAAACTATTTTCCTTACCTGTTAAAAGCCTGTAAATATTTTAAACATACCTTTATTAACAAAGCTGTCTGCTCTCCTATATAGTCTATTAAGTGCAGATGAGCCAAAGCCTAAAAAAATAAAAGAAATTTATACTAACTGGTGAAGTACCTGATGCAGTTACATTTTTTCAGTAGATGTAAGCAAATACAACAATTCCTTTCTCTTCACGAGATATTGATATTTATCTCATGTAGCTTCTACAGCAACTTTGCAACTGGTGGAAAGAAAAGACATGGCAGGAATTGGTAGCTGTATTTGCAGAAGTGGGTTGGTTGTGCTGGAATGACTGGTAGGATTACTTAAGAGTGCGGAGCACAGGCATCAAAGAACAGATGAAAGTTAAAGATGACATTCTTCAATGGATATATGTTTTCTGAATACCTGAACACAACTGATTTTAAACCACAATATAGACAGAAGTATATCTTGTGTTTAAAAGTCAGATGAAATCAGGTACCTTGTGCTCAGTCTCAGATGAAGAAAAGAGAAAGCAAAATACATTTCTGTTAAACAGCTTTCTGAGACCCATAAAAAACCAGCAGCACTCATCTGCCAAAACCAGGCCAGAGATCTTGGGAGAAGAGAAATTGGCACAGAGGCAGCAGCACCTGAAAGGCAGGAAAACCAGCTCTCCCATGTCCCCATGTCAGGCACCCGAACTGAGGAGGCCAGCCCTGTAAGCACTGGGCCCAGGGCAGCCTGGACCACAGTGCCTCTGACCTCCCTGTGAGAGCCGTTACCATTTGTACAGGATACTCAAATAGCATCCCATACAACCGTGGTTACTACCACGGATGAAAAGACAAAGCAAGACTCCAGCCTAATGGTTATGGCTCTGCTATCTCCTTGGGCAGACAGAAGAATACAAACTGAATATTCACAGCCCAGGGAATGATCTGTTCCCACAAACTGCAAGGTAAAAGGGGAATTTTTAACTCATGAGACCTACCCTTTAATTCACTTTGGTTTTATTTTCTTTTCTTACAAGCATCCAGAATGAAGTACTATTTTCAGGTTCAACGGGATATATCTATTTCATGACTTTTCAGTTTCTTGGGGGAGAAAATCACCATTTTTGGTTCAGCCTGAACCAAGCTGGTTAGCTTTCTTCCATTTTTTTCTGCCATGACTAAGAATATGTCAGCTACAATGCCTCACTTACTGACTCTGTTCCCACACAGAGCCGCAGAAGTCGGCATTCACACGACACAACTCCGTATAACCCGCACACCTGGCAGTCAGACAGACCCCTTCAGACACATCAGTGGAAAAAATACATTCAACTCGCACGCTGTCAAATTCCATGACAGAGATGGACAAAGATCCGAATAGGCACTGAGTGGTGCGGAATAAGACACGGTAATGTCAGAGTGACAAAGGGGCTGTCATTCAGACCAGCAGTTCCTGTACCTGCAGCTCGATCAGGGGGCAGCTGAACACTGGTGATTTGGGTATCAACACATATTAAATTTGGCCCAGAAATTATGTTTCCTTTTAACAATGCATTGCACAAGAAAAGGCATATTTACATTTAAAGACACAGGACATGGAAAACAAGTGATAAGACTTTTAAATACATACACATACCCCTTTAAAGAAAAAAAAGAAAATGGACAATTTTTCATTACTTTAACTTCGCAGGATAAAGTTTCCTAAGAAATGAATTCTTGTTGGTAATTTTAAGTTACCATTTTCTTTCTAAGCTTTCTGCATCACTTTATCAACACAAAGGTTATGAAAGTGACTTTTACAATGTATGTAAAAGCAGTATTTTTAATGAACTGTAATATTTTTTTCTGCAATTGCTTTGCATTCACACGTTAAAATAAACTTTTTAACACACACCTGTCAGCAACCAGAGCTCAGAGTTAATTTCAGTTAACATAGCTGCCTTATTACTTAATTGTCTATTAACACAACATTCTACTTTTCAGTAACACTCGAAATTTGTTCTGGAATCCAGACCTGGTACTACAAAAGAGATATTCAGGAAAGAGGGAAGGGAGTGACGGACACGCACGTTGCTCCTGCAAGAGAGTCAGTCTGCAGGTAGCCCATCACGTTAGAGATGATGACAGTACTAATCACATAACCAACTTTAGGATGTCTCTTCAATATCCAGGCCAATTGCCTGCAAGCACCTAAGTGAAACTCAGCAATTAGTACCCTGCCACTGGCCTCCCCTGCGTGTAAACTGCACAGAGGGTCTCCTGGATCTTCCTGTGTCTTCTAAGAGGAATAAATATTACTGCATTAATTGGTGCCTTCAAGCATATCAGCTCCTGTCTGGCAGCTCAAAACAGAGCTTTACTGCAGAAAAAATCATGTACCATTTTAGATCACAGTTTAATTTATGCACAAAAATTTGCGTGAAACCCTCTCATGGACCACATGTCATGATGACTGTCGGAAATAAACTCTGCCTAAAGGGATTAAGGTAAAATGTCAATTTTACAGTAAAATTGAACAAAACACTGTATCCCTGAGAGGCACAGGAACTTATGTCACAAAGAGAAACAGCAGAAAGATTTTATAGCCTGTAACAGCCAGTTGTGAACAAGGACTAAAAAAACAGTCATAAAGATTAATTATCTGAAGGACACAACAGAAAAACAAGAGAGCTCGAAAGGATTTCCAACTTTTTCATTGCAAAAGATCTACCAGAATGGATCAATGAGCACCAAAAGTCAGAACCTCCAAGAGTTTCCCCATGGCTCTGGAACTTTATTCACATTTTCCAAAATGACTTGCAGCGTAAGTCCCACACAGGTTTTCAAATGTGCCTTGTAATAGGAAAGGGAACATTTATTGCAGTAGGAAATAGCTTCAGACTGGGAATCCTTTAAGATGAAGGATCGCCAAGGGTGATCCACAAGAATATGAGCTGACAACTGGTGAGTGCCTAGCTCATGGAAAGATTCCTTATACTTCAATGCATATCTTTGTTTTGATTTGTTTCTTCTTGACATTGTTAACCTAAAGGAAAGAAAAATGCTTTGACAAGGGCTGTCATCTCCTGTTAATCAAAAGGGTAATAGATTCAGATCAGAATTAGCAGCAATGATACTTAGAACATTTTTTCTTATTCATTTATGGGGAAGAATTTAGCATCTCTCACTTTTTCTCTTGATTATGTGTACAAGTTTCTTTCATGACCTTAAACTGCTGTTATTCTACAGAGCCAGGAAAAATATTCTTTCATTAGCAAACTATTCACTGGTGACCTGAGAAACCATAAAAATGAAGTTCAGTGAATTACAACAGTTGTATCCAAGGTCTGGCAGTAAATGGCAAATAACTTCCTGGGTGTTTACTGTGCTATTGTGCAGCCACACAGCACTCAAATCAAAACCATTCAATCCAAGCTAAAACAATAAATACATCAGGGAATGCAACTAATAAACTGTTACAGCAGCAGCAGACAACATAAACATGGCTTCAATACGGATTCCCTATGAGAGCTAAAAATGCAAGGATATATAGAGACTGATAAGGTAGAGAGCTAAAAATTATCTGTACTAATGGGTGTACAATAAGCCAACATTTTCTGATGAATCTTAGACCTACTAGCCAGCAAACAAGTCTCCTAATGATAATCAGAGTTTCCATTCATCTTCTCAGAAGTTACCAGATTTTGACTTCCAGTTCAGCATTAATTACAGTCAGTTGAATTAGTCGCTGTTTGTATTTGTTTCAAATTTGTCCCTTTTACTGTTGGTGATTTTTTAAAATAGATCCCAATTTACAAATTCTTGGGCTCCTTGCAATTACTCGGGGGAGGGTGGAGAAAGGAGGCTGTGTGAGCAGATTTGTTATTACAGGCTTTTCCCAGGCTGCTCACTCAGACAATTCACTAGCCATGGCAGTGCCAGTGGCCACTTGGGTTTTGTCAGTCATGTTTCTACAACATAATTACATAATTTAAAACCAGCAAATAACAACTGAAAAATACCGAGCATTCTAGGGAATGCACAGAAGCTTAATTGACAAGTAAATGTGAGTATTCATATGAAGAATTACCCAAACATTTCGAGTGAAAATAAATCCTCTCAGGCTATACAAAAGCATCAAACAGTAAATAAAATGGGGTACAAACATGACTGGACTATTTCTAGTAGTCAAGCAGACAAACACAAAGAAACTACACAGCAAGATATCCAGGCATTTCAAGTACTGAGTATCTTTAAATTACACTGAAATTCAGTGATATTATCCTGTCAAATGATACTCCCATGAAATCTCTTAGGCCATTTGGTAGCCAGCATGTAGCAGACAGCATTAGGAGCATTTTTCAACTCTGGTTTATTCTTCTTCTTTTATTTTTCTTATCATTTTCTAAATAATTGCAAAACAAACACATAAATAGGTATACACTATCTGCACACACAGACCACCAACAAATCTGGAAACTAAAATTGCACTTACACGAAAATTATTGTGTCAGCTACATTCAGCAAATGCAGCAGAAGGAGAAAGAGTGAGACCAAGCTTACAGTGAAAAATTAAATCTCAGAGGTCCAGCCAGCTTCCACCACTTCGCAATTTCTCTCTGTACTACCATGACTACTCTCGATCTTTGGTATTCCAACAAGACTGAATTTGCAGGAGGCCTCTCCCTAGGGACATGATTTACATTTTAAGTCAGTTGTACTTCTTTAGGCCTTAGAAATCAGACAATCTTACCTCCATGAGAACAAACAATGCTGCAAAGAAAAGGAGGGTTGCCCACTCAACTCTGTTCAGTATCATCTCAAAGTCATGGATGTCTGCTAGCACTAGCAGCCAAATGGCTCCCAAAATGGCAATCCAGCCTGCATTAGAAAAAGAGAGAACAACACTTTACACTTCACAGACTCGTTATGTGCCACCAACATAGAAGTTACAGTATTGCGTTTTTCAGGGCCTTGAAGACTGGCTGGCTATGTGCTGTAGAAGATAAACAGAGGAAAGGAGAAGCTCTTTATAACAGGAAAGGGACCGACTTTAAATAGCAAAACAGGCTTTTTCCAGACAGGATCCCTCTATACATCCTGAAGTGCTTTAAGACATATTTTGGGAACTGATTAAGAGAAAATGCAAATCAAATGCACAATCAGACAGAGAACGTAATCAGCAAATCTCCTGTCCAAGCAAGGCTCAGTTTCTCTCTGCAGAGTTAAAATGCTTTCTGGAGCTGTTTGATTCCTCTGACACATTTATCTTAAACAATGCAAAGGGATTCCAGACATGAAACAGAAGAGATTTTGTGTTTATTCCTCAGAATGATGCTCCTCTTTCTGTGTTTCCTCTGTTTTTTTTTCCTAAATAGCAGGGTGGTTTTTTTAATACAAAAAACTAAGATACGTAATTTAAGGGGGTTTTAATGGCATGGAAATAAAGCCTTCCACCTCTTCAAGTTATTTCTCTCTTTGTTGTGACTACTTTATATACCTCATCCTATTTCATATATTCACAGTCAGAAAGTGATGGATTCACAGAACTGCAGAAAAAGTGAGAAAGGAAGAAAGAACAATAACAACCTTTGCTGGCAAACAACTTTAAGTCACAAACTTATAATCAAATACCAAATGCAATTTAAGGAGAATAGCCCCCTGCTACAAAGTAGATAGATGAATAAAGTCAGCCCTCTCCAAAAGTCTTCAACAACCAAAGTTGTAAGAAAATTCAGAGATAGAAAACTGATTCATAATATTTTAGACCATTCAACTTACAGGTTATGCATAATATAAGCATTTTTCCATTAACCTAAAAGAAGAAAGAGATCCTAAAACATTCAGCAGTTTAAAATTAAGCTATATTCCATTTAAATCCAGCTCTACTCTTGATGGCCCCAACCTGGCTTCTGTCCTCTCTGCTTGGCTGAAACCACATTTTCCAGCACTACAAATGACTTCTCACTTCCCCAGCTCTCTCCCCGTGATCCTTCTTGAAAAGTTTCCACACAGCTGATCGCTCTCGTCTTGCTGTTTCCTTGATAAGCAGCTCTCAAAGTAAATTTTTTCTTTAGCCTGGTGCAAACTTAATCTACAGAGAGATGCATGGAAATCCTTCTAAGGGAGTAGGTATGAAGGACTAGGAAATGTAATGGCTTGTCAGCAGAAATACCACCATACAGGTGGAAACAAAGCCAAAGCTAAGCAGAGAGCTGAAAAACAAAGGAATTTTGTATCCCAAATTTTGTAGCTTCAGCTTCAGCTTTGTTCCCAATAGAGATTTTGATTAAAATCTGATTTGAGTGCCTCACTGGATCCAAAAACCGTGCCTCACAACTAGCTATGCTTAACTCCAAAGGCAGAAACACTGTCATGCTGCAAGCTGAGCAAGTCTGTTCCCTGCTTTGGTCACAGTGATCTAATCAGAGTGTGCAGTCAAAAATAGCTCGTGCACGAGCATTGTATTGCAAGGGAGGAGGAGAGCAAAAACAACCACGAAAGAGAGCAGGATGGGAACAGCTGGTCCCACAGTTTCTTGTGAAGAATGGCATTTTACCACCTACTGGACAGAGAATCCAGGAGTGATCTAAGAGTGGTAATACTCTGTACCGCTCAGGATGAATGCTGGATTCTGGCATAAACTGAAAATGTGTGCATTTTTTGTGTGCACTGGACTGTGGGTATGTGCATAGACTGCAAAAACAGTTACAAACCCACAGGGACAGGAGTGCTCCCGGAGTTCCCAAAGTAACAAAACAAAGTGAAGAGAGAACTGTCAGTTACTGTCTACCACACCTTTTTGCTAGCATAGTTTGTTTATTGTCTTTCCAAACACAAAGTGAATCTGTCCATGCAAATTAAATACTCATTTTCTCTGAACACAAAGAAAGGGGTTATGGAAACACACTGACTAATTTTCTTCTGACTATCAAGTCTTGGCTGTTCTTTGAATTCCAGTAAAGCATGGTGGGCCCATCTCTGCCTTAAATAAATAACGATGATGGCGATTCCTGTCAGAGGAATACCACAAGGGGAAGTAGATGTGTGCAGATCAAGAACTTAGTAGCAGAATTTTACTGCTAATTTGTACAAATATAAGTGAAAACATTACATTTTGTCACATACATTTTGTATGTAAGTACAACGAAGTGAAGAATTAAAAAACAGCAGTTTCTCAATAGTTCTGGAACAATCTGTGATAATGTCTTGGCATTATTTCTACACTCCTGCCTCCAACGAGAACAAATCAACTTGAACATGCTATACTGCGATAACAATTATTTGCTAAAGCTAATAAAATATAATTGAACGGCACAAGAGGCGGATAGAGCCAGGTATTTTCTAGCACCACGAGTGTTATCAGCACGTAGTAGCTCCACACACATGGCTTTGCATGAGGCAACAGTGCCCTGCCTTACAATATTGTTCCCTGGGAATATGGACGGGTAAGGGACATGTCCTCCTGCAGTGCTCCGGCGAGTACAGCTCTCTGGAGGCTCAAACACGTCAGCTGCCAGTTCTGGCTGCACAGAGCTTATTTCAGTCTACACACACAGTCTCTTCAGAGTATATTTGCTTTCCTTTGCTATGCCTGCAAAGTGGAGATGCAGTTACCCATCTCTCAGAGGAAGGGCACAGGATGGGAGCACAGAGAAGAGGAGAGGGAGCAGGAAGGCTTTCAAGGAATTTGGGGGACTTTATGCAAGATGTCCGTTCATGACACCTTTTAGTACATACTATGTCAGTGTTTTATATACTTGGGTAGCTTTGTATTTGCCCTGGGTTCAATTTGAAGCTATTTCTTCTATTTTGAAGAATTAAAAGTACTAGGATATATTAAAGACTGTCTCCTCTGTTCATTTATTTTCTAGCTTATTGGGCCACAAAGAATAGCCAGGAGGAAGAGAAATAGAAATAATTTCAAAAACTAACTTCTCGTTATTATAGTGAAAGCGAAGCCCATTTATAGTTCCACAGGCCACTTCCTTTACTGCCTTTTAGTGCCTCTGTTTCACAACAGTTGATGTTCTGGAAATATAACATGGAGAGAAACTGATTCTAAATTCCATTTCTGCACTGATATGGTACCTGTTGAAGACAGTGACAGTTTCTATTTATTTTAGGAAAAATAAAATGAAATTTTATTATAAAATGCACCTTGCAAGTTTATAATGCATTCTTCACAGAAAAGATTTCCATATCTTCTGCCTGGGGCCAGAAAAAAAAGTACAGTAGAAATAGCTTGAGTGCTTTGCTTTTCTCATAGACTTTACTCAGCAGGGAAACCACCTTTGGAACAATAAATAGCTCATGATGAGAATACAATTGCAATCCTACTCAAAACAAAAAAATTCTTTTGAAATAATCAAACAGAAGAACTTGAAAATAGAAAACAATCTAATAGAATCAAATAGAAGTCTAGAATATGTGGGATGAAGGTAGGTGAAAGAGAAAGAAATGAAAGAAAAAAATTACTGTGTAATCTGTAGGCTTTTCAAGTGCTCATTAAGAAAAATTTGTATTCCTTAGTAAAAGTGACTTGGTGTGACCTACTACCAGCTGAAAAGCATAATAAGCTTCCTTCTAACAATGTGAACATGTAGACACTGTATGTTCACTTTACATGCACAGAATTTGAAATAATAAGGGGACACTTAAAATGCACTTTTGTGGAAACTGAAATGGCACTTGAGACATTTGCACTGAGAACCAAAGCGAGGACAACATTGCTCAATCTCAATGCTGGCCTGGGCAAAACAACATGCTGCTCAAGGAAGACAGGCACGGGGTACTACATTTAGGTAGGAAGAGTTAAAACTGCACAAATCCAGGGTGGGAAGCTACCGGATGTCTAACAGTCCTGCAGAAAAGGCTCAAGAAATACAGTGGATCACAACTGAACCTAATGGCCCACTGAAATACAGAACCAGAACGATAAATGGCCAGTCCTGTGAAGCAACCTCAGCTCACTTCATCCCTGGTAAACCCTGAGAACATATACTTTAAGAAAGATGCGTGCTCATTATGAAATACAACACATAGACGTAAGTACAATCAACTGTCTGAAAAGTTGATTTTTGAGGAAAAATGTCAAGAATCCAGGATATTTAGCTCACAGGAAAGCAGACTAAATGGGTCCTGGCAAGTCTTCGGGTTTGTACCAGGCTGCTTCAGAGATCGGAGGGCAACCTGTTTGTGGCGGCAGTAAAGAGCCGGACAAGAGGGAGTGAGGAGGAGGTGTAATAGCAGTGAGGAAGATTCAGGCTACATAGTATTCAGGGTCACGTATTTATAGCAGTTGATAAATAAGTAGTTTTCTAAAAATCATCTAGACCAGCTGCTACCAGATGAAAATACAATACTCCTATCTGCAAACAATGGGATGGACACACTGTGATCTTAACAATTCCCTATTTGTCAAAATGGCCACACCAACTTTTTGTGAACTGTAGAAACCCTTTTAGCCCACAATGTCCATAACACGCTTACCAGCTAAAACATATTTGGCACTTACTTTTGAATAATTGTTTACACAGCATGCTATTGAATGCATGAGAAAGTAAAGTCCATCACTGTGTTTCAACAACTTAATCAGAAGAAGTCTAATTAACTCCACAACCCCGCAAAATTTAGCCTAAGGATGTATGCTAGTCCATCATACACTACGGTGTAGTTGTAATGTTACGTAAAGCATACACTCAACTATATTCTTATACATGCATATAGAAATATTTGGGTGAAAAAGTTAAATCAGAGCCGTATTTCTAGTAGCGCTTGTTCTACATATGGAATATGTTTCATCAGTAGTTCTGAATGTGAATGAAAATGTCCTATATTTTGGTTTCCGTAATTTTTTGGTTTATTTTATCAGGCATCCCTGAAAATATACATCCTGAAATCATGCTGAATGTTTACATGTAATACTTGCTGTCAACCGATAAGCACTGTTTTATCTTTAATATTCTTTTTTTATCAAGTTGCCCTCCTACAAAGCAACTTGCTGGTCTTTTGAGCAATCTCTTTTCATAAGCTTAGCTTCATAGAAATCATTTTCAGTTGTTCTGCGCTATTTGTAGCACCACAGTCTAAGGCTACTCCTTGGTCGCATCACAACAGGAAATGCTTGGTACAATACAAAAGAATTGAAAGAACACGAAAAAAAATAGTGGAAACTATAACCACACGCAAGACAAAAGAACCTAAAATCTATGCAGATAAGAAGGTAACTGTGACATTGAAAACCAGAAGTGTAGCATAAAACAAAGAGGCAGAGGACTAGCTGCTCTGTAATCACAGGTCAGCACATGTGCATTAGGAAAGGATGGGACAGACTTCGTTGCTGTAATACCATGAGGTCAGAATGCAGAAACACATTCACCGCTGTATTGCAATGTCAACACCCAACTATGTTAATTTTCCAAACACAATTTCATATGTGAGATAGGATGGCATTCAAGGTAGAACACTGTAAGAAAGAAACGCTGGTTAGAGATTGCAATAGCTAGGCACCGCATCTCCAGGGAAGATGAGATGGCAGATATATAACTGTGGATATTGCACCAATCCATAAGTCTAAAAAATTTACAGTTATCTCAGTAAAGGTCACTGCAAATAAACACACTGTATTTCCATAGCCTCATTGACTCTTGTGAACCAAAAATAATTTCAGAAGATGCAAATATCAAGACAGAGGAAAGGTCAACTTTTCTAGAAGTAAGCAATAAAGTGCAAAAGCTGCAGTAGCAGATACATCTGTTACTGGTTCTTGAGTTTTTTTCTTGTCAAGTGTACGGGCAGCTGCAAGGACAGAGGATATTTTCCATGCTTAATTACATGTTTGTAAAGATGACTAAAATTTCAAGGGCAGAATTTTTTGAAAACTATCCTAAAAGAAATTAAGACTGCAAGGATCATGCAAAGCAGATTTATCTTATTTTCAGGAGCAAAGTGTTATGCAAAGACAGAGGAAGAACTAAGATCTGGACCAGAGTTTCTGAGTCTGAGTCAATGCTGACTGCATCAGTTTAGCTCCATTCCAAAATTCTGATTATACCAAAATAATTGTCAAATTTATTTTTAACTCATATTTATAGACACTTTACCAGGATTTTTTTCAACATCACTGTGAATCAAAGATGTACTAAGTCTCTTAAATACAGTTATGTCCATTCTCATTTTAAAACAACAATTTGCATCTTCACAGTGCAATCAAACTCTCCGTAGTACATACTCAGAGGCCAGCAGGTCAGGTATATGCAATGCTCTTCTTGACCTCAGTGTAAAAATACTAGACAACTTAAACCAACATCATCGCATGCCAAAACAGATAAAATAGTAGACGAATGAAGCAAGAGCAGGGAGGAGAAGAGCGCAAAATGAGAAAAAATATGCCGAGCTCCACTGACAGTTGTAGCTGATAACACCTGGGGAAAGCAGCTGCAGATCAGTCTCTACAAGCACAACTGCAAGGACCTGGAAGGGTCTCCAGAAAGGGTTGAGGACTTTCAAAGAGGAGTGCCTAAAAGCATGGCTCTGATCTTACTATATCTTACTACATTAGGCTGGACACTCTTGTCAGATGCTACAATTTGTTGCTCTGCTTACCATTATTAGATCAGGAACTAAAGAAACCAGTTTAGTCACAGAAAGCAGTGTCACAGCTTCATGTAGGTGGAGCGCTAATGGAAAACAATCAGAGAAGAAAGAAGTTGCCACAGACAAGACTGTGCAAGATGAGTAATTGCAGCTAAAAAGGGATGCATAGGATGATAAAAAAGGTCCCAAGTTTATCAGCAACTCAACAGTGGTTATAGCAAAATTAGGAGATGGTCAAAACCCATTTTAGGGGTAACAAAAAGCACAAGAAACAAGTATGTAACATACATACAACACATCACCTATGATAAAATTGGGTATAATGCAGAGCTGAAGACCAAATTTGAAAAAGTGAAGTGTAAAGCTTTAGAAAATGTATAAAAATGGGCTCAAGAGGACCCAAGTACAGGGAGGAAGAAACCATCAACATCAACACTATTCACCTCCTGATATAGAGGAGGAAGACACCCCTACCATGCTCATCCCAGCAAAGACCTGA
The DNA here is from genome assembly GCA_008921705.1 of Burhinus oedicnemus. Taxonomy (NCBI): domain Eukaryota; kingdom Metazoa; phylum Chordata; class Aves; order Charadriiformes; family Burhinidae; genus Burhinus; species Burhinus oedicnemus. The sequence continues at coordinate 140,975 of VFFE01006732.1, read as the reverse complement.
AGATATCAACACTTTGTTGTGACTCCTCCCAGCCTAAACCTGTGAACCTTAGCACCCTGCAGAGCATCAAAGGGTGACCCTAACATCTGAATATAAGGGGGAGATACTGGGAGTATTTTGGGTTTTTTGGGTTTTGTCCTTTTTTTTTTTTTTTTTTAACAACAGCTTTAACCGTATATTGTTAATGAGTTTTGTTTTGTATTAATTAGACAATTTGGACTGTGAGTATTAGTATTATCATAAGAGGACTAACAATAACTCTTTGTTGTGTTTTGCTTACACTGATACAATTTTTAAGTAGACTAACAATAAATTCTTAGCTCCAGCTATAAGGAATGTTCCTCTTCTTGCCCACAATATCACAGGCATAACATCACCACTGATACTTTGAAAGCAGGAGCCTTCTGTCATATACAGAGAAGGCATCCCTAATCCAAATATTTTGTGGACCAAAACCATCTACTTTACTGAAATGTGTGGAGTTTCCAGGCAACCACAGATTATTCAAGCTGAAATTTTTAGCTGTATAGAAAAGGTCCACAAATGTTGCTTCCCAGGGTTTGCATCTGGTTCCTTAATTTATCAAACCGTGTGGGAAAGCTTTACAAAGTAAACAAAAAATACAAGGGGAAAAAAGACAAGGAAAATAAAATATTTGTTGTGACAGCTTTAAATACAGTTGATAATTCAGTATCATTTGAGCAGATACTTAGCAGTCAATACCTACAAGCTCTCCTCAGCTAAAACTGATTAAAATCACAGACCCTAGATAATCTGGAGATAAATATTAGATTCAGTGACAAATTAAAGAGCAAATATGCACTTTTTACACTGAGGATATAGTGATATAAGATGTGAAATATAAGATGCGCTAAACTTAACAATGTGGCTTTTGACATTAAGCCTGTGCTTTCTTAAATCTATGTTATTCACCAGTTTTTATGGTCTAATAGCTGTCTATCTCACCAGGATTTTCTTTTTTCTTAAGTACTAAACATCAAATACACATCGGTTTATTAAATTGATCTGTTTTTTTAAACATTTCATAAAATTACTCCTCAGTAACACTGACTAGATCTACAATGAACCTTTCATTTTAACTATTGCAAAAATTCACCTGAAACCAAACATTTCCAAAATATGAACACTTTCTCTTTTCCTCTCTCTCTATGGGTACAAACACTTAAATTTTGAGAGCCAAGTTTGTTTGTTTCTGCACATATTATTTTATTGTTTGTAAACAATGTCAGATTTATACAACTCCACCATCATACAGGATGATAGTATAACGTGGTGTAATCTGTTCATCACTGACAGCAGATGAGAAAAAAGTTCCAGAATAGCAATTCAAAGTGTTAAAATAAGAACGTTATGGATGCTTCAACACTGACACCCTTCAGACTAACGGGATCTAGCCACACCTTCCTCAGCCCTGTGCTCCTTCTCCATGACCATTTATAAATCTTTTTGGTCCTGAGAAGTTCTGCTTCACACTGTGAGGCAGAATCTTTCTCACAGATCTGTGGGGGAGTGGTTCAAGTTTAAAAACATTTTCACCATTCTAAAGAAACTTCTTAGCACAACTTCAAATGCACATACATACTCTGTCCCAGGTCTCAGATAAAAGCTGGGGGAAAAAGCTTATTAGAGTTCATCTTAGGCAGCTTCCTAGGCTGCATATTCAGAACAAAACCACACAGACTACATTTATTTAACTTGTGCGATATTCGTACTTTCTTAGCTTATAGCATTAAATAATTTAGTCAAAGATCTTTAAGTTTAAGGTTTCTGTCATTGGTTACAGCTTTGCCAACTCTTGTTCAAGCCGTTACACATACTGACCCTGCCACTCTACCTCAGAGTTGTTCGGGAAGAATCACTGCTGCAGTGAGTTCCTTTTTGAAAATGTTGCAGAAAAGAAAATGGATGAAGTTAGTTGTTAAAATCTTAGGGGGCTGCAGTAATGGAGAACTAGCTTCAGTGTTTCTAAGCCAAGAAAATATCGATATGGAACTGCTGACATTCTGTGATTCAATAGCAATTTTAAGCAAGTTTGTGAAGCACTGTAGGGCAGTGCAGCCCTTTCTTCGTCACTAAGCAAGCTACCAGACAAGTGCCACTCTGTCCCAGCTCTATTATAATTACTGGTTCACCTAGGCAAAATTACAGTGTAAGCTGAAAATTGTACATGTCCACTTAAACAAAAGCAGGATGAAAATCAAGAGAAATTATATGGGAGAAACTTCAGATCCAGCCCACTCCCTTGAATTTGAAGCGTCACTCCTCTCTGCAGGTTAAGACAAAATTTTTGCTATAACTTGCATAAATTCTCTGTAGACATAATTTGGGGTTTTTTGGTTCTGCTGAAGCCCTTTCCAATTAAGCTATTTAATTTCTCATGTGAATTTCAACAATTTTTCTGCAAATTATGGAAATTAGTCAGAAAATACGACAACTGGTATCCAAAGGAGTGACAATACAACAGGAGTCTTTCGTATCTACAGCAACAGAACACATTTCTCCTTTAATGCTCTGGCAACGAAATAAAAAGGAGCTCTGCACAACATGGCCTAGAAAAGAAACAGAAGTCAATTTAAATTAAATGAAAACAATTATTTCCCTACTTTTGCACTATTTCAGTCACAGTTCTAAAATGTTTCAGTGATGCAAGATACAACTAGCTAAGATAAATTTCAAAAAGAGAGTTTCAGATCCTGAAAAGCATCTGATGCATAATTTGCAGACCAAGCCCACAATCAGAAGTAAAAACCACAGTAAATATAGAAGACGAGAGATTTTTCCAGGAGAAACTATATTTAACTACAAAAATGAGGTCTCATCAAACAAGATAACCTTTGTCTGTAAACATTGAGGTATTTTAGCTTTAGGGAAAGGGCAATGGGGAAAATTTAGACCTAGGATGTTTGCTTGACAGAAGTGACGTGGAGTGCCGATTTATAGAACTTGTCCTACTACCGAGAAAGGTCATAGTGATCATGTTAGTTAGTTAAAAGAATAAAACCATAAATTTTCTAAAAGTTCATAAGTTTGGGTTTTCTTGTTAACACTGCTTTGGTTAATAATACCAAAGTTGATTTTAGTTAGAAGTGAAATCCCCAAATAATCAATTATCAAGCCAAATATCCGTCTAACTGTTGTGCTTTTTGTTTTTAAGTATCTATGACTAAAACTTGGTATAGCTTGAGAAGACTCCCTCTAGCATATAAAGACTGAAGTGACGTAGGGTAAGGTGAATCATTTCATGAATTAGACCTTTAAAGTAGGTCAGATGAATCACAGCTGTTGATCACCTCCACTGATTATTGACCTCCTCCAGAGATTATTTTAAAGGCAGCTGAAGGTAATTAGCTTAACCATTGATGTCTGAAGGATGACAGACATCCATGGCACCAAAGATACCAGAATGGGCTCAGGCAATAGTGTGAAGACATAGCCCCTCTGCAGAAGCAAAAAAAGCTAAGATTGTTCCTGAAGGTTTATGATTTGAAACTTTGTCTTCTGCTGGGACTGGCGCAAATAGCAATCCTCAATTTTGGAAGAATTCAGTGAGTCCAAAAATCTCTCCCTCTCCCCTTGCATAAGTAATTCATTCAACAAAAGAACATGAGAACAGCCATAACTGGCAATACCAAAGGTTCACCTGTGCAAGAGTCCTGTCTCCAACAGGGAAAGCAGTGGCAATAATGTGGGAATGAGTATACAAATAAGGCAAACATACAATTGTATTTCTCCTGGCATACTTTCCCAGCTTCCAGCAGTCTGCAGCCAAAATAAAGACAGTATCTCTTCTCTGAAAGAGGCACCATCTCTTTGGTTCTTGAGGATGAGAGCAGTGGAGTCTGTTGCAACCCTCTAAAAGGAGGAGAGGACCTTCCCCTGCCTCAGAAACTACTCAGCCTGGCCCTTGGAAAGGGGTGTCCAGAAGTGGAAGGGAGCAAGAGTGAGGGGGTCTGCAAGCAGCAGGGCACCTGCACTGCATGCAGAGACCACTGAGAGGGGCAGACAAAGGCAGGGGCCACAGAGGTGATGGGTCGCTCTTCATGGATACTAGAAGGAACTGCACAGAGTTCACAGCAGCTCAGCAACTCATTGAACTGACTGAAACCAAACCAAAGAGGAAGGACCTGCCTCACAGAAGCAGAAGGAAGTAGGTTGTAAATTGATTTTGTGTGTTCTTTCTGATCCAGTCACTTTGAGCATCCTCTATTTTAAAAAATGAAATAAATAAATCTAGTTTAAATTTCAATAAAACTTGCTTTATTTTACTTTTAAAATCTTTTGTCTTTTAGGGGGGATCTCATTATATTTCAAAGCTATAGACAAGCCTGCCTAAAAGACAATGTTAAAATAAGAGCCAGGTACAATGTTTAAAGGGGCTTTACTTTCATCTTTTGTCATCTTTTCTCAGATGATTTATCAATGTGTTATCAAGTAAGACCCCATGGGGCAAAATGAAAGCACTGTAGAAATCTTAAAGTTTGCCATATCTGTTTATTTAAAGTCTCAGTACTAATCTTTCATTAACATAGATATTTCATAGAATTAGACTAAATAAATTGATGAACAGGTACAAGAAAACTGAATAGGAAAGTGTTCTGCATTTTAAAAGACAGCCAAGTATGCAAATTTTATTATTTAAATTAAGATGTCAGTTCCCTCAAATTATATTAATGATTCCAAGTTCATAATGGAAAAATTGTATCAAGGCTGGGGACTGATAAAGAATTCTATAATCTTTCTAATTCACTCTACCAAATGCAATTAAAAGTTATTAGATTTCTAACACTTTAGTCTCTGTATGAAACGTTATTCTGGTAGAAAATTAAACACTGAACTACAATCTACTTTCATTTTTATGAGAAAAACATATTGAACAAATTTACCCAAACCATCAGAGTACAAGATGTACTGTATTTTAGGAAATTCATTTCCATGCACTGGAAGACTAAAATCCATAGAGACTCAGAGCAGCACTACTTCAGTAATGATAAATAAGTGACAGTTACCATCAAGATAGTGCAATTCAGGAATCACCAATGAGATCTTGGTATAAGTTTGCAGGTTCCATTAATTGTTAATAGAAATTACATGCATGCTTTAGTAACATTTATTCATTAATCTGACAGATTTGCCATGAATACAGAGGAGGAAGAAATTATACAGAACACATACAGCCCCTGTTTACTTTCAAGGTTGCAGCTGAAGATCAGCTAGTGAATAATAGAAACCTGCACCGCCAACCATGCCATTTGTTTTCATTTATTTTACTGACATAAAGTACACCAAAAAACAATCATTACTCATTAAGTTTCTTCTAGTATTGACTCCAACTGCTTTGTAGTTTTGAAAGTATATCTTACCAGCAACATATGCAACCAGTGCTATGTGGTCTTTACTGAGTGTCTGTGGCTTTTCAAAAACACTTACAGATTTTGTGTTTAATTCAAGAAACCCTACATCATTCAGTGCTCACTTATCTGAGACAGAAGATTAAGGGTGAAAATTGATTTCTTAAATTGCCAATGAGAACACCTTCCTTATGTTCTTAGCCACTGTGACTTCAAATGCCTTCAAATGTCTTCAATTTCTGCATCTTCCTACACCTTAGTAATATAGCACTTCTGCTGTTATAATAAGTCAGTATACCTTTTAACTTCTTAGCAGCCAATAATATGGGCTGAAATTGCCCATTTCTATGGCAAATACTCCGGGACGGGGAAGCTGCCACAGCAGCTGTGGCACTGGTTGAAACGGGGAAGAAAGGCTGGCTGACACAGCCCCTTTCCTAACCTCATACTGCTCCAGGGCACCAGGACTTCAACTGCCTGCCAACAAGGTCATGCTGGGTGTATTGACACTGTTAGATGACTGCTTAGTCCAAGTCCACAGCAAGGTTGCGGTCCCCCAGAGTCCCCCTTGTGTAAGGGTTGCTTTGCTCCCAGACTTTTTTGCAGTGACCCTGCTTGTTTCATCTGAGATAAAAATAAACCAAGGCGCAGTTCAGGAGACAATTTGTTTCAGGGATCACACCCAAACACCAGCATGGGTGAGTCTGGATCAGGTTTGGATGTCTCTGTACAGTTACTCCAACATTATCCCTGGTGGCTTCATGCACTCAAACTCCATCACGTGTACCAGATAACAGGACATATGCCCTCAGCCTCATAATCTTAAAACACAGCTCAGCTCAGCTACAAAACTGCCCTCACTGCGAACCTAAAAATTAATTAACCCATACATACAATGCCAAGAGGAAACAGAGGGCCAATTGCCGTGCTGTGGAGACACGGCCAGCCCGCTCTGAAGGGACTAGGTCTGAGCAGTGTGGACACAAGCCATCCTGCACCTCTAAGGCCTCAGGGCTGGGGATCAGTCCCTGGAACAAACGCGTTTAGCAGCAAAGCTATACCTATTAAAACACATTGCTCCAGACACGGTAGCCCGTACCCTCCCACTGGTGCCAGCAATACACAATGCTGGTGTTACCCTAGGTCCCAGCAGAGATGACAGCCTTCTGCTACTGGTACCTTTCCAAGCCAGTCAATACAGCAGAAGTGTCAGCAGCAGGTATGGAAGGTCTTGTTTACAACTTCATCACCATTGTACAGCTATAACTCATTCTACATTGCGCATAACAAAAATGGATTTCAATGTAGTATTTGTGTAGGTGATGATTCAAGTAATGTTTTATTGACTATGAGTTATTCCTCTTCAAGACCTTTGTATCTTTTGGCCACTGGGATGGACGTACACAGTGGGGGAATTCAGATTGCATGAAAAAACATATATCTGAAATTCCATAACTTTCAAGTGGTCAGCAGACAAAAAAGTATTTTTAACTTTTTATAGGGCAATGCACAGGTAGGTTTTGGTGACTGTCCTTCAGTTAAATTTCAGCTTTAATTTAGTTCTGTTTTCAGGATATGTGAAGCCTGTCCTTATACAGGTATACAACTAGCTGTATAAAAACCTGCACTTTGAGGTCCATACATAGAAAGTATGCATACAGTTACTTTCTTTTCACACATATACAGTGTCTTCCTGACTTTCTTTTGAGAAATTATTTATTCTGGTGATAAAGTAATGGAGACAGGAAGTTATACAAAGAGTTATCTATACTTAAGAAACAGTGCCAGACTACTTTTCTGTTCTTCAATTAGTGATTATTTTCTGATCTCTATAATGCATCTTGGTCATTCACTCAAACCTACAGTGCAATGATGCCAAGGTCAAATTTGCTCATTTTATAATGTTTAGCCAGCTCATCGTTACTGGGAAGTCAGAAGAGTGAAGTCATGAGCACTCTGTTGCTCCTCCTGGGGTGACTGAGATCTAACTACATTTTGAAAACCTGATCTGAGAAACTGCTGTTCTGATTAACCTGGTGGAATTGCAAGGCCAGAGGCATATGGAAAATGGCTGTCTGAAAAGATCCAGGCTCAGAAAAATATTATTGTTTTTTATCAAGGAGGTTGTTTGTTTCACTTAGGTAGAACAAAACTATGGAACTTACCAAGATCTAGGTAGATGCCTGGAACAAATGAGTTGAGAAAAAACATAAGAATAACGCATCCCAGCACAGTCAGGCATTTGATGAGAAGAATTTTGTCTGTTATTTTATGCTGTTGACAGGGAGAAAAAAATTAATAACTGTATTACAGAAGAAGCTATCTATTATGTATAGAGTTCACAAAAGCGTGTGTGAAGCACAAACTTCTGTTCCTGTATTCTATCTTCCACTTCAGCATAAAAGACAGAAATATTTAAATTGAAGTATTTCATGCATTCTTATAAAAAAACATGAATATGTGGCCCAATGTGATCTAAGAGATACAAGTAGCATGTAGCTGCTGAACAGATTCAGCTGTGTTCAGCTACTCCCATCACAACTTCATTTCAGTAGAAGTAGGGTTGAAATGCAATTCCTGCTACAGAGGGCACTCTGGGCACTCTTTGGTTTCATCCCCCTGGACAAAATCACCCTTTGTTGCACATATGCTTTGAAAACCTATAACCTAGTCTAGAGGTCAGATCTTTCATGCATCCTGTACAACTCTCATGGACACGCCAAGCCCATAATCCCTGTGCAGCTTCTGCACCCCCGTGCCCAGCTCCTGCATCCCTGTGCCCATCTCTTCATGTTCTCTCCCTCAGACCCAGCGCTTTCCATAGCGACTCTGCTTCTCTGCTCTGATCTCAATTTCGCCACCAGTCCAGGGAATGACCTTCTCCCAGCCTGAGTCCCTCTTTTGCTTCACGTACCTTAAAGCTCTACTAAAGTACAAGTAAGTCTCTGTTCTTTAAAAAGGTTGTCTTTTATGCAATGCCTTGGAAAAGCTGTAAAACCTAAGAAGATATCCTGTTGGTTTTGTTCTGTTTTGGTGCAACATGTAGGAGAGTAATGTCCCAGTCAAGGACTTAAGCTCCCAAACACCGGCCTGGATTCATTAGTGCTGCCAGTGAGTTGGAGGGGATGTGACATTTAGACAATTAAATTTAGGTCAAATTAATCCCACTACAGAGTTTATATATCATCAGAGCCAGCTCCAGCATAAAGACTTAGGCAGTCTTAATGTGTGCACAGCAAATAGAACAGGATTTATCCAAGTGGTTTATCCCTACTTGAATAATAAAGCAGGCACATCACAGACAGCATAGTAAATTAGAGTTGGTATTCGGTACATCAGCAGAAGTGTACTCTATCGTCATGCATCACGGTTGTAAACAACCTATGGACACCTCCTAGCCATGGATTAAAAATTTAAGAAAACCCTGCTAAATCATTTATTGATCCTTTAAATGATATTTTTCTAAGGAACAAAAATATAAAACTTAACAAAAACCCACAACATAGTTCACTAACCCCATCCCACCAAGAAGCCAGCCAGCCTGCCTGCCAGCTTTTCTGCTATCATGAGAGCTATTAAATTGGCATTAGATTCAAAGCACTCTCTCTGTATAGAGACATGTAAGCCTGCTTACTTGGATACTGAGAAAAACTGCCATTTACTTACTTTTTTCTGGAGTTCTTGAATATTTGTCTCCCAGTTTTTATCTTCCTGTGAAATTTGCCTGAAAGAAAATGACACCTGCTTTTTCCAGAGTGAAATTAGAGCTCTGCCAAGAGCGTTGGAATAAATCCCTCTCCTCACAAATAGATCAACCTTTCTTCCGTACGGAGTAACTCATACCACAAAGGAGTTGTGGTCCTCTTAACAGCCAGCAGCAAAATTCCCATGAGCGTTCACTTAAGACTCCACTTTTGTAACATGCTCCCCTTACGCACAAACCCTTCGGTTCATGAAGAGTGCCACAGGCTTGGAAGGAGCTGGGCTCCAGAGTATGGACCTCGGTATAAGATCTGGCTATATGCAATATGTAATCCCCTTAATAGTTTCAGGAATTGATGTGTGACCTGCTGCAATAAAACAAGGGTTGTGTGCCAACATCAACAAGTCAGAACACATATATTTTACATTTGTATTTTATAATGAAGTTTTGAAGATCCGAATAACTTCATCATGTTATCAGCATAGTCAGCCCTCCAGCAAAAAGCCTTGGGGTTTGCAGTTCAGGAGCGCTGTTGTTAATGATAATGAATTTTTACATTGCTGTAAGTGTACTGTGCCGGAGGAATCCTGTTTCAAGATTAAATATATGATTTTTATTTATACTTCATAAATGCCTTCTTCAGAGTATTGTAAAGTCTAATAATTTGTTATAGTCTTTCAAAAAGGAGGTGATTTTAACAACCTTTTTTGTCTTGAAGTAGGAATACTGTCACTCCATTGAAAGTGCACAGTATCAGCAAAGAACTATGTAAAAAAAAGTCATCTTATTGCTGGAATAGTTTAAGAAATCATAGTTATATGTCCTTGCTCATACTGCCTATTTAACATGTTTATTAATGAAATAATTCCACAGCATAACAGCTGGTTTTGTTGGAATATAAACAAAATACATTAGTATTTTTGTTAGTCCTAGTTTATAAAGACTTCTTTTGTATACATAAATGGTTAATTATGCCTGCACTCAGGTTCACACCGAAGATTTGATTAAGAAATAATTTTAAAATGCAGCAATTCACTGGTGACATATTTTTCAATCTCAACATTTCACTGAAGAACACTTGAATTTTTCAGTAAAAAAATAAATTATAGCATTTTACTACTCTGAAGCCACTATTGCAAGGAAAAGTCTAATGATGTATTTTGTATTTTTAAACCAAAAACTACCTGAAATTTCTGGGCCTTTACATTTGGGTCACATTGACATATATTTTCCAGACCTTACATATTGGTTATGTCCTAAAATACTTTGAGTTTTACTGAGGCTGAGGGGGGCTCTTCATGTCTGCCCCAACACGCATCTGATCAAGAGACAGCTAAGAATATGGGTCTTGTCCCAGAGAAGATCCCTGAAAGCCTTCTCTTTCATCTCTGCCTAAAATCACAAGAGGTGAGCCCTTGGCTCATTGACCAGGGGTCAGTACTGGGTCCAGTCCTGTTCAACATATTCATCAATGATCTGGATAAAGGGATAAGGTGTACCATCAGCAAGTTTGCTGATGACACAAAGCTGGGAGGGGTGGCTGACACACCGGAAGGCTGTGCTGCCATTCAGCGTGAACTGGACAGGCTGGAGAGTTGGGCAGAGAGAAACCTCATGACGTTCAACAAAGGCAAGTGTAGGGTCCTGCACCTGGGGAAGAATAACCCCATGCACCAGTACAGGTTAGGGGCTGACCTGCTGGAAAGCAGCTCTGTGGAAAGGGACCTGGGAGTCCTGGTGGACAACAGGATGACCATGAGGCAGCAATGTGCCCTTGTGGCCAAGAAGGCCAATGGCATCCTGGGGTGCATCAAGAAGAGTGTAGCAAGCAGGTTGCGGGAGGTTATCCTCCCCCTCTACTCTGCCCTGGTGGGGTTACATCTGGAGTACTGTGTCCAGTTCTGGGATCCTCAGTTCAAGAACTGGGATCTGCTGGAGAGGGTACAGCAGAGGGCTACAAAGATGATTAGGGGACCGGAACATCTTTCTTATGAGGAAAGGCTGAGGGACTTGGGTCTTTTTAGTCTGGAGAAGAGAAGACTGAGAGGGGATCTCATCAATGCTTATAATTACTTACAGGGAGGTTGCCACGAGGATGGGACCAGTCTTTTTTCAGTGGTGCCCAGTGATAGGACAAGAGGTAATGGGCACAAACTTGAACGTAGGAAGTTCCATCTAAACATGAGGAGGAACTTCTTTATTTTGAGGGTGCCAGAGTACTGGAAGAGGCTGCCCAGAGAGGTGGTGGAGTCTCCAGTTCTGGAGACATTCAAAACCCGTCTGGATACCATACTGTGCAACCTGCTCTAGGTGACCCTGCTCTGGCAGGGCAAGGGATCTCCAGAGGTCCCTTCCAACCCTGGTGATTCTGTGATTCTGTGACCAAACTGAAATATTACCCCCGACGTTAACAAAGCTGCACTCATTCCTGGCTGTAGGCTGAGATGAGCAGAAGCTCCCTGCCGGTCCAACAAACTGCCTGTGCCTGCAGCTTGTCCCTGTCAAGGGTCGAAACAGGGGAGGTGGGACACACTGGTCCCCATTCACCTGTGGAACGTCCTCAGCTTCTTCCTCAGGAGCATCTCCAGAGTCAGCACCTTCTGCATCAAGAGACATTTCACGGCAGTCTCCTCTCTGCTGGCTGGGTTAATGCGCTGTGCAGTCAGTCTCCAAACATAGATCTCATGTTTTAGCTCTAAAAAGAAGCAAAATCGCTTGTCTTAAAGCAGGTATAAAGCATATGAAACCAGAGATGCACAAAATATGTGTAATGTGGCTTGTACTCAAAGCTGTTAAAATTATTGGAATGGTTTCACAACAATTTTCCACTTAGGAAGTTGCTTTTACCATTCCTTTTGCAGAGCTGAAGGGAATGGAAAATACATAGAAATGTTTCAAAATTTTAAATAAATTAATCTCAAAGTCCTTTTTGAAAGAAAAAGAAATACCACCTTCGAATGCTTGCGAATGCCTTCCACAAGCTTTAGTGCTAAAATAGTATTACGTTTTTCATCAGAAAATAAACTGCTGATATACATTATTATACTGCTAACAAGATACTAATCACTTTGTAGTTAGGAATTACAGCAAATGCTCCTTCACTATGTTCAGAACAGACAATATGTTTCCATTCACTCTATGTTCATACAAGCAATTTTATCAATGTAAAGCAAAACTGAAATTTAGCACTGTCTTATGGAATAGTGTTTAATAACATTTTAAATGTTTCCTAAGAGGACTTAATTCTTAGGCGCTGAAAATATCCATAAATACAGCTACCATCACCTCTGTGCAGACCTGCATGATATCTGATAATGTGTAATTTCAAACAGACTGATTAACACTTGAAATCAGTCTCCAAAATCTTGTCAGGATTCTCAACACTTTTTTAGTAATTTTTTTTCCAGTATTGTCAAGGCCTTGGAGAATGACCGAAAAACCTGCGTTCGTGTTCAGGAAGGACCTTAGATTGGGCATGTCAAAAAAAAGCTTTGGATTTTCCAGGAAATCACTAAAGAAATAAAAGCAGAATATTCATTCAGAAACTGTCTGCACAAATGCTTCCTGATGAAGCAACAGGATGTTTCTTCAGCCTTCTATTCTGCTTCCCTCACATTTCATATCATTGAACACAATGTGTCTAGAATTCACAGTTTTATATCTTAAGATCCCTGTTCAATCAGCAGATTGTTCTTATCCTCAGAAATGGATATGGAAGCCTTTGCACCATGTATACAAACTATATGCATTATTTATAAAAAAAATAAATTATGTAATAACATAAGAAATATTTAAACACATTTTGATGTAGGCAGTAATATTAACATTTACTGCTGCAAAACCCTAGTAGTTCGTAGCATCTGCTATGAGAAAGAGCACTAGATATGTTCAATTCCCCCCTCTTCCTTTGTGACCAGGTATTTATAATAATAATACAGAGTGAATCATGTAAAGATTGACCATAAGAGGGAATTAAACTTGACAGAACTCAAACATTTAAGAGCAAAAGTAACCATGTCTAGAGCACGCATAGTTGACACAAAAAAGGGATCTGAACAGCAGTTAACTCATATTTCATATGGTTCATATCTATAGATGAGCACAATCCGTCAAAATGGTAATCTTTGCCTGAGCTTTACAATGCAAGACCAGAAATGTAAATTCACACTATCTAAAGCTTTTCTTCCAAGAAGATATTCATACCTGAACCACAGATATCAAAGAGGTGCAGAATCTACCATTTTCCTTTGTAATATATTTGGTGATTCTTGTCAGGAGCATAACGTGACGTTAAATTATATTAAAACATGGGTAGGTCCTGCATATCAAAGGATCCACATGACTTTGTGGGGAGACCCTGTCTTGCCCATCATTTACTTTTCCATCAATATTTGTGACACACACAAATGTATCAGCAGTGATTTTCCATTCTCTTCCAGAATATAAACAAGAAAATGACAGAGCTTTAGGCCACAGCTGATCTTCTGCTCCCCATAATAAAATTTTTTTTAAAAAAAAAAAAAGAAAGTAACTCTTTTTGACGATTAGAGTGGATAAGAGCCGTGAAAAAAACCCATATTTTAAACCTCGGAAATGGTGATGTTTTTTCTTTAATGGGATGGTAAAATTAAATCTTAAGTCTCTGAATTTGCGTAGTAATTTCTGAAAGAAACTAGTGACCACATGGGGTCTGCTTCAGCTCCACAGTTTCTGGTCAATGGGACAACAAGCTATTTCAATTGGCAACTTCCTCCTCGTTACAGCCACCTTGGAACTGGTCTGAAATTGTGAGCTGGGAAGTTGTTCCTTCCCATATAGATGAGCCAGACTAGATGGAGAAAAGTTGGAACATGGCTTTCTTACACACTCTCCTGTGAAACCTCCCAGGCAAAAGTTTTTTCTTTGAAAAAGTTTCCTGAGCCCTTTGGGGTGAAAGAAATACTTCAATAATCCTACATGCTGCCCTTGCCTGAACGAGAGAGAAACTTCTGTATTTAAGCAGGTGAAGGGGGAGAATCCCCTCAGTGGGTGAACAATCCTTTCTGTACTGCTTTCTCATGCAATTTTCAAGTCAATTGGACTCTTATTTTGAAAGTATCTCATCAACAGTTCAAGAGAAAGTGTGTGTTTTTTTCTTTTTCTCTGGCAAATGCTCATGAAGTATGATTATCCAGTTTGCTATCCTGCTTTCCAATACCTTGTCTTTGCTACAACACCTTTTCTGATCATGTCTGTTGCCCTGGTTTGAGGTAAAACAGGACCAGTTTTGTTCAGTAACTTTACTTTCTAGCTAGGCCTCTTCTCACTGCTGAAATTAACAGCATGTTGTGCAGAAAACTCTTCGCTCTCAGAGTGATAAGACCCATGTTTATAGCTGATGCCAAGGAACGGTATGCAGAGAGACTCTTGCTTATACTTATTGCTGTAACACCCAAGGGCAGCCAGCTTTGTTATTTGCCCCGTTGGAGGGTCGGAAGCGGAAAAGTGTAGAGGGGTCACAGCTGCGGGGAGGAGCAGACAGGACAGGTGACCCAAAACTGACCAACGGGGTATTCCATCCCATCTGCCTCATGCTCAGTGTAAAAGCTGAGGGATCAAAGGGTCAGCCTCTTTCTTCAATGGCCGGTGTCCGAGGAGGACTTTGTCTGTTCATCTGCCTTTGATCCCAATCCTGAATCCAGATCTGGAATCCACTTCCCGTCTGTCACTGAGTCCAGTTTGGGACTTCCCCAGTGCCTGCTGGTGATGTGACTGTCAACCTGGGAGCTTGATAGGGTTTTGTATATATTTCATTATTTTTTAAAATTTATTTTATTGTTAGCATTTCATTGAAGTAGTTTAGTTCCTTCTAAACTCTTAAGTCTCTCTTTTTCCCTCTCTCCTGCCTCCCTTTGAAGTGGAGCAGGAGAGAGAGCATCTGTCATTCCACCTGATTGGGCCACTCCGGCCCAAACCACAACATCTGTTCATTCTACCATAGCATTTCCTCCTCGACCCTTTCCAAGTGAAATTTGAGCATGGATTTTGCTGATGGAAGAAAGTTGAATCTTTCATCATCTAACCAAGATGCAGATCCTCAGCAGGTACTTTTATACAAAGAATCTTTATCTTCTCTCCTTCAGAAAGGGACAGCTAGCATCACTGTATCTGTTCCATAAACAAGCCGCAGAGCACCACGACTTGTGTTGCACATTCTTGTTCCATGTCTGAAGAGCCGTGGGGCTAATCTCCAGGTTCAGCAAGGTCACCCTGGTGCTTTCTGGTCTATGTTAAAAAATATATGTGTGTTTTCACATGGCTTTGGTCTTGCCTTTATGTGCAGTAAGTGCATGCTTGATTGTTCAGACATTAGTTTTCTAAACCTCCCAAGGATGTGGACATCCAATCTGCTGTGGAATTGACTTCAGAGCAAAAATGTCCTTTGAAAATAAGAACAGTTGACACATCTTGTATACTGTGACTCCTGTTCAGGTAATAATTTGTGAAGAGGTTTTCTAGGTCATCACACAGAATGTTTCTCCTATTTCTCTTTCATGCACACTCTTATTGTAATAGCACATTTTGGCATCAGGTGATATATATGTGTATTAGCAGTTGTTTTGAAGGAAATGTAATGCAGGACCCTTGAGGTCAGTGAGAACACTGAACCCAGCCAAAAACCTTTGGATCTTTCTACGCTTCTCCCATTTCAGGTCTGCAAATCCACTTAGGCAACAACCCCTAGAGTTTGGGAACATCTGATATTTTATGACATACTATGTTACACATCATGGACAAGGGCTTAATGCAACTGCAGGGTTTATCAATCATCTTGAAATTACGGCTAAGGCAGCACAAGGGTAGCATTTTGCTGCCCCCGAATGGGAAGGTCTCGCGCCCCGTTTGCCCATGTCTGTAAGTTCCTGATCCCCTCCCCAGATGGGATCTAATGGTCCTGTTACACCAGGGCAAGCTCACGCCACTCACTCGTCCAACAAAACCCAATCTGCAGGGTTTTTACAGGGTTAGCTTTATGGTGGATCAGCCTACTAACCAATTTATCCTGCCACTGCTAGGTCTATTGCTAATAGTTGAAATGGTATGTGTGTACGGCATGTACCTTTCATGGCAGTTTATCATTAAAGCAGGTAAATCAACACTTAACTGCAACTGTAGTAGCAGTGTTTGAAGTGATATAAGCAAGGCAAAGTTTAGTGTGCAGTGACGTGGCATAAAAGAAGACAGGAGAGCTGCAGCTCAGTCAGGGAATTCAGCCCATTATGTTACTAAAATCTTTGTGAACATGGGAAGTTCATGAAGCCCACAAGGCACCACAGCAATATACCTAGCATTATTCTTTCACAGAAATTTTGTTTTCCCTTCCTTCCCTCCTTCCTTCCTTCCTTCCTTCCTTCCTTCCTTTCTTTCTTTCTTTCTTTCTTTCTTTCTTTCTTTCTTTCTTTCTTTCTTTCTTTCTTTCTTTCTTTCTTTCTTCCCCCAGAAAGTCCATTTGTAACAAGAAAAGAATTTTTGACTTAGTTCTAGGATCAAATAAAGGATCAGCAAACATGTAAACCCTATGCTGCTAATCTGTTCTGGTTTTATCATTTATCATATTTTACCATAGAGACCACAGATTTGATGACCTGGACCCATTGAATTTAATGGAGTTTCAGCTACTGACCTGAGCTGTGACATTTTAGAAAACATCTTCTGCATTTTAGAAAACATTAAGTTTCATTTTAAAATGCATATTCTTTCTGCAGTCTGACAATTAATAGTCAGCTTGATTTTCACTTAATCACACATTCCCTCCCACCCAACTGCCAATAACAAAGAAGACATCCTCAAAAACTGGGTGTAATTAATTCCCAGTCTCAGAATCTGAAAAGGCCGGTCTTGTTCATTGAAGATACTCAGAATAGCATGACCAACCTTGATGAGATTATAAGAATTATCACAAAACGGCAATTTTTAACTTGCACGTGCACTAAATACATTAACTACCTTTTTGCAAGTAACACAAGTTTGCACTGCTGGGCTGTGACTAATGACATGCAGAGCATGTTCCTCTGGATGTGGTGGGTTTTTTCTCCACATGCTGTTGTAGCTTAACTTTTTCAGTAAAAAATTATTTTTCTTAGCTAACTTCTCAGAACAAGAATACTTCTGTTTAAATGTTAACTGAAAGGCAAATTAAGTACCATGAATTATAGCTTAATCTAGTACTAGTAATATCTATAACTTTTAGTAATTTTTTTAATCCTTGATATTATGTAACTAATCCTCTAAGCACTATTAGACAGTAAGTGTCATCTGCATTTTAAAAGCACAGAAACTAAGTCAGAAATGTGAAACCCAAGCATAGAAAGAGTTCACCTGGAGGGGGTATTCCAGCTCAACAATTCATGCCTCTCTCCTAGAGGCACCACCCCGCAACAGGACACAAGCATAAGGCTCTACTTCTGAAAAAAAAATAAAAAATGCCTGAAATGTGCTTGTCTTTATTCCTTTGGGCAGGACTGCGAACAAAACACACTTTACCTTGTTCAGCTAAACACTTGCAAAGGAATGCAAGAAATCTGCACCACGCTGCATAAATTAATATGGAGCATTTATGTAAGCTTTTCGATTCAACGTCCAGCAGCTGGGGCCCCATTTGGTCACCGAGGCAGCTAATGCCAGTTTGGTTGCCCAGCATGGGATTGCATCCATGGCACAGGGCTTACAGGACATCCTCATCCCTGCAGCAAAGCAGCTGGAGCCCAGGCAGAAAACTGCAAAGCTCAGCTGGTGCCACACACCTAAGTCGCCTCCCAGGAGTTTTCCTCTGGGCAAGCTGGGGCAGGCTGCAACAGCCCCAGGAGTTGGGCCATTCAGAAAGCTGCAAAACTGCAAGTAACCTTCTGCTTAAAAATGTAACTGCAATTTTCCCTCACTGTGCTTTGGGTTTCCCCCTGTAATTCCATCTACTGAAAGAATCTACAACACTACAAGCCTACCCCCGCATTTTTTAAGGGAATAGTCAATTTAATACCTCTATGATGGTCACATAACATTCAGATGGAGTAATCTGCAGATATTAAAGAGGGTTAGATCTCTCATAACATTTCAGGATGGTTGATTAAGACATACATTACTCTTCAGTTGGTTCGTTCCTGAACGAGGGATGGGATATCTCTCAGGTGATGTGGGCTCTTTTCTCATCTCTGGGTAAGTCAAACTTAGAGCCACAAAGTTATTCCAGTCCTTGTGGTTTTGCCCCTTAGTTTCTTCTACTGCAGTTCCCCATTTTTTCAAAGCAAGAATCTGTGTATATTTAGGTTTCATGTGCACTCATTAGGACTTGCCTAATGAGATCGCAATACTATGTTCTGTTACGCTGAGAATGGCACAGGGTCAAGGGAAGTAGAGAGTCAAGTATTTTAAACATTCATTTACCTAAAATTGCAGTGTAGTTTGTTTCAGAAAATTTTCATAAGGTTTGAAATCTAGAAAAATCATTCCATTTTACTCACTGTCAAAGAATTTTAACTCAGACTGCCAGACTTTTCAATGAAAACCATTTAGCCAATGTTTTCCATTAAAGTACGAGTCTCACAACTAAAAAAAAAATCTTTGTTCAATTCACTATCCTCCGCTCAAAACTGAATAGATACATTCCTATCATAAAACATTTTGCACCAAACATAACTACTGCTGAGGTCCTTTCAATACCAAGAAAAAAGAGAAAAAAGAGAAAAAAAAAAAAAAAAAAAAAAAAAAAAAAAAAAAGAAAAAAAAAAAAAAAAAAAGAAAAAAAAAAAAGTGCTGCAAGCAAGCACTGAAAGATGGCATTCCCAAAGTCCTATTAAAGAAAAAAGAATCATGAAAAGATACAGTCTCAAGAGGACAACTCCCATAATCCAAAACATAATGCCTCATCTAACGCTTTTAACAGGGCAAAATGAAGAGCAAAATAATGAAGACTTCAGACTCACCATATCTTTTAGAAACCTGTTTAAATGTAAAAATAGTGACTAATAAGTTCAGCTCATTTTGATAAATAAAAACAGCAGGAATAATTTTAAAATCAGTCAAGGTTACACTTTTATTTGAAACATTATCACAGCGAAAGCTCTCTGCAGCAAACAGATAAAGAGCACACATTAGATTAACCTAAATTGTTCTCTTAAGCTCCGTATATCAGGAAGATCTTATGAGCTGCAGAGCTATCAGAGTAAAGCAAAAAAATTTGTCATAGCTTCACCAAAACACTGTTAATGAAAAGGCCAGGTCTTGCCGACTGGTGTATAGCTCTACAAACATTCCACAATTGTGGTATGCATACAAAAATCCAGGAGAACAAGTGCTGCAAAAGAAACAGGAGGCATCACTTCCTAAGTTTTTACCTCCTGTTAGTGATTTTTCTGTAATGATTCCTTCCATAAAAAATGTGTATAATAAAATTGTGAAGTGCTACTCAATTGTTTCAAAATGCCACTACATTAGACTCCCTTTCTGCATAAGGCAAGTAAAATAATATTACAGCTGCCTCTTTGTGATGGCTACATTATCAATGCACTAAGCAAATAATATGAGATTGTCATATTTCCCTTATTCTGCAATGTCAAAGTACTATTTTTATTCTCTAAAAACCAGACAAGACAGATCGATATTTTCCTTCTTGCAAGGGGAATACTCCATCAACTTTAAAGCAGTACACAAGAAATATACAAGGATTTTAAACATAAAATGATCTAAAGTGTTTAAAAATATAAAACTCTTGAAGCTGTACACAGTAAATAATTACACTTATTTTCATTCCTGATCATTAGAATAGCTATTGAAGGTGTATATAATACAAAACAAATTTTTATTTTTTACATTTTCAAACATCAAACCATGACCCTGGCGGATCCTGATATGTTATCCAAAAAGGAGTATACAAGAAGTCTGCAGGGATCATAAGACTACCTAGTTAGTTCCTTTGAGACTGAGAGTCTTACAGTTCCTTAAAACAAAAGACACAGTATGTACCAGAAAGATACGATCTTAGATCCCAAGATAACTCATAAGAAAGCTGCATCTTTGTTTTTCATGCTATGGTCCACAGTAGGAGCGTTAAACTGTTAACTATTCATTTTTAATACACAACAACAACAAAAACATGTTTTCCTATTCCACATGATTCTTCAAGATTTAAAAATGCTTCCCATACATTCCCATGAATTTAGCATCTTGGGTGAGGACAGTACAGTGCAATGCATATTGCTAAACTGCCATCAAGATTGAGTTTGGACTTGAATGCTTGAAAATATCTTGAAATATACCTTTCTTTGGACACAATTCTCTGCGTAATCTGCCTTCTGGTTTCCTTACCTGAACCAGCTTTCAAGTAAGGACAAACCATTGCTTTCAACAGCTACATTAAAATACCAATAGTGCTTTAATGGCAGTTAGTGAAGTATCTACATAGTTACAGAGACACCTCAGGACTGAGATATATCAGCGTACTTAATCCAGCTAGGTACCTAATGTACCTCTCACTGATTCTAGCAACAAATGGTTCCTATGGTTACAAATGTTACTAACTAAAATAGGGCTAAAGACTGTTCTCTGACTGCAAGCAGCACGTGTAGTCATGCTGATGCTACCTAACACCTTACCCTGGGTCCCCTCTGTGCCCCTATGGTGTCCTTGTGGCCCTGGATACTATTATTATTTTATGTGGGCTTTTTTCAATTCGAAATTTGTGCAATCCCATGCACCAGTACAGGCTGGGTGGAGAATGGATTGAAAGCAGCCCCGAGGAGAGGGACTTGGGGGTGCTGGTGGATGAGAAGCTCAATATGAGCCGGCAATGTGCGCTCGCAGCCCAGAAGGCCAACCGTATCCTGGGCTTCATCAAAACAAGCGTAATTCCAGGAAAAATGCCTGGATGTCTTGGGTCTGCAGTCAGCATGGTCCTATCCATTGCACGTCTGACAACCACCAATTATAGCTTCCCTACTTCTCTTCTCTTCTGGACTTTCTACCTTTTCACTCTTTTTTCCCCCTCCTCCTCTCCTATTCCTTCTCTTAGAGGAGCAGCTGTAAAGCTCCACATGGAAGAAAGAAACAGATTTGCTCACTCATCTGGTTACCACATTTCACGTTGTGGGGAAACAGCACCGTGTTTTTCACACGTTAAGCACTTTACACATGACTATGATTAATTAGAAAATTCCTTCTGTTGTCGGCTTTACATACTGACTATCATACTACCATAGCAGTATTTTCCCAGCTGCTGCAGACAGGGAGCTACACCAGAAGGAACAATGTGCTCCCAGCTCTCCTGGCACCACCACTCCTGCTTCAACAGTGGGTCTCTCTTTCAGCCAGCAAAACAATCAGGAACTGGAGCAAGCACCACAGGAGGAATGGGGAGCTGGTGCCAAATAAGTTGTTGTGCTAACAGAAAGCTCTTCCCCTTTGGCAAAAATGGCAATAATAATACTTGTCACTAGACCACATGCCACCCACTGTCCTGGGGATAGCAACTTTCCCAAACAGCAAGGTCCACACCTCCACAGCTTGATAGCTGAGACGTAAGTGTATTGTCACACTTCCCAGAGACTAAATTATGTATTGTTAACCCTTAAGGGAAGTAAAAACTTTGGTTTCAAGTTTGAGGATGGTGCAGGAAGAGCAAGTTTAATACCTCTTCCACTCATATATTATTTCCCCTTACATACTCTGTTGGGAAAGTATACATATACTTTTTCAGCCTTCTCAGCTTACTACCCTAACCTTAGCATCTTTTCCTGCATCACACAGAACAAGGTGCAGGTTTATCAGCTGAAAGTCACACTCAAAAAGTCCTCAAAATATCCCTTCATTCTTAAAAAGAATTTGTTTTACTCTCTCATGGCTGAATTCTTCAGATTCTTTTTTTCTTCTGTAATATGCCCCACTTTAAGCTACTGCAGGTAGATAGTGGCTCCTGGGGAAGAAACACGCTTTTTTTTTTTTCTGCTGCACAGGTGCTGCAGCTCAGTCTGAAACCCAGCAATTTAAAGACACTGGTAACACACAACATTGAAATTAATCTGCCAGTGTATCATCAGAATAACAGCATTGCCTGTTAACATCAGTGCTTATCCATTCTCAATAACCTGTGTGGTCCAAAGTAACAGAAAAAAAGTTTAAAGCACATAGCATACAGTGAAAAGATTCTGGGGAAAATAATCTACCAATTAATTCTCACATATCTTGTTTAATTGCTAATTGGGGGCAGGCTGAGAGAAGGCTGGTATTTAGTTGATTAAAACATCTGCTTCAAACAAGCTATTTGAAGTTATCACAGAGTCATTGCAACCTGAGATGGAAGGACCCCTGAAAGCACCTTGGAGCACATTCTGCAAATCCAAACCACGACGGCTACCTCCTAATGGAGCTGTGTTTGTCTCTTTCTCGTCCCCTTTCACAGAAAATTTCAATAGAAAGAGTAGCAGTTTAGCATTTGCTCTAATTGAATAGCTACTGATTAGCTTCACAGCAATGGAGGAGCAGCTGATTATGAGAAAGAACACATGGTATACTGATTGGGAGACTGCTATACCTGAACATACTAAGCTGCGAGTAATAAAAATTACTTTGATGGATCGAGGGAAATGTGCTAACCTCTTAAAAATGTACAGCATTTCACTGGCAAAAATATTATGTCAATGAATAAATTGTACTATTCAAATTAATAAAAAAAACTGTTAAGCACATTTATTTTCTTAAAAATCAAAAACACGTGCTTTCAAAGTTTATAGATGAAAGAAAAAAACAATTCTATTTTGTAAAATGTATTTTCACAAAGTAATGCTATTATGTCAGGATCAAAATTGCTCACAGTTGGCAGAATGTATTTTCTGACTGTTTAGATATTACTTATCTCAAGACACCTTGCAAGCTGGCACTTTTAAAGATAATTTAAATATATAATAACTCTAGCTATTCATGGAAATTTCCATGAAGCTATGACTTCTATTAGAAAATAAGAAATTAATAAAAGCAAATTAATTCTTTTTAAATAAGAAAGTGGGGAAGTTACAAAAAATGCTGAATACCAAAGATTTAATAATATGCTTCCAGGCAACAAAGAAAAGTAATCTTTTTTTTTTATAATGATGCATAATTACAAAGGGTTTTATCTGGAAGGTTGCAAGGGTTCCTTCCCTTCCCAACAAAAAGATAATTCCTTTCCCAGAGATGATCTCTTCCACAAAGGATTCTCATTCTTGAGCCCTGTGTAGAGCAGGTAGGAACTTGCTCTATATTTAGCATTTTGATACAGAAACATAGAATGGTTTGGGTTGGAAGGGACCTTTAAAGGTCATCTAGTCGAAACTCCTCTGCAATGAGCAGGGACACCTTTAACAAGACCAGGTTGCTCAGAGCCCCGTCCAACCTGACCTTTAATGTTGCCAGAGATGGGGCATCTACTGTATCTCCGGGCAACCTGTTTCAGTGTTTCACCACCCTCATTGTAAAAAATTTCTTCCTTACATCTAGTCTAAATCTACCCTCTTTTAGTTTAAAGCCGTTACACCTTGTCCTATCACAACAGGCCCTGCTAAAAAGCTTGTCTGCATCTTTCCCGTAGGCCCCCTTTAAGTACTGAAAGGCTGCTATAAGGTCTCCCCAGAACCTTCTCTTCTCTAGGCTGAACAATACCAGCCCTCAGCCTGTCCTCATAGGAGAGGTGTTCCAGCCCTCTGATCATTTTTGTGGCCCACCTCTGGACACACTCCAACAGGTCCATATCTTTCCTGTGCTGAGGACCCCAGAGCTGGATGCAGTACTCCAGGTGGTGTCTCACCAGAGCGGAGCAGAGGGGCAGAATTACCTCCCTTGACCTGCTGGCCACGCTGCTTTTGATTCAGCCCAGGATACGGTTGGCTTTCTGGGCTGTGAGCACACATTGCTGGCTCATGCCCAGCTTTTCATCCACCAGTAGGAAGAAGAGAAGGAGCAATAGGAACACGAACCAACTCCCTACCTGTTCAGATTATACATTTCAGTAGTCTATTGGGGACAACTTGGGAGTGGACATCATTTATCGCATAGCTTTTTCACTTCTCTTCAAAGTACTAACTTTGACCAGACAAATAGGAAGATCATTCGCCCATGATACACAGCTCACAATGCTTATTATTAAGTTTTTTATGGATTTTTTTTTAGGTAATGATGCCTTCCTATAAGACAAAACTCAATATTAGTTATTTAAAATTGACAAATTTAAGGCATATGTATGACTAGGAGAGGAGAGCATCCCTTTCTGCATTTTAGCACTGCCAGTTTTCAGTGACTTACTTTCTCTAAAGGCATTCCTGGCATCCAATATAAAATTCAAGCTATTTGAATGGAAGCTGGTGTAGTGTAAACTGAGGTGAGCCAGAAGTCTGCTGTCTTTTTTGTCTATTGGTAGATATCGTCTTTTCTTTCTTTGACCTTTCTTTTTCTTTCTTATATAGTCAATAGATTTATTTACCAGGTAAGGAAGACTTGCAACACCTTCCCTGGTATGAGAAGGTAGGAAAAGAAGATCCTTGATGGCTTTCTGAAAAATCTTACTTTGTAGTGTCACAGGGAAATATCTAGGAATTTTAGGGACTGAGTTTCTCTTGCTCTCAGGATCATATCTCTAAGCGTGCAGAAAGCCTCAGCTGTTTTACAATGGCACAGTAATGAAAATACATATCTCATACCAAACAAATAGATAGAAGGAAAATTCTCCTTAATTCTCTTAGAAAACAGTTAGGTAGTATCACCTCTAGAACACCTCAAAACGCTTTTGTTCTTAATACCAGGAAAGACTTCAGCCCCTAAAGCTCTGAAGAGGTAGGCTGCACACGCCTGGTGCTGAACGGGCACTGAAGTCCATCAAAACCAAATGTCTGCACAAGAGCTAACTTCCTAAGCAGTGAAATCTCTTCTCTGACCTTTCTCTCAGATAGGATTCAAGAGACATGGTACAATCCACTGAGGAGAGGACTGTCACTTCTCTCTTTTTAATACTCCTAAAGGTAATTTTCCCTGGAACAAGGGAAGCTACTAGAAGTGGTACTCATTTTGCCTAAATTAGTTACCTCTCATGAAGATCTCTGCCACTGAGTTAGTCACCTTGGACTCTCGTATACTCAAAAGGGAGAAGTAAAATTCTGGGAGCTACGATATATCTGTTCTGTTGTAGACAGCTACACTAGTCTTTAGAAGGGTTTATCTTTCTCTGCAGATTACAAATGGAGCCAGGTTATATCAACCATATCAAAAGTTGTCCTCCCCATGCTAAACAGACCCCCCCCCACAGGTTCAGAGGTGTCATACAGCACATTAAAAAATCTGTTACATGGTCAGTGGAAGCCTGGATCCTAAGTCTTCTGCAGCCAAAAGTGAAAAAAATATCAGTCCCAGGAAAGAAACAGTTATACTCAGCTATCTTTGTACAAAGCTTGCTAAAAAATTATACTCAGTGAATTATTTCTTACCTTATAAAGAAATTGTGAACACTTGGGGATTATTAATAAGTTTCACCACTCAAACAGAAGCCTGAGAACAATGACGAAAACTTCAAAATGATTGAATAGAAAGGCATAAAAGCATGAAGACAAAAAGGGACCAACACACTCAACACCGATTGAAACAGCTTTACCAAGACTTTTAGAGACTACTGAGGTGAGCAACCTAAAAAAGACATAGGTTTAGTCCTATTGAATTATAGAAATTATACACCAGGGAAATTTAGGGTTGGAAGAGCCACAGAGGCAAGCTGGAAAAAACTTTGAAGCTCTACTCTTGATGAAATGTCCTTCACTGATGACAGACCAGGAAAAAGTTCCTGAAAAAAATCCAGTGGAGGAAAACCAGCAGTGAGGGAATGCATCGGTGCACTATGTATGTCATATGGGAAACCTGGGATATTTCTAAAGCTAGGTTGTGAACTCAACACCTTGAGCAGATGTTATCTGTTGCAACACAGAGCACCCTGGTATTCAAGACTATGGCTATAAATGATGCAAAATATGTCTATAAATTTTGAAATGTGTTTAATAATTCACGTCAACACCTTAACCTTAGCACCAGAAACGTTTCCATTTCTAAAAGTCAGAGAATATTATGACCAAAATTAAAATTTACATTATTAGTTAAAAAATTAATGTTCAGAGACTGAAAGAGAGTGGGCACTTCCATCTGAGGACAACATTGTAGTAGGGACTATTCAGTTTCTATTTAGCACATATTCAATGTAATGATAATAAAAAATTTTTCACACTCACACTTACCAACAATTTCACTCGGCTCCTTATTGTAAAGTTTTTTGTTCCAGTAGAGAAGTCTGAGAAAAGGAAAGGAGACCAGAACAACAAGGCAGATGCCAACAAACATGTGCCCTGTGAAGGCTGCAAAATCCAATCCCTGGAAATAAAAATGAAAACCTAAATTAAAAATCAGTTATTTTCCTATATTATCTACAGGGAAAAGTATTCAACTATATGTATATTACCAATCAATAATAAAAATAAAGCACTAAAGTAAGTTCCAATTACAGTATATGCTATATTTTATCTGTTTCAAGGAGAGGAACCACATCACAATTTAATTCAGAGAACTAAAAAATAGTGTTACAAGTTATTCTGAAATACATTTAGTGCTCCTGACATGGAGAGAAAAAAACCAAACACCTAAACTCAATCTTTAACGTCCACTTTCATCACTTAAATCACTGTAAATTCATTTTAAATCACACTGAATCACAAAAATAGTTAAATTTTAATGACCAGCTTTTGTTTTAAACAGATGACAACATTCATTTTTACAATAATTCTATCTGAACCAGGATTTCATCTAAATACACTAATGTTATGCTACAAAAAAAATATATGTCAATACTCTGTTTATTTTTCTGCCTGCTTAATAAATGGACACATTTCTTTACATTTCGCATGATGAAACCCTTTAGTGAAGGGGTTCTCAATAAAGTTAGGCAGAATATATTAAAAAGCTACTGTTTTAAGCAATAAGAATGAATAGTGACAATCCACCCTAAAACTTTGAAGTTAGCCATGCTTTGAGTAGGACATGGGATTAGATGATCTCTAGGACCCCTTTCAACCAAATTGTTCCATGATTCGCAGAATTACAGAATGGTAGGGGTTGGAAGGGACCTTCGGAGATTGTGTAGTCCAACCCCCTTGCCAAAGCCAGTTCACCTAGAGCAGGTTGGACAGGAACACCTCCAGGTGGGTTTTGAATATCTCCAGAGAAGGAGACTCCACAACCTCTCTGGGCAGCCTGTTCCACTGCTCTGTCACTCTCAAAGTAAAGAAGTTTTTCCTCATGTTGGGATGGAATTTCCTGTGTTCCAGTTTGTGCCCATTGCCCCTTGTCCTGTTGCTGGGCACCACTGAAAAGAGTCTGGCCCCATCTTCTTGACACCCATCCTTTAGATATTTATGAGCATTGATGAGATCCCTCCTCTGTCTTCTCTTCTCCAGACTAAACAGACTCAGGTCTCTCAGCCTTTCCTCATAACAGAGGTGGTCCATTCCCTTGATCATCTTTGTAGCCCTCCACTGGACTCTCTCCAGTAGTTCCTTGTCTTTCTTGGACTGAGGAGCCCAGAACTGGACACAGTACTGCAGATGTAACCCCACCAGGGTGGAGCAGAGAGGGAGGATAACCTCCCTCGACCTGCTGGCCACACTCTTCTTGATGCACCCCAAGGATACCATTGGCCCTCTTGGCCACAAAGGCACATTGCTGGCTCATGGTCATCCTGTTGTGCACCATGACTCCCAGGTCCCTTTCCACAGAGCTGCTTTCCAGCAGGTCAGCCCCTAACCTGTACTGGTGCATGGGGTTATTCCTCCCTAGGTGCAGGACCCTACATTTGCCCTTGTTGAACTTCATTAGGTTCCTCTCCACCCAACTCTCTAGCCTGTCCAGGTCTCACTGAATGGCGACACAGCCTTCTGGTGTGTCAGCCACCCCTCCCAGTTTTGTGTCATCAGCAAACTTGCTGATGGTACACTCTATCCCTTCATCCAGGTCATTGATGACTATGTTGAACAGGACTGGACCCAGTACTGACCCTGGGGAACATCAGTTGTTATAGGCCTCCAAATGGATTCTGTGCCACTGATTACAACCCTCTGAGCTCTGCCATTCAGCCTGTTCTCAATCCATCTCACTATCCGCTCGTCTAACCCACACTTCCTAAGCTTACCTATGAGGATGTTATGGGAGACAGTGTCAAAAGCCTTGCTGAAGTCAAGGTAGACAACCTCCACTGCTCTCCCTTCACCCACCCAGCCAGTCATGACATCATGGAAAGCTATCAGATTGGTCAAGCATGATTTTCCCTTTGGTGAATCCATGTTGACCACTCCCGATAACCTTCTTTTCCTCTACATGCTTAAAGACAACATCCAGGATGAGCTGTTCCGTCACCTTTCCAGGGATGGAGGTGAGGCTGACTGGCCTGCAGTTTCCCAGGTCCTCTTTCTTGCCCTTTCCTCCAGTCCTCAGCCACCTCTCCTGTTCTCCATGACCTTTCAAACATGACAGATGGTGGCTTCGCAATAACATCTGCCAGCTCCCATGGATTTGTGGGTGTCAATTTTGCCTAAACGATCTTTAACCTGATTCTCCTCGATCAAGGGAAAGTCTTCCTTTCTCCAGGCTCTCTCTCTTACCTCCAGGGTCTGGGATTCCTGAGGGCTGGCCTTAGCAGGAGCGACTGAAGCAAAGACAGCATTCAGTAACTCCACCTTCTCTGCATCCTCCATCACCAGGGCACCTACCTCAATCAGCAGTGGGCCCACATTTTCCCTCGTCTTCCTTTTACTAATGATGTACTTGAAGAAGCCTTCCTTATTGTCCTTGACATCCCTTGCCAGATTTAATTCCAAGTGGGCCTTAGCCTTCCTTGCTGCATCCCTGCATACTCTGACAACATTCCTATACTCCTCCCAAGTGGCCAGTCCCTTTTACCACATTCTGTAAACTTCCTTCTTCCATCTGAGTTTTTCCAGAAGTTCCTTGCTCATCCAAGTAGGTTTCCTGCCTCCTTTGCCTGATTTCTTGCTCCTAGGGATGCACCGATCTTGAGCTTGGATGAAGTGGTGGATTCCATATTACGCACACTGTGGTGGATCAGGGTTAGCCTTTGGGCTGGGATTTTCTGAAGTAGTCATGACTAGCCTGTCCAAAAGAAGTTGTCCATGAAGCTCTAAGGCGGATCATATCCAAGTAGTCTAGTAGCAAGGAACTGCCTTATATTCACAGAGCGGAGGTTGTCTGAACTGGTGATCCCAGCAGAGCAGCTCTGTGACATTTGGAAGAATGCATGGTTCAAGCCCTGGATAGCTCAGGTTGTCCAAACTGAATTTTCAGAGCATCCTCTGATTTCCCAGAGGCTCTAGAAAGTCATGGGATCTCCCTGTGCCAGACCTCTTTTTCTCTACAAGGATGATAGTGACTTGCCTTTTATCAGATGTCTGCATGCTACCTATAGACCCTTCTATAGTGCCAGGAGAAATTAAAAATAGCTATATTACCTCCTAGTAAAACAAGTTATGTGGAAGTGTCCCACATGAAATGTCTCTGCTTCAAAAAAGGAAAAAACGTTTCTCTATTGCACCACAGGGCATAATAAAAAATACACAACACAAGAAACTGATTAAAGTCATAAAGAACTTTCGTAGCCAAAGATTAGTGCTCTTGCAAAAAAAATCCATAGTTTGCAGATAGTTAAATAAATCTCAGACATAAATATGCAGACCTAGGATTAGAATTAGATCCTATGAAAAATACAGGTTTCAGCTTTATGAGCTAAAGAAAATCACTCTTAGTTGCTATTTAACAGTAGATTGTGTATCTCTTCTACTCTCCAGCCACTAAAAGGTGAAATTATATACTTGTTCATTTGCTGGCCTTTCATTATAACTCAGCTACTGCCGTTTCTTTTATGAAAATAGAAAGAAGATTCTTCAGGAATTGAAATAAGATTATTTTAAGACTTGGACAGAAAAACATGATACCACAAAGGAAAATAATATACCATCATTCAGTTTGCCTGCGTAATAGGTGAGCCAGTCAAATGTCTCACATCTCTGCAAGACAGACTTTACAAGTCAATTTTTATAAATACTCAGAAAGATTGGCCTCTGGGCATCAAGTCAAGATTTAGAGCTACATGAGACATTTCTATGAAGGATGAAATCAACATTCATAACTCTAGGAAATTTAAAAATAGAGGAAAAAAAATAACTGAAATTCTGCAAAGGCTTAATGTTTGTAAGACCTGCCTCCAAAGTATATAAAGTCTATATCCCCCATGTCTATTTCCTTAATTACAACCATTGAAAATTGACAGTAATTCTAATTTATATATGAGTTGCCTCTAAGATTGTAGCCAAAAAGAAAAATCAGAAGATTTTGGCCAGAAAAATCAGAATCCTTAAAAGCATGGCTTGGAAATTGCTCAAGTATTGACAAGGTGCCATTAAACAGTTCAGGAAGTATGGAAAATAAATATTCAGTTTTGTATGATCTCTAAAATGACCCAAGGAGAGGTAGGAAGCTGAAAGGAATTAAGCTGTAAAAATACTGAAGTTACACCAGCTAAAATAGCAATGCCTAAGTCTAACTGGAAAAAATGTTACCTTGTGAAAAATGAAATCACTGGGAAATAGCTAGTTGAGCAGCAATAAAGTAATTAGAGGTGGTCAAAATACACTCAACCCAGAATTATCAGAACCCGGAAAATTACTTTTGAATTCAACCTAGTCTTAAAAAGAGCAGTGGACATGAAGCTTTTCTTAGGCTGGCAGCAATGTGCCCACGTCATGAAGAAGGATGCCAGCTACCAGGCAGAGTATGCCAGCAGAAATTCTCTGCAGAGATACTCAGGCCTAAAGCTAATTGCTACTGTGGGAAATAAAAAAGAGAAATAGGAACCCAAAGAATTCTTGGAAACTCTCGAGTTTATGTGATGTCTCCATCATATGCTAATGGTACTTGAATTTAAATAAGTGGTTTATTGCAAACCAGCCCAAAGATTTACAAAGTCACTTGCTTCTACATTTTGATTATCACACCAATTTCAGATCAAAACAATTGTGCTTTGTTACTGAAATGCCACAATGCAGAAGCTTCTCAAACAAAATATACAGCACAAGAAATGTGCTACTTGAAACCCACAAAACTAATTTCTCTATGAAAAGGAAAATCACATCAACCTAGAAGGCAAACTAAAATGCTGAGGTTAAGAAGGAGGTCTCATGTCTGACTGATAGTTGAAAGAAATTTAAATGAGATGGAGATTGCAATACTCTTAAAAAAGAAAAAAAAAAAAAGAAAACAAACAAACAAACAATTAACACAGCTTCCTGACGTAAGAGCTGACATAGATAAGCCTTAAAAGTGATTTGGATGCACCATCACAAGAGAAAAAAATTGTCTACTAGATTTTTTTGTCATCCTATCCAGGAGCTTACCTAAACTTTTCAAAGAGAGTAGCTGAGCTGAGATTCAGGATTTTGTTAAACTTCATAGTATCACCCTATTGATCTTTCTTATCTCCAAGGTCCCTGGGAGAAAAGAAAACATGCTGCTCTGCTGTGACTGCAGAACGGCTTTCCAATTCAGCGGAAACAAATGGTTTTCTAACACGGAGCATGCTTATTTCAGGTAAGATCTTCCATCACAGTATTGCCTGTGATAGTGCAAGGCTGGATTCAATTCTCTTCCCATCCCTCGCTCCTGGCTTTCCTCCCTGTTTCCTCCCTGCAATGATCCACAAGAGCCAGCGTGTAAATATGAAACTTGGTGATCGCTAGCCTTGGACAACTTGTACCCTATAGCCACGAGGAGGCTGAGGACTACCAAGTGCACTCTTTTTCATGGCTGATATCAGAAGGGCTCACAGTGAAAAACAGACCACTGCCCACCCTGATGCTTTGGGCTGGGTGCTTAGCACCAGCATCCCTGCAGCACGCAGATTTCACACCAGACATTGTCAGGTAGCCGGTAGTCAACTGGTGAACTGGAGAACTTTAAGAGACTGGAGAACTTTAAGAGACTAAAGGGTTTACATTGTGCCACAGATACAAACGATACCAAGATGGTGGCACAATTACTTCATCAGTTGCTCCTGCTCCCTTTCCCACACCCTAGAAAGGGCATGCAACATCTCCACAGACCCTACATTCATACGCTTTGTGGCTGTGGATAATGCATTTTATACCTCCTGAGTTCTCTTCACTGCTGGGGCCAGGATTCAGCATTGTAAAAACACATTGAAGGGCTCCACATGTCTGCTGCATACAACAAAATGTCGTTTTCATAAAGATTTTCTTTTTCCTGCACAATAGACTGAAATAGAATTGACACGCACAATAGGCAAGAAATACTTTTCTTCCAGGAGATTTCAATCCATTAGATAAATACAATATATGCTTCAAATGTCCCTTACTTGAGGCTATGCTGATTGTGTTAAATTTCTCCCATTCCCCAGTCGACAGAAAATCTAAAGATTTTGTTTCAGCAAGACAGCAGCCTAAAGGTTCCACTGCCTACAGATTCAGAGCTGAAACAGAGTTGGTATCTTTCCTTGGTTTATAGTTGTAAATGCAAAGTGAAATATATCGATTTCATATTAGGAGGAAGTATCATGCTGTTTTCTAAAATACAAATTTTCTGTCATCCTGATTATTTATTTCTTTTACTGCTTTTGGAGGTGTGCCATTAACTCCTAGTAATTCAGACCTTTCCAGAGGAAGTCTGCCATTTTAGAGCTCAGAGAAAGCAAAAATTACAGCTAGGTGCAGCAATCCAGGGAGCAGCAAATACTGTGCTTCTAGACAGAATGCCCTTTACTTAATATTTTAAAATTAATAAAATGAGGAAGAGCAAGAGTAATTTATTATTTCCACACTGGTTTAAACATCCCTTCTGGCTGAGTGACTGAGATCTACGTTGTCTCAGGAGGAACTGTTCATGACGTCGCTGAGCCAGAAATCACTTACAGTTTAACACAGTTACATGAAAATAATCCTTGTCTGAGACACTGACCAACCTACTTTTTGTCTTGCACTATACTCTTTAATGATCACTACATACAGAGACAGATGGGGAAAAAATCTGAAATCAACCATAAACCCGTAAATTTTATTTCATATACCTTACCTCAGATTTCTCTTTTTTCTTGAGAAAAGGAGTCAATTAAATATTGACAGAAAAGGCAAGAGTTTTACAAATGGATTAAAAGTTTTAACAAACTTGTATCCAGCAAACTCAACAATAATAGCCTAGTAAACAATGGGAATCCATTTCACAATCTGCCAGTGCTTGAAAAAAAAATATATATGTGATTTTTTCTCTTCCATTTTTCAGAATTACCTACTTCTATTCATAAATTTTTGGTACTACAATTTTTCATGAAATATAACCAACTGATACAACATCGTGCTAAATTTCAGCATGAAGGCTGCAAGTCTCTAAAAGGCAGAACAGGATAACCCGATAGCTGTCCATTTTCCAAGGAATTCCTGTTAAATGGCAGGAATAACTTTGAGTGGGATGCTGAAAACCCAAAATCCTCAGCAAACATCAGATTAACAGTACAAACTTTATCACATACTAACAAAGACAGTAAATAAGAAGATATAATACAGTGGCTAGCACATGCTAAAACTGCCTTTGCTCTTATCATTACCTCTTTTAGACAGATTAAAGCTAGATACACTATTACACACTATGTTCACACCATCATTTTGTTCTGGAGACCAATTCACCATCCATTCTCTAAAGATACTGTAATCACAGCCTAAGGTTAGAGCACAAGCAACTTCTGATTTCAAAGGCGTGACTGTAGATACCTGTGAAGTTCCCACATACAGAGAACTTAACATTCAACCTTTCTGAAAGCAATGACCATTTTGAACCTCTTCATGCCCTATTCTGCATGTAAAAACAGAGTTCCCAAAGACTGAAGCACATATCTCTTCAAGATAAAAATATAATTTTGTTAACAATGGCCACTCAGTAACAGTGCTCTGAAGGTCATAAAAGATTAAAAAAAGTTTTGTATTTTGTATTCACTGAATAAGTTTTCCATTTGCTCTTAATGAAAACTCTTATTTTCCTTGCCTAATATTGCAACATAAATGCTATTGTGTGAGACCTCTTCCAACTCCAACTAAGAACAAGCAAGAGTACAAGAAATCTTCTTCCCCTTTTGTGCAAATGTTCCACTGATTCCAGGCATGATGGTCAGAAAAATGTCAGTATTATAAATTGACCACTGTTAGAAAGAAAAAATCCTTTTGGCACCTATTTGCATCTCAAGACAAATAAATAGAATTCTCCCTACATTTCAATGAGTAAAATGTAACAAAAGATTTATTTATTTAAACATACTTTAAATAAAATATTCTTAATATGACATGAGTTTTCCCCAGAACCTAGGGAGAAAAGTCTCTCCAGCACTACAGTAAATAGTGAGTAAAGCATTTCTAATGCTACAACTCAATAACAGCACCCAAAGTAACAAGGCTGCACTTCATTGTGTATTGATTTAAAATCCAAGGTTTCCTAAGAAAGTGTAAACTTGCACAATATCTTACTAGGCCGCTTTTAGAGGCTGATGTACAAGAATAAATGTTCAGGAAGACTGGTAAAAGTCTCCTCCTGGTGGCCCATAATAAAATAGAAAAAAATATCATATACATAGTGCAATACACTATTCAGCCTCCTACAGGGTCAGTTGTCCAAGTACTTATGTACTTCCTATACAAAAATAACACTGAAAAAGATGCGCAAGAGGATGAAAAGGGGAATTTCAATGACAATATCAAGGAGAAAAAAATCCTAGAATGGCAAATATATGACCATAATGCTAAAAAGAGGTAAAACCCAGATATTTTCCATAGAAAACATCATAATAGACACTATAAAAAGTACTGCATGAAGACCTGTTTCCAAAATACCATTATTGCACTCAAGAACTTTTACCTTAAACACTCTTAAAATACAAAAAAATAAATTTTACTTAGAACAAAAATAGCAGACTTCCCATGATTTTAGAGGAAGATTTGGGGTTGATCATATAACCCTTCCTCACAGCAACATTTCCTAGAAATAGTTTCAGAAACAAGATAGCAGAATCACAGAATCACAGGGGTTGGAAGGGACCCCTGGAGGTCATCCAGTCTAACCCCACTGCCAGAACAGGTTCACCTAGAGCAGGTTGCACAGGACGGGTTTGGAATTTCTCCAGAGTTGGAGACTCCACCACCTCTCTGGGCAGCCTATTCCAGTGCTCTGCCACCCTCAAAATAAAGAAGTTCCTCCTCATGTTTAGAGGGAACTTTCTATGGTCAAGTTTGTGCCCATTACCTCTTGTCCTATCACTGGACACCACTGGAAAAGGACTGGTCCCATCCTCGTGGCACCGTCCCTTTGAGTATTTGTAAGCATTGATGAGATCCCCTCTGAGCCTTCTCTTCTCCAGACTAAAAAGACCCAAGTCCCTCAGCCTTTCCTCATAAGAAAGATGTTCCGGCCCCTTAATCATCTTTGTAGCCCTCTGCTGTACCCTCTCCAGCAGTTCTCTGTCCTTCTCGAACTGGGGAGCCCAGAACTGGACACAGTACTCCAGATGTAACCCCACCAGGGCAGAGTAGAGGGGGAGGATAACCTCCCGCGACCTGCTTGCTACACTCTTCTTGATGCACCCCAGGATGCCATTGGCCTTCTTGGCCACAAAGGCACATTGCTGGCTCATGGTCATCCTGTTGTGCACCATGACTCCCAGGTCCCTTTCCACAGAGCTGCTTTCCAGCAGGTCAGCCCCTAACCTGTACTGGTGCATGGGGTTATTCCTCCCCAGGTGCAGGACCCTACACTTGCCCTTGTTGAACGTCATTAGGTTTCTCTCTGCCCAGCTCTCTAGCCTGTACAGGTCATGCTGAATGGCAGCACAGCCTTATGGTGTGTCAGCCACCCCTCCCAGTTTCATGTCATCAGCAAACTTGCTGATGGTACACTCTATCCCTTCATCCAGGTCATTGATGAATATGTTGAACAGGACTGGACCCAGTACTGACCCCCTGGGGAACACCACTTGTCACAGACCTCCAACTAGACTCTGTGTCACTAATCACAACCCTCTGAGCTCTATCTGCCAGCCAGTTTTCAAGCCACTCCACTGTCCATTCATCCAACCCACACTTCCTAAGCTTGCCTATGAGGATGCTGTGGGAGACAGCGTCAAAAGCCTTGCTGAAGTCAAGGTAGACAACATCCACTGCCCTCCCCTCATCTATTTGTCCAGTCACGCCATCGTAGAAGGCTATCAGATTAGTCAGACATGACTTCCCCTTGGTGAATTCACGTTGGCTACTTCTGATAACCTTCTTTTCCTCCAGATGCTTTGAGATGATGTCCAGAACGAGCTGTTCCATCATCTTTCCAGGGATGGAGGTGAGCCTGACTGGCCTGTAGTTTCCCGGGTCTTCCTTCTTGCCCTTTTTGAAGATTGGAGTGACATTGGCTTTCCTCCAGTCTTCAGGCACCTCGCCTGTTCTCCAGGACCTTTCAAAGATGATGGAGAGTGGCCCAGCAACGACTTCTGCCAGCTCCCTCAGGACTCATGGGTGCATCCCGTCAGGACCCACGGACTTGTGGATATCCAGTTTACTTAACTGATCTCTGACTTGATCCTTCTCAACCAGGGGAAAGTCCTCCTTCCTCCAGACTTTTTCTGTTACCTGTAAAGTCTGGGACTCCTGAGGGCTGGCCTGAGCAGTAAAGACTGAAGCAAAGAACGCATTCAGTAATTCCGCCTTCTCTGCATCATCTGTCACCATGGCCCCTGTCTCGTTCAACAGCGGGCCCACATTTTCTCCAGTTTTCCTTTTGTCTCCGAAGTACCTAGGAAACCCTTCCTGTTGACCTTGACATCCCTTGCCAGTTTTAATTCCAAGGAGGCCTTGGCTTTCCTCATTTCATCCGTGCATACTCTGATGGCATTCCTGTAATTTCCCAAGCAGTCAGTCCCATCTTCCCATATACTGTAAACTTCCTTCTTCCACTTGAGCTTTTTCAAGAAGCTCCCTGCTCAACCATGCAATGTCTATGTTTCTTCCTCTGAATAAAAGAGAGCATGCTAGAACAGGTGGAGAAAATTTGGAATTGAGCTATTAGTTCAACAGTGCAGACTGTAAGAGCCCAGATGGTCGAGGTCCCTCCCTGCCCTCAGTCTTGGCTTTATCCAGTTACTCCTCCCAGCGCTCTCCCAGGCAAATCTCCTTTACCAGGAGTGAGCCACAAGCAGTGAGGACATAAGCCAGTCCATGCCACTCAGCCTCAGAGCCAAGGATAGGTCTTTGATCCTCTTTTATTTATATATATAGACATAGATATAGTAAATTAGAATCTAGGAAAGAAGAAGGAAAAGTCCCATGGTCCTGTGTTGAATCTGACCTATTTTATCACATCCTTATTTCTGTGATGCAATAAAAGATCTGAAAACAATCCAGAGTGAAAACATTTGGAAAGTTTTTATGCTTGTTTCAAGTACAGAATTTGCTATAATGTCACATTTGCTAGGATATTTATACATCTGAGTCCTGCTAAAATTATCAATATCTCATTCAAGAGAGAAGTGAAATTGTTTCCTTTCAATGTGATTGCTTAATTGCTTCCCATGTTTATAGCCACTTCTAAAGGTTCTACAGAGATTATGTGTTTCTGAGTATTTACAGAAGTGACCTGCATGGCAGGTGTTAATTATTCTCTTTTCGAAAAGAAGGTTTAAATAGTTGCACAGATTTCACATTCAAAAATGTAAAATTTAACTATCAAATCCTCAGCCACGAATATTACAGAGTGTCCAAGGTCATCATCCAAACAAACTAATTGCAGCACATTTCAAATATTTTGAAGGTAAACATTCAATTTATTAAATACCATGGACTTTCAAAGACATTTTGCAACCTGGACAGTACTTAATTAATTTGGGTATATTCAGTTAATTAGAAGATATCTTTTTTTGGTACAGCAATAGAAACATAATTGACTCCAAATAAAAAAATACATAATTTTATACCATAATTCCCTTGTCCCACTTTCACCGGTATATTCACAGTAGCCCATACACTACATTGAATTCCTCTAAATGTATTTATTTTGGGTGTTTATGACACCTGGCCAAAAGAGAAAACACACACCTGGTGTCCCTACAGACTTGTCTGTTACATTACCTCCCCTTAAATTGTGCTGCTTGGTGGTGGTGCAGGGGCAGAAGAAGAGCAGAGCTGCCCCATCCCAGGAGGGGCTGCCCCTTGCCTCCTGAGCAGTTTTCCTCCCTGCTGCCCTCAGCACACCAGAGACGGGTGACGCACCAAGGGGTATCGGGGACCACAATGCCAGAGGCAGAAGTGGGACTTGTTGCCCTCCTGTTCAGGGGTGGCAGGGATAGCTGAAAGCATGGAAAAAACAAGCAAACACCAGCTCCATGCAGAAGCTGAATGCTGCAAATGTGAACACCCGCCAGCAGTGTCTCTGCCCGTCCACAGGGCAGAGAGGACCATGTCGGTGGGAGGAGATGGTGGAACCAAGACAGTTCTGCTGGCAGGCGTGTGGAGTCCTGCAGTCCCACCCAGCACTGGCCACCATAGCCTTCCCTTTGGCACCAGTCACGGAGCAAAATGAAATGATTTTATCCATAAACAGAAGAGCCAAGTGTTGGAAGTTAAAATCTGTCATTGCAACCTAGGGATACCACAGTGTTGGCAGGAGGTGGGAGCCAGCTGTGGCCCGTGCCGCAGGGGAGGAACCCCTGCTCTCCTCTCACCCCCTACATCCCCTTGGGCTGCAGCTGAAGGACAAAATCTCTGCCTGCAGCAGAGTTGGGTATGGCATGGGTCTACAGGGACAATGCAGCCTCTCACGTCGTCGGAATCGAATTCTCTCAATATATTTCACTTTTGAGAGAAAGCCTGTTGTGAAAATAAAGTTTGGATTTCCATCTTCATTTTCCCATTTTTCTTTTTTTCCAACTTGCTGCCCTCTCTTTACAACCCTCCATTGTTTTGCTTTCTTCTTCAGTTTGCCATTGACAAGGAAATCCTCCCCACTACCACAAAAAAAAAAACAACCAAACACAAAAAAACAAACCTAAAACTGGTATTCTCAGTCCATGTCAAAAAGTCTATTCTTCATCACAATTTTGTCCCCAAGAGATCGCTCTGTTCTGTCTGATCGTCCTACTAAGAAAGAAATATTGTGGCAGAAAAAGTGGATTATGTTCTGTTTATATGACTATCTGGGGGAAGAAAAGGTTCAACACTGCATAAGTCAACATCACTACTTAATTTTAGTAGCCAAACAGCTTGCAGTACGTACCTTCTTTCTCAGTTCCTGCTTTGAAACAATAATCACATTTGGAGGATCCCCAACAGCTGTGGCAGCCCCCCCAATATTTGTGAAGATTACTTCTGCAATAAGGACATGCCTAGGATCAAGATTAAGTACTTCGCAGAGCCTGTGGCATAAAGAGAATGAAATTAACCTCTTACTCTATGACTAAATTACCTTAAATCTTGAAATTTATAAAATTTTCAAAGTACAGTCATTTCACTGAAAAATTGCAGGATTTTAAACATAATATTTATGTGTGCGTATGTGTGTATATTGTTAAAGTTTTAATTGTGCTACATTACATGTGCTACAGTAATTATAGCAATATAAATGCAAAAAAAGATAGATTTTTTTACATTTATAATGCAATAGTTAATGGTAATAAAATTGATGAGTTTTAAAAAGCATTTCATTAGAAGTAATTGACTTTTATGAGAGTTGGACTACATAGAAAATAGCATTTCGAATTTTCAGTGTCTTACAACTTTTTAAACCATGGTCCCCAGGCTACACTGACCTAGGGAGAACTATTCTGAGCAACCGCTCAGCATCAGTTGTTAACTCTCATGTGAGAAGCAGTGGTAGAGGATTGCGCAGGCAACCTATTAGCCATGAATCATCTATTAGAGACCCCAGCTTTCAGCCTACGTTTACCCAGTTTATTCTGTTCCTATTTTTCCCCTTCTCTACAGCTTGACCATGAGTATTTCTATTTGCAATGCAACAAGAATAGAAAATACACATTCCTCATTAAACAAATCTCAAAATGTTTTTAGCAGTTCGAAAATATTTAATGATTCTTTAGCAAGATGCCTCTTTAATAAGAAAAACTAAAATGCTTCTCTACTAAGTAGCATCTTAAAGTGCTCAAGCAAATACTGGGATTGACTGAGTAACCTCATGATCCATTGCAACTCAGAGCCCACTTACACACAGTAATCTTCACGCAGATTACTTCAACTTGCACAAATTACATTTACACACAGATCCGCACAATCCGCTCATTTCTGAAGTACATGTTTGACTTTAAACTTGTGCCATGGTATTGAAGGCTGAAAGTTAAGGTCACACCTAAGCTCTTTGCAATAAGGAATGACTGCTTTTCTGTTCGTGGCTTATCAAAACATTGTTCCGGTGTGTGAAGATGGAGTCCACGCTTAAATTATTGTCCCCTCTACCTAATATGGGAATGGGGGGGAAGAGTGGGCAGCAAGGATGCTTTCTCAGGATTGCTTTTGCTGTAGTGCTGTCACAGATTTCCCTGAAGGAAGAGCTGAGCCTTACTGTTCAGTCTGAGTCTATATTATTAAAACCTGTATTTCAAAGAGAAAAGAGTGTATTGCACAAAAGCATAACGATATACTTAGGCTGTCACCAAGCGTGTCAATTTAAAACTCAGAAAAAACAGGCAGAAGACACATATGTCAGTGCATAATACACTATTTCCCCAACAGCATAAAATTATGCAGTTAAAGGGTACTTTGTAATACAACTGGCCCAATTGTACCAACTGTGGTACAAGACCACAATTGTACTTGTAATTTTACCTTCATCACTCCTTGATTTCTGAATGTTTCATAATATAACCTTAACTTTTCTTTAGTGATTCTTTCTTGTTGATGGGCCTAGTGATAGCTTGAAGAAAGAACCTCCAGCGTACGCCAAGAAAGGCCAAGCCCAAAGTATAAAACCATCAAAATGTGTTAGCTGTCTGGTAAGATCAAACATCTTCAGTTTACTTACCCTAGGTATATAATTTCCCATGTGAACAACCATTAGCTTTTTCCAGTTCCCAGTAACAAAGTATCTTGAAAATAAATTATAGCTAAAAAGGGGTAGTTGCTAGTTTTTTTATCAGCTTACTACAAAATGCAGAGAGAAACAATTATCAAGTTTTATGCCTTATTAATGGAAATGTAAATCCCTATATTCATAGAGTCAGTAGGATTTTCTGCAAGCTTTATCTCCATGGCAATGACAGCGCAGTGCAACATAGTGAAGCTGTAGACAAGGACTGAAGACAATGGCAGTAAGATAAAAACAAAAAATGACCCCCAGCATGAAGCTTTTAGAAATAAGCAATTATTTGGTTTTACTAGGTGAGATAAAATTTTATTTTAGCTTTGACAGTGATTCAAATACAAATGTTTCCCGCATACTGAGTTTCCCCTTCTTCAGTGTTACAAACTCATTTATTATAAAACTGAAGTACTTAGTATACATTTAGTATAAAATCCCAGTACTTAAAGGGTGGCTACAAAGGCAGAGGCTCTCTCTCCACAAGGAGCCACATGGAGAAGACAAGGGGCAACGAGTACAAGTTGCACTGGGAGAAATTTCATCTCAAAGTCAGAAAAAAATTTTCTATGGTGAGAACAATTAACCACTGGAACAACCTCAGGGATGTGGTAGAGTCCCCATCACTGTAGGTTTTCAAGATATGACTGAACAGGACGCTAGATAATCTCATTTGGGCTCCCCTTCCCATAAAATGTTGGACCAGATGGTCTTTCGACGTCCCTTCCATCCTGGGCTATTCTATGATGCTTTGAAAATGGAATAAATGCTACATTAGCTTTGCCTGTGAACAGTAGTTCATGATGCACTGATGTCTGGATTTCAATCTATTCCCAGTTATAGTTAATTCAAAATATTCTGCAATACAGCTACAGAAAACTGGAGTTTAATAGTTCCAGTGTTGCTTACTGTTAGAGGTAAAATTATTGATTGGAGTAAGGCAAAGTGATCTCTTCAAAATATAATTGGACAAAAGACAAATGGAGCTTTCATTCAACAGCTGTTTCCAAATCTAGAATGAATTCCACTTGCAAAATTGGTTTTTATGCTTTACGCTACATTTTAAAATGGGAGCATCTCTTAATAGAATTTTGTGTACTTTAATGTGCTAATGACTGCAAACATTACATCACTCAGGATCATTTTAAAAATACACTGTATCCTTCTGAAACTGTACTGGATTAACCAGATTCTCCTGGCCAGACACAGGTTAAGTTCAGGTTAAACAGTGATTTATAATCACACTGATTAAATATAGTTGCAAATCACGTGTTATTAATTTACAGAAATCTGAAGTAATTAAATTCACTGTTCTCTATTAAAAGTTCCAAATATCAAATCTCAAACTGTGGAATTAACCAGTGGCTGTACGAATGTCATGATCACCAGCAGAAAGAAAATTCGGAGTCTCATATTCCGAAACAAAGCTTTTAGTTGAAATCTGGAGATTTTTAAAATTTATTTGTCACTAGTATTAGAAGGGGTAACAACTTCACTGAAACATAAATTATTACCTAAAATTGTATCTAGATATTAGCCTGTAAAGGATACGGCAGCTTTAATTAAAAAATTCTCCCTGCTTACAGGAAAAAAAATTTATTTACTAAGGAACATTGGGTGCAATATGCTGTTGCACTTTAGATATGGAGACAAACCAGAATAGTCAGCTGCCAAGGCAGTATAACAGGCTTCAGATATGTGCTCACTATTACCACAAAGGGAAAAGGCAACTGATCCCTTTGAAAACGTTAGCTCTTTACTCTCCTACAGTAGGAGTATTTGAAGTTTTGATTTCCATTTAGTTGATCAAAAAAAGTCCAAACAAGCATTTTGCACACATGTCTACAGCTGATTGCTGGCTATAAAAGACCAAGTCCAAAACCGTAACAATAAAGTACCTTATGGTTACTGGAGTAAAGAGAAGCATAGTGGTAACGTTGTCCAAAAATGCAGACAGAATTGCAGCAATGAGACACAGAAGTGTAATCATGGCCCACACCTTGCCTCTAGAGAATCGATAAGCCTAATAAAACCAAAAAAATAGAAACAAAATTAAGGGACTAGATCATTCCAGCTTAATTTCAAAAAATGATGGATAAAACAACTTCATCAAAGATGAGACAACAGTGAGCACAAAGCATTTACTGCACCTCTAACAGCACTCTCTCTGATATTAAGGAGCAAGAAAGTACTTCCTGGAAGTGGGCAAACATTTCCATCATGCTGAGGAAGAGACAAGTCTGGAGAGACCACGTGCTCCGCCGCCAGGCAGGAAAGGGGCCTGTGGCAGGAGCAGGGCTGAGCCTCCACCTTCTGCCTGCATGCCTGGGTGGGTTAGCATGGTTCAGGCTTCCCAACCCCTCCACACACTGGGACACCTTCCCCATCCTCAGAGCGGCACTGCCAGGGCTACACAATCTGGGCATCTATGTAGGCAGGGATTGTGTCCACTCGTGTTTTGCTTAGGGGTTCTGTGCTCCAAGCAGTCATCTTTGTCATTTTTGTTTTCTTCCTTTCCATCCTTCTCAAGAAAATTAAGCTTTGCAGCAGGTGAAGGAGTGCATCACTGTGGGTAATACTTGCTTTACAACCAATCCATCAGAATTACTCTTTTTCATGTAATCTTTGGTTCTGCTACTGTACAAAGGTCTGTGGTCATTTTTCATGTGTGACCGTAAAGCTAATAATAGTTCCCATACTTCTTCTCTCCCACTGCCAGGCATAAATACAGATCTCGGTTACAGAGGAACTCCAGTCCCAGGGAAGTCAGTGGAATAACTCTGCTTTATATTGTCTGTATGCTTGTGTACCCTACCAGGGGCCTTTGCCTTTCTCCAGAATTGCCTTACAGGCTTCCTTTCATCCCTACGAGATTTTTCAAAATTACAAGTTGACCACTGTCATTTCTAATGTGGTAAGTATACACTGCCCTAAGAAAGGTTCTTCAAAGATAGTGCTTGGTGTAACAGATCTGATTAAATACTAACTTGATTAATCCAATAATAATTAAGAGTACCAAAACAAGCCTACCTTTACTGCACAGTAGTCAAAGAATCCAGTCTCTGAAAATATGGCCACCAAAATCATCTACCAAAAGATGAAGAAAAAGAAAATAGCTTGCAACTGAATTATTACACAAAAACAAAGTGATGTAGTTTGTGATATTGACAAAAGTCCTTCTTATCTGACGCAGGCCTGAGAATCTGATCACCTTCATATTAGGATACCCCACTACAGCTG
Organism: Burhinus oedicnemus; assembly: GCA_008921705.1. Classification (NCBI taxonomy): domain Eukaryota; kingdom Metazoa; phylum Chordata; class Aves; order Charadriiformes; family Burhinidae; genus Burhinus; species Burhinus oedicnemus. Next base: position 96,449 of record VFFE01006732.1, on the reverse strand, counting down.
CCAAATATCTCTTGTTAATGCATCATATAGTGAAATTTAGTTCTCAACATAAACAGTCTGTAAATGTCATACTAGTCTGGTTGAATTTTATTTGTAGTGACTAAGTGGGCATCATACGTTAAGTGCTCAATGTATCTATCTCCCTTATGTCATTAATCAAGAAAAGCCAATAAGTGTGTCTGCTTTCTGCAGTAATGCTCTACAGAGTGCAGAAGATAGCAGCTCTAGGAATTACTTGCATCTTCCCACATTTCTGGGAGGTTTCCTGTCCTTCCATCTTTGCTCGCAACAGATTTTTTTTTTTTTTTTGCTTTCTTTTTCCATGGGGAAGGCGAGGAGCAGGGATCAGTGTCAGGAAATAAGAAAAGCTCAGAATGGCAACAGATAATTGTAATTTTGTCTCTGTATATTGTATATTTTTTGTTAGAGTTTAATAACACTTGGACAACTCTTTTTACCATAAATAGCTCTGGGCAAAGTGATTAAAATAATATATTATTATAATATAATCAGGTATTTCTCCTCCATTTCTGGTTTGCTTTTTTTTGGCTCCAAATGCAGCACTGACTAAGACAAAAAAAATCACTTTTCCAGCAGAGTGTGTTTGAGGAAGGCTTTGAGTAAACAAAATTAACAAGATAAATGGGAGTGATAATACTTGGCACTTAAACAGGTCTTTCCATTTATAGACTTCAAGGATGTTTTTAGTATGTTATCCACACGATTTTACAGATTTAAAAAATGTAGGAAAGGACCAATATTTTCAAAAGGCTCCATCAGAGGTCTGATCATCCTTCATTTTGACAAATCCCTTAAGGCCCAAATTTTCATCATAGCATGCCTCAGTAAAGTACAAATAACAAAATGTTTAAAAGGGAAACATCTCTATACAGAATGTGATTATTTCAGCATGTTTAGAGCAAAAGATAGGTTTTAGTTACCATTCCAAACAGCAGCGCCAGTGTCTCATAATCAATCCACTCCACCACTTTGACCATACTTGGCCTCTGCAATCAAAAAATACAATTACCAGTGAATGTCACAAAACACCTAACTTGTGATTAGCTATGAAATATAAACTCCACTTAATTGATGAGACATTTAAATAAGCTACGATGGAAATTAATAAGTGTTCCTACAAGGTGTACAAAAAGGACTCTTTATTATTACCATTATTACTATTATTATTATCATTATTACTAATTCAAGGTACTGCTGACATCCTAAGTGGGTCATTATCAAAAGCCTACATTAGGCTATTGGTTTATCTAGTTGTTGCTTAGGTAGCATTACAGAAATAAAAGATAACAGAATTATATGGTACACCCCGGGTTCCTTTTTGGTGAGAGAACAAAAGCATATTGCTTCACCTGTGAACAAACTGGAGGGAATTTAAAGGAACATAACAATGATGTGGTGACCAGTTATGAGAAAAACAGAGAAAAATCAATCAGAGGTTTCACTAAATAGCAACTAAGAGTAAGTAGGGGGGAAACAAAATGGTTGGAATGTGTAAGCAGGAGGTGTAATTATTTAGGGTAGTACAAGGCAATGTATTTCCATTTAGGTTTGCTTGGTAACCTAACATTACTGAAAATAACACTGTTAAAGTAACTCCGAATTAAGCTGAAAATGGTCGTAATCAGCTTCCTGCAAAACAGAACAAAATAGCATCAACTGACTTTTTTCTACTCTTCTTGTCTATAGCCTGGGCTGACTTTTTTCCCCAAGATGCTTCCCCATTGCAATATCTGCCCCGCCATCTCTCTGTCTTACAAAACACTGCGGTGCCATGTGCTCAGTGACAACAGGGCAGACACTGAAACTTATGATATCAAACTCAGAAACAAAGTGAGCACTTACAATTTGGTAACTTACCTCCCCAATAGTAGCTAAGGCAGCTAAAGCTGCCAAAGAGCCCAGCATCGCTGCAAGGGTCCTGTGAACAATCTGCAACAAGGGTAAGAATTGACAAGAGACTCCTTTAAACATCTCCTTACTATTAAAAAGGAGGGGGAAAAAGGATAAAAATTTGGTTTGGGGGTTCGTTTTTTGTTTTTTTTTAACTTATTCCACACCCCCCCCCCCCTTTTTAGAAAGACCTGAACAGAGAATGGCTGATTACTTTGCCTCATTATAGGATTTTAGGGGGAGGGGGGGAAAGCCATGCCTGTGGGAAACCTTACTAGCAACTCTGATATCAAGGCAGAGAAGGGAGTTGGGCACCAGTATCTTATATCTGTCAACAGGTGACCCAAGAGGAAAGCAATTCATTTTCCCTAACTTAAGGATAAAAAAGCCTAGTCCTGTTGGCTTCCCTTCACAGCCCATGGGAAGAAGATGTGTGCCCGGGAGGTGATCCACCTCATTCTTTATAGGTGCTTGTTCATCTCCAATGCATACAAAGCAATTCCCAAGCAAATAGCTCAGACCTGGGCAGATGAATCCCACACATACACAGACATGCTAGGCTTTGAGTTTCCAGGTCCAGTTTGTGGTCTGGGTCACAGACAGATCTGGCAAGCCTGTGCGTCTGCTTTCTGTCTCACACACACAGAGTTTTCTGCCTTCATAAAATGGGTGGTTTTACATCAGCATTTTCTCTACAAACTTTTGGCTTCAAGAAAGCCATATACTTTGCCTAGAATCTGCTGGACACCTTTGCCACAATCTCCTCAGTTCCTCAAAAGTTGCTTTCACCAGTGTATAGACTAAGCCAGCCTTGAACAGTGCCTCTCTCCCATCTCTGATGTTTCTCTAGCATACAAGCAATCCATCTGAAAATAGGATCCAAGACGCTGACCATAACACAGGCACTCATTTCATACAGCAACAGTATATGGACGTTTGTCCACGTCTATGTATCTAATTAATAAATTGCACTTAAAATTCTCAAGGAGAAAGCATAAAAAGCATGTCCTGAAAATGTGCTTTTTCCTCCAAGTGCTCATTTGTAGTTATTTAATCCACCATGTCTGGAAGAACATAGATTGTGTAAAATAACTCAGTTAAAGTAAGAATGTAATTAATGAAAATCACACTACAAAAGATCAAATCTAATTAACAGCATTTACTATTAATGTGTTTCAATATTATTCAGACAAAAGTCAGAATTATTTCTGAGACAGAAATAAGGCAGTCTAAAAATATTTCATTTGCTGCTAATTTCATAAGAAATATTTTGCTGATAAGAAACCATAGGATGTGGACATCTCAAGGCCCTCCTGCCTGCTTGTAAAGGAAAAGAAAAAAGGAAAGATTTGGCTTCGTTTTTTTTCCTTGAACATAAATTTTTAACAGTAATGGTAAAGCAATTTACCAAATTACTAGAAAAATAAATACATAAATGACTACTTTAGGAGTCAAAAAGAAAAAGCTGTCTCATTCTTCTATGTTTTTCTTCAAAATGCACTGGAGAATAACTGATTCATAGTGATAAAGCAGGAGATCAGACCAAGGTTTTTATGTCCTAACAACCTGAAAGTACACAGCACAGATCAGAGCTCCCACCAGCTCCCACAGAAATGTGTGTGATAAGTCACTGTTTCACCTTTGATTTCCAGTTTCAGAGCATCGATATGAACACACACGTATGGCCCTTCTGATTCTGCAAAAGTGGGGGGCATGCGATAACACTTGACAGTTCTTGGGGCTGACGACAGGGTGCAGTAATTAGACTTTACAGTTCTCTCCAATGAAAGACATGAAGCAGAGATGTCAGTTGGGGAAGGAGATCAGCTTTTTACCAGGGCAAAGTAAGTTCAAAGGTTAACTACTGGGGAATCCTCAGCTGTCCTCAGACTGGAGGCTTTCTTCTCATCTAATCACCACATGTGTTTTTTGCACTTCTCAGAAAGATATCACGGGTTTTCTGAGATTTGATCGGGTTTAGATTTTTTTGTATGGTTAGTTTTGCATATTTCCACATAAGCATTTTTGCTGTCACCATTGTATACTTAATGGCATGCATTGGTTTGACTGTATTTTCAGTTTCTAAGAGTTTGCTGTCACCTGTGGGTGAAATTTCCTTTAATTTCTGCAGAAAGGTGGAAAAAAAAAATGCTGTACAAATGGAGCCATCTGTCAGTTCCTTCATCTTAGTGATTTTTTCAAGCAGGATATATAAAAGCATATCCTGAAGAATGAACAAAGACTATTCAGGTGCAAAGCTCTATTACAAAAAACTTGTCAAATGTACAACTCTTCATTCCAGCAAAATATCAAGTGGAAGTTATGCAGTAATATAAAGCCTAGAAAACACACTTATGTGAACTCCAAGACATGTAAATATTCAAAAGTTGAGATTTGGGGAGGTTTAGGAAAGAATGGATTACTCTTTAATTTTCTTTTCACATAAAGCAAACCCCAAATAAATAATATATTTGTAAAGGCATTTTTAAAATCTTACAAATGAAGAAATTAAGAGATACAGATTATAAACTGTGACACTCTTTGAACCACAGTTCCATCTAATGCACATTTGGAGGGCATTATATTAGGTAAAATTCCATTATTATTCTTTCAGAAAATAGTACAGACCTGATCCAAACCCTTTCGAAGACTGGAAGGAGGATAAAATTCATTTCAGGATTAATCTCGGAGTGTATCCATAAACAAAAGCTCAGGTACAGAATTGAAAGAGGTCAGAAATAAATTAACACAGAGATTAAGCCCCAGGAAAGATGAGAGATTTGGTGGACTTTTGACTCTGAAGACATTTTGAAAGATGAAGTGAGAAATCATCTATACTCATCTGATCCTTGTCATGCTTGAGAGAATGCATATCTTGGTGAGAATGCATACCTTGAGAGAATGCATACCTTGTGCATTCTGCCCTGGTGAGGCTGCATCTGGAGTCCTGTGTCCAGTTCTGGGCTCCCCAGTTCAAGAAGGACAGGGAACTGCTGGAAAGGGTACAGCAGAGGGCTACAAAGATGATTAGGGGACCGGAACATCTTTCATATGAGGAAAGGCTGAGGGACTTGGGTCTTTTTAGTCTGGAGAAGAGAAGACTGAGGAGGGATCTCATCAATGCTTATAAATACTTACAGGGAGGGTGCCAGGAGGATGGGACCAGTCTCTTTTCAGTGGTGTCCAGTGATAGGACAAGAGGTAACAGGCACAAACTTGAACATAGGAAGTTCCCTCTAAACATGAGGAGGAACTTCTTTATTTTGAGGGTGGCAGAGCACTGGAATAGGCTGCCCAGAGAGGTGGTGGAGTCTCCGACTCTGGAGACATTCAAAACCTTCCTGGACACCATCCTGTGCAACCTGCTCTAGGTGAACCTGCTCTGGCAGGGGGATTGGACTAGATGATCTCCAGAGGTCCCTTCCAACCCCTGTGATTCTGTGATTCTCTAGTAAGCAAAGATGATTACAATGTAAGAACCCCAATTCATAATAAGTTTCTCTTTCAAATAGGAATGCCTATAAGAACACAAATTTGACTTGGCTGCATCAGCCTGACTGGGTAGAGTTTTCATTTTACAAGCTAGGAACAGAAGCAGAAGGAAATGATGGGCCAAAAGTTACTTCAGAAGCAAGGGCAACCCAACTCAGGTAGTAAGTCCAGGGCTACAGCCCTAAGCGCTGGTCAATCCAGCCACTCTAAGTAGACTTTTGGTGTCAGAGATAACCAGTTATGGCCTCCTGAAGCAACTCAGAGATTTATTTCCACTTCCACCCTCTTACACATAAATACCTCCTCACATGCTCCCATCCTCTCTGGTCATTCTTGTTATGTCAAAGCCACATGCCAAAGCAACCTCTTATTTTCTTCTCACTCTTATTTCTTTCATCCCACAACTGGATCCCTACATTTCAATGACTGTCAGTTTTAGCATGCTCCATAAGATGCACTTATAAAAGTTCCTTGCCTCATCTCCTGGAAAGGTTTCTTAAAAAAACAAGCAATGGCCATTGAGACAAAAAAGTCAGAACAGACAAGGAAGATACAGAGCTTTTAGTCTACTAGTTTGCGTGCTAGAGCTCCCCACCTCCCAAATCAACTACAAACCTTATAATCTCTTCGCAGAAGGGGCATCTTCACCATCAACATCATCTTTATTTTTGTCTCAAGAATGCCTAGCAGTGCTGACTTAATGAAACAGCAAAGGATGGTGCTTGCCTTTTACAAAGGGACAGTACAATACAAACTGCTACTGAAAACAATGCAGCCCAGATTTCACTCTTTACAATGCATGACTCAGTCGTAGAGCTCACTGATTCAGGATATCACTAGGCTGAGAGCTGAAAAAATTTCAAAAAAAGGAATGGATCTTTGCAGAATTTTATATAAGTAATGAAAACACCCAAAGCTGCAATGGTGGAGGCTATTAAAAATAACATCAACAATGTAGGTGTGGTGATAACAACATCATAGGGTCATGCTATAGGATCAATTCAGAATAGGAAAAGATTAGAAAAAACTTCTATAGGGATTTTGTTTCATAATTATCTGTAGAAAGTTTGTCTCATGATTGTCTGCTGTGTATTAAACACAATGTGCTGAATGCTGGTTCTGTATGATAGTTTCCATACTCTTAATTCAGGAGTTAATTTTAAGGTAAGAAATTAAAGCAACCCAAGTCATTTATACCACAAGTCTTTCTGTTTGATATTAATTAAAAATATACATTTCCAGAGCTATAATGCAAACTGGATTTAGACAACCTATACCTTCTCCAGATGTAAATTTCTTTATCTATCTGAAAGTGCTTTGGAATGTTTGCAGAGTTCATCAAATCTTTTGGTAGACTGCAACAGCATCATTATAAAAATGATTCAAAAATCCAAACACTTTATCTTGTACAGTGGTCCAGGAGGTAAAAGGAAATTATTTAGAAGCCAATTGAACGGTGACCTGTATGCTATTTCAGAGAATACATTTCCCAGCTGAAATCCAGGGCATGCATATTTCCAAAACGTGCTTCTGAAGATACTTGATAAATGATACATCATATCAAATATTTTATTTCCACAAGTCCTTCTTTATAAGTGATAAATGGCAGTTGAAAGATGACTGTCAGTGACTTTAATGTAAAGCTTCAAATGCAGCCTCAATTCATTCCTTATCCATTTTTTCTCCAGTGAAGCCTGTTGCATTAAACTACTTCTTTTACTGAGAAATTAATTTTCATTTGATAGAGTGGCAGCATTTCTGCATTTCAGCAGGAGGCAGTTATTCCCGAGCTTATATCCACAGATGGGTTTTATGCATTTTTCACCTGCCTCCAGCATAGTTGGGACCTTCCCTATAAAATCAACAGCCAAATCTCTCTTAGACTTTATAAAGTCTCTAGTTCGACTCTTTATTCTTAGGGGACAGGGAGGGAGAGAAGGGAAGTAAAATTTCATCTAAGACAGCTTCTTTCCTGACCTTATGCTTTATATCTATTCCTTTTAATGTTTTAATAAGGGTTTATTGGGTTAAAAGAAGATATCCTCAGCAGTGAAAGATGTTTTTTTCAAAGACAAAGAGTTTGTTTTTCCTAATGATAATCAGGACAGTATTAGCCTGACTGCCTCTGGAAATGCATTCCTTAGTCAGATCCCTTGATGGAGATTATCTTAGCATTTGCTGTCACATACTTTATAAATTTTGGTGGTCTGCATTGCCCTGAACTATTCCAGCTGGATCCACACAAAACTTCACTCTTTCACATTACATATATTTGATCCACTTCTGGTCTGGAAAATTAACTCTGAAGCCTGAAACTGACATCAGAAGCTGAAATCAAAACTGAAATTTGCATAAAAAACATGGTAATTTAGCTAACTAATTTAGGTAATTTTTCCTAACTCTGTGAAGCAACATAGTGAAAATTTGGGATTATGTTAGAAAACAAGAGTCAAAAAAGCCTTGCAATACTTTGAACTCTGCCCTGCAGTAGATCCATTTCAAAGCTGAATGGCATCAAATTCTCAATTCATGAGAATTTGCTGTACTTCTGGCAAATTGCACAATTTGGACAAAATATAAACCAATAAACAAAATAAACAAAACCCCTGGACCAACAGCTTACTCGTTTTTACAATAATTCAGTGGTGATTCAGTATAATAGTACTACCATATGCATTAAATATGTGCCCAAGATCAGTTGGGAACACAGAGTGGAGGAGTCTGTGGACTTGGAAACATTAACTGCATATTTTAGTATTAACATGCATTCTTATTAATCACACAATAAATGGCTGATCCCTGTAAATGTGAAAATAACATTCAATATACATTCAAAAAGCTCTTTTTACTGACAAATTCCCAACCCTAAAAGTCTTGGGTTTTTAAAATAGAAACATCAGATTCTATAGCAAACTGTGTAACTCCTGAAGAACTTCTACACAACCCCGAGGTATGAAAGCACCCATCTATGACATTCTGCTAGAATATCCATTTTCACTCAGATACTGTGCCAAATTACTTGTTCTGATTCAATGTCAGTGGAGAAAGTCATGGTATGAACAACCCTGCCTTAGGGAAAGGCATAGAAGGCAGTAATTTGGCACTTTTAATGCAATGTTTCAAAATACAAGATGGCACTACACAGGATGATTATCTTAAATAGAACATGATTAAAAGTGATACCATATGTTATCCAAGACAAGTTAGCACCTGTGTTTTAGTCCTATGCTACGTTGACTGAACAGGCTAAGAAATACAAGGTAGGGATATCTTGGGAGTTTTGTCTGGAAAGATAACCCTGAAATTCTATGATTAAGTAACTATATTGTTTCACCAGCTGACATCAATTCTTCCTATATGTAAAACACAATGCATAGAAGGAGAGAGAGATACTTAAGGACATCAAGCTATTTTCTGTCAATAAATTATCTGATTAATTCATTCCCCTCTTCCATATAGAAAATCTGTAAGCCGATTCTAGATTCTGCAAAGGTATTTGTTACTCAGTAACTCTATCAAAGGCTTTTAATGAACAATGTGCACAATTTACAACCTTTTCACTGTCTATGAGCTTTCTTTCTCAGAGACATCACTGCTTGCTGTTTGTAGAGAAAACTGGATGGGCTAAAGTTTCATGCTGATATGGGACATTAAATTAACTGGTTTAAAGTAACCCTCGAATGATGCAAGGACAAAAATATCCTTACTGTATGAGATGAACAAGACTATTGAAACCCGTATATTTTCATGCTTTAGAAACTTGGAGGAAAAGCAAAGTTGGAGAAAAGAGTGTAGAGCCAGGAAGGAAGAAGGGAAACAGCATTTGTACAGATGTTGGCCAGAGGATCCAGAAGAGGGTTTATTCCTATATGATGAGGGTTGAAACGACTTCTAAGTTGAGTCTGGTTTTGAAATAACCTCCCACCTTAGAATATTGCTAATGAGAACTAGGGATAAAAAGGTATAGCATCAAACCTCGTAGGTGTTTCTATCAGATTCATACAAAAAAGAGGAGGCTGTCCTAACTGTATCATTACAAACACAGGTGGATGTTTTCCAACCTCTACTTGTTGGGATGCCTCTGATGCGAGAAAATTACTTTTATACACCTCCAGGAAACACCAGAAGGGGAATATCCAGTAACATCTGAGAGTCTGAGAGCCCCTCAGAGTCAAATTGTAAAAGTGAGTCTTTTTATTTGCTATGAATTTGGGGGTTTTATCTTAATGTGAAATTGGACAGAAGCACACAGAGATGAATGAGCTGACGTTCTGTAAATCAGAGCCTTGAGTCAGGTCAGATTAATAGAAAGCAGAGCCCTGTGGAAAGACAGAGTGGTGATCATTTTTATGTGCCAGGATACCTCACTCTTGTAATATTTTAGCTACAAAAAAAAAATTTGCTATATGGCTAAAGTAGAGAGGTCTGGTCACAAGCTAGTAAAGGACTAATGAAGATGAAAACCTAGAAGATGAAAACCAGACCGCTACTGTGGGCTGACATGACCAAAGCCATTGTATATTGACAGGCTGGCCTGGCAACAAGCTTTCACTCTTGCAAAACCCTTTTGCAAGATCCTTTTGCAAGGGTCAGTCCAGTCCTCCAGCAACTATCTCAGCAGGTTTTGCTGCCTCCATCCACTCCCTGTGCCTTGATACCGTTCCTGATGCACACCCTCGTTTTTGTGTCCTAAAAGCATTATTTGTGGGGATTGCAAGACACTCTTTATATTTGGAGTTTCAGAATATTTTCTGAAACTGAAGAAGATGCCGCTATCTGTATTTCTCCAGTTATCTCAGCATCCTCAAGACTAATGAGATTGTGAACTTCTGCTAAAGAAATTAGATGGAGCAAATCACAAAAGTAAGGGGCAAACCTATTTTACTTTCCCTGTGTGAATCTTTGTCAGCCTTCTTTTAGTACTAGGATAATACAACCAAACAGAATTACAGCCATGCACTATGAACAATAGTACAGCAAACCGCAGCAGTCACGTTACCTTTTACAAGGAGCTTTCTGTTCTAGCCAGCAGTTCCTCTGGAGAGTCTTTCATCCCTGACACCTCCTCTCTTTTTCACTCCAGTTTTCTTCTCTGGATTTTTTTTCCTCTTTAGATCATGCCATAGCATCTCCCTCCAAGCCTGTCCCCTACAGTCTTTCATGTTTGTTTGTTCACTTTTGCCCCTGCTCTTGCTGAAGGAAGACATCATTTGAGGCCCCAAAAGAAGCTGAGTAGTTCTCATCTCTGTTTGTGTGCATTAGAAGTGTATGTGTGTTCTAACACCTTGTTAAATTTTTAAGACTTCATGGTTCTCTACCCCTCTGGTTGCCGTAGGCAGGGTAGAAGCTGAACAGCAGCATTCAATTAAGCTAATTCAATGTTCTATTGCCTGTTTCAAGCAGAAAGGAAAAAAAACAACCCACAACATACATAGTATGCAAGGCAGGGCAACACACTTGTGCTCAACAGTCTTTCACAAATTGAACAAAATACAGTTCAAAATTAGTTTTGAAAGGCAATAGGAAATAGAAAATGGACATTTAGAAATTATTTTTTACACTTAGTGTTGAAAATATGACTCCTATTATTTCAAAAAATAGCATTCTGCAAAAAGTAGAGCCTGGGTGACAGCATCTTTTAAAGCAGACAATCCTGTTGAGTCCTTAGAATAGCAAGCAGCACCATCCAGTGGCAATTTTTTCCTATTAAGATCTTAATTAAGGCAAATTTACATACTACAGAATTACCATAGCACCCAAAAGAAGGTATTTTTCCTTAAAACACACATGTTCAGAGCAGAGCCAAACTTTAACCAAGATAGATCTAACAATTAGATAGGCAGTAGTTGGTGTAAAATCAATATTCATATTGGATTAATAATACAAAACGGTTGTTACATCAAGCTGGGATCCAGCTGAGGGTTTTGCTTGCTATTATACTGTATTTTTGTTTGAATTTAAACTTATCCTGTCCTTGTCTTACAGCTCTCTTCTTCCTTTACACTTCCTTTGTTGCGGTTGCAGCAGGTAAAAATGACTGTAGTTTATCTAACTGGTGCTGGCTCTGTCCTGTTGGAGCCTCCTCATTGGTGGCGGTGGCTCTGCTCTACCCAAGCAGGAGAAATCCCAGAACCTCAGGGGTACTGATCCAATGCTTCTCATAAGGATCAATTTGTAATGCTCCCGCACAGCTTCTCTAAAGTCATTTTGAGCCTCTCAAAATTCACAGAGGTCAAAATGCACAGAAGTCACACCCTCCTCCTAAATCACAGAAAGGCAGGGAATGACTGTAAGCCTTGGTAGTCCATACTGCTTAATTGTTAGCTCAGACACAGGCTGTTCTCTCTGGGAGAACATCTAGGGTACCGTTTGGTGAGTATTTCACTCTGGGGGACAGAACAGATGGATCTACCATGCCTGGATTTCCTTGTTCAATCCAGTCCTCCAGCACCTATCTCAGCAGGCTTTGCTGCCTCCATCTGCTCCACATGCCTTGATACCATTCCCAATGCAAACCCGCGGTTTATGTCCTAAAAGCATTATTCGTGGGGACTGCAAGACTGCCCTCATTATATTGCACATTTTCAGTTGGGGTGGGAAGAGAGAAAACAAAAAGAGTAGACTTTTGAACAATAATGGGTTATTTAGGGTTATGGGGACTCCAAACCAGACCCACAACCATATGCTGCCAAGGAAGGATGCAGCTAGCCTGCTCCAGAGGGAGCTAGATTTTTCTTCAAGCTTAATTTTTCTACTGGATTTTATGGTTTCGGTTTCACTACACCGGATTCAGGTTCCATGCAACTGCCAGAGTCACAACATTTATGATTCCCACCTCAGCCTGGGAAGTTTGTTCTCCAGGCCTTGCTTCTTGGCTCCATTTCTACCTCACTGTAAAGCACTGTGGATAATTAAGACAATATCAAGGCAGCCTTCTCTGTCCCCCGGTCAAGACCAGTAATCTCTCCAGGAAAGCAAAGTGGGCAGGAGAGCATCCTTGCCCAGGTGGAAGCTGGCCAGCACACTCAGGGGCATCCTGCTCTGCCCTGATCTTGGGCTCTTTCACTCCCTCTCACCCCCAGACAGGAGGGCAGATGAGGGCCAACTTTTATTCTTGCCCAGTGAGGTACGGCTCGCACTCTTCACCAAAAGAGGATAGATGGTTTATTCTGATAATCTGCCCCTAATTTTCTGCCAACTCCTACAGCAGTGTTTTAATTCCTCTTCACAATTTTTCCATCCTTGCAAGACTGGAAATAATATCAACAGGAATATTCTTACCCACAAAGGCCAGGTGGAGCAGCAGCTACAATTTCCTTTTTTACACCATCTTTTCCAATAAAGGCTATGGATTTTCTTCTGTCCCTTTGCTACCAATCTTTTGGTAGGATATATGTGGAGGTGGGAACACTCTAATCCACACTCTTCTCTGTCTCTATTTAAAGACAGATCAATATGAGAATGGATGGGAAGTGAGAAACCATGCTGAGTAAGCTGATCACGGGTTTCTGTGTCTTTCCTCATTGGAAAAATTCTCCCTGAAGATTAGCGTCTTGCCATCACTTAGTATTATGTTTCATATACTAGTGAATATTTCTTCTGTTTCCTATTCCCTCTCCAAAGCATAATTTTCCCTGTGCAAATAAATAGCCTCATTACTGAAAATAAACAAAAACTGGACTGTGTGAGCATAGACAGTAGTAATAACAAACACCTTATTTCATTTATAAAAATGCTTCCTGGGAGGGAACACTGGAGTAACCACCCACAATGCTACAAAAAATGGTCAGACTGAACCACATAGTTTTGCTGTCTGCAGCTAATTTCTGCTGGTTAGATGCTATTAAAAATCAGTCTGCTTTGAGTTAAAGAAATTAAGCTTAAGGGGTGTTTATTCATAATTTAAGCTAGTTAATAATAGAAAAGTAATATGGAGAGAAACTAACACTCTCCATTTCCATTAAAGTAATAAAAATTGTGATTATAAGCCATGCTAGTAAGAAGCTAGAGCTTTTAGGGCCAGATCTTGCACTTTCAAGTATGTGTGTTTTAAGGAGAAATACAGACATGTAAATGTTTTTCAATATGTCAGATCATTAAAATGCCATTTGAAAGATCCTGGCAAGGTTTTTTTTAGGGCTACCTACAAGACAGGATATGAAACTAAAAGATAGCTCCTGTGATAAAACAAGCCTTATGGAGGGTCTCACAGAATTTCTGATACTTCCTGGTATCACTTTTCTGCCATTTGATGTGGTACTGGTATCTCTTCCTTTTTTCTTTTTTTTTTTTTTTTTTAATTTAATAAAATGAATGCTATTCTGCCTTTTCTCCTGACTAAATAAAATGTTCTATAAAATAGCTTTAAAAAGGCCATTTTCTTCATATTTTGTTTCTGCTGACTCATTTAAGTATCATAAACAGCACTCCATTTTAACACACAACACAAAACAAATATATTATCAAAGGAAAATACTGGACAAGTGCACACAATAATTCATTTAAACTAATGGGCTCTGTCCTTTTAATAATAGATGTTTAACTTTCCACCTTACATATGTCTAATTAATGCAGCTCCAACATAGCTGCAAATATGCAGCTAATAATTATTAATAAGAGCTTTATCAACTCAAGAAACTTTTCTAAATACCAATAAAGCTTTATAATATTAACAGATATTTTAAGATATAGATAGGCAGATTGATTTCACCCCTTTTGCCTGTATTTGTGTACACGGAGAATGGGATCATACACTGGTTACCCTGGAAAGAAATCTAAGATATCTTGCTGTATTGCAAAGAGGGAACAATGAGACTTTATCCACACTACTTTTCCTTGACTATGCTGTGCCACCAGAAATAACCATATGCCGCTGCTTATTAAATCTGAGTGAATGGGGTGTAAACAACCACTTTAGTTGTATACAAAGAAAAAGGCTTTGATGGAAAAAGAATGGAAATCAGAGAAAGCAAAAGGCAAAATGCACTGTCTTCTGAAAGAACAAGGATGTTTAGAGCAGAAAAGTGTAAAAATTACATTTTTAAGGGTTTTTTTGTTTGAGGTTTTTTTCAAGATCTCAATCAAAAAAGGCTACACATTTTGAGGATTAAAACTAGAAAGAGCCTATCTTAAAACAAATTGTGAACTAATTTAATGTGAACTAATTCAGTACAGCAACATCAGCATAGAACTCTGTACATCAGCACCTTGCATCAGATGTCCCTGTAGATGAACATGAAAATATACCTATAGCCCATCTTATCTATGTTCCTCAATAATCCTGAAGGGTCAGAGAGGAGAGCTGAGATCAACAAAGTTAAACCTGGCACAGGTTTTTTTGTTTGTTTTTTAACATACACTTGTTTTAATTTCCTGTGCAGTGTAGGCTTCCAAGAAAAACACGAAATACTTCATTGTTTTCAACAAGTCTATAAAATAGTACAAATCGGATTAACTCCAAAATACCACAAGAAGCAGATTTTTTTTTTCTCCTTTCTCCTCTGGAAGAAGGGGAGGGAACCGATCGATATTTGAAGAAAAATCAATTTCAAGAGAATGAATGTCTAGTTACTGAAGGAAAGAAAGGTTACATGGGGAAAAAAAAAGAAAAAAGCCCACAGATTTCAAACAGAAAATGTAACTAAGAGATGTTCATCTAAAGAGATTAAAAACAATATGCCAAAATTTCAAGGGCCAGGATAGGATTGTGAAGTAAGAAAATAGTCATGTTTGTGGTAAACATAAAAAAGAAATCATTAAAAATGAAAGAGGAAAAAGAGGAATCTTCTTTTACCAGAAACATATTTGTATTCTGTGAATATGTAACACATAATCAGTTTCAAAAGAAACAACACTTAAAATAAATGGTTGAAGAAACGAGGTTCAACAGCATAACACGTTTTTTGAAGAACTTGAGACAGTACAACTTCTCCACCGACGAGGACTCGTTCTTGACATACATTGACCTCCTGAAAATTTGATGCCAACATACAGGCAAACAGCTGCCTCAAAGCAGAATTTACCCAGTGTCTTTACAGTGGTACAAGTTTGGAGAAGATGACAGTTTACAGTAAAAGGACTTCATTTTCCCACTGGAACCTCTTACTTCATCAGCTTTTTCCATCATCTGTATCTGCAGGGGGCAGAAGCTCTTGCAGCCTGTCCTTCTACGCGCTCCCTGGTGACTAAGGTAGCAAAGGCCGAGCGCAGAAGGGGAAGGAAGGATTAAAAGATGAGGACAGTGGGGTTGAGGAGGTTGTGGGCACAAGATCTACGGTTCATGTTTGTGGGAAAAGGCTGTGCAGAAGGAGCAAGAGGCACACAGTCAGGTTGCTCTTGTGAATTGTAACAGATAAAATACCTCCTCTTTCTTCATCATTATAAGGAAATAAGTGACAATAGCTCTAAAACTTGTTTGGGTGTCCACACTGTCTGAAGTTGAACCTGTATTGCCAATGATCATGAATAAAACACAGGAAACTATAATAAAGGCTGATAAAAGAAGGGGAGCAACAACACTGAAAATGAAAATCCATGAGAGATCTCTCCTGCAGCAACACCAATTGATTTCTCTAACAGCGATAACTGCTAATGGAATAGAGAGTGCAATGTGTTGAGAAAACAGGACTTCAGGCACTAAAGTTATAGATACTGAATATAAGATAAGCTGCTATTACGTATTCTAACAATATTAATATCCATCTCTCACAAGAGATACATGAGGGAACGAAATAAGAGTCAAGTTTTGTTTCTATGCTAGTTATTGCCAGTTATATATTTAGAGTTTAAAATTTACTCTGGTTGTAGCATTTGTCATTCCTATAGATGTTATGGAGAAAACAGTTTACATCATGACGCAATAGGTGACTTCCCACATTTTAAAATTCGAAAAAGTTTATTTATAAATATATACTTTTACCTTTGAATTTGCAGAAATAATTTTTCTGCCAACAACAGAATTTTTTCCTTGCACTTTTCACAGAAACAATAAGCTAATGAGTTGTTTTAAAGCTTTTTCTCAGAAACAACAGGAAAATTCCTTGGCTTTGCTTTTCAGTTTCAAACCTTTATTTCATTTGACACATGAATTGTTCCAAAGTAGCTTTCTAGGATGCAAATACAAAATCTCAGCCATTACATACATTAAAAACCTGTTGCTTTTGCAACTGCGAAAGGGTTGCGGTTTTTTTTAATTAAAGCTGCATTTCAAAGATTGTTTTGGTTCTCTGCTGCATGCCTACATATATTTATAGTAAAAATCTTGTTCAATCCCCCTCTACACATAATATTTTATCTCTTTGCTCATTTATAAAGTACATAGACGTGGTTTTAGCTTCATAAATAAATCACCAATGCTGAACAACATAATCTAAATGTCTAAAGCATCTGTCATGTTGTATGTCTCCATTATTGATATTTGGTTAGAAGGTGTTCAACTATCCTACCATTTCAATGGGTAACAGGATGAGAAGCTTAAAATACGCAAGGGGTGTGGAAAAAAAATGAGCATGCTGGACATATTTACTATGGAGCACCTTGTAGACTTGATTTGATTCATTTCTCTGTTTCATAGTAGTGTAAATCAGGTGTGATTTAAGTTGGGAAATTCATTGACAGTATGGATGCTTACATGAATTTAAAAAAAAAAGTCCCCCCCTGTATCTGTTCTTTATTTCAAGATCATCAGACAGGAAGTGTTTTCAGTTCAAAGAAGTCAGTCGGAGCCCTGTGCTGTTTCTGACATGTTTTCCATTTGTTGTGCTGATGCAAGGCATTTTTGCTGAGTTTGATACCTCAAGGCTTTGGAATGAAGTTGCAATATATGTTTAAAGTTCTCTCTCCCTTGACTTCTTCATGTTAACTCAGACTTCATTTCCTCTTTAAATGATACAGTAAAAGAATTTCTAAATGCCACTCATTGAAAAGCGTGCTCAGTTTAACCTTTTAAGAGTACACTAAATTCATAGCTTGAGGTGGCTTAGAAAGGGGAAGAACCAAAGCTTTTTTTTTTTTCTTTTACTTGTTTTCAAATGAGTTGCTTTTAAAATATGATTTTCCACACCTTTTATAGCCCAGACTTATTTTCACTTTCACAGCCAAACTATAATCCTGTTAAAACATTAAAACACTAAGCGGTCCTAATAGAATAATACACAAGATTACAGCAACATTAATATTACTTCCCAAAATCAGTTGCAGTTCAGAACAATTTCCTCACACATGACTTACTCATGCCATTAGTAACACTGATGGTACAGCAAGGATTCATATACACATTTTAAATGTATATTAAAGCCCAATAATGATCCCTTTCTTGTGTACCATTTACAATGGGGAGGAGAGGGCAGGGAATCAAAGTACAAAACGTGACTTACTTCCAATATGATCAGCACATAGACACCTACTAAAATGATGGATGCAATTGTTACTTGTGCCTCTATGTTTGCATGAAGGTACTGATGTTTCATGGAGAGAGGAACACTTCCAGGCTCCTGTAGGAAAGCTTGAATGTTTATGAAGACGGTGTCTCTGGTTAAAGAAAGAAGTTTTGCTTACTTATGGAATGAAACATCATTAGTTTTATTTATACATTTCTATATGCATCTTGTATTGAGTATCTATAAATGTATGCATGTGTGTCATTTTTACAATTGCAAGCAAGATTTCAAATATTTTCACTCTATCCCTCTAAATAGTATGGTTTGTAAAGTAACTCAAGTACAAACCAGCCTTGTAAATCCATTTAAAAAGCAATGAGAAATTATCCTTTTCTGCCCCTCTGAAACAGGTAGTGATAGATTATTTATAAAACATTATCTACTCCTACATAGGCAAGCCTGCGTAAACCAATACTTCAATGGATCATTGCCCAGTGTCTTAGCCAACCTGTTTGGTATCTGAAAGGTTCTAGTTGTGATGATTTGCTGATTTCTTCTTGAACTTAAGGGTAGAGACCAGTTGTATACCACCTGCAAGAGAGTCACGTTTGGCAATATTAATAAAAGTCCGTGAAAGTGATATGTCTCTGATTTGGGAGTTTACACTTCTTTGTTCAATCTCCTGTGCATTTTTTGAGAATTTTTAGCACACATCAGCCTAAATTAATTCCACCTGATTAGGTATGTTACAGGAGCTCCGGTTGGAGCAAACTCATCCTCATCCCCTCAACTCAATGAAGTGAGAGACATCTCCTGGAGGTGCTCCAGAGCAGGGATGCCAAATCACACTTTCTGCATTGACTTTAAGGAGCAGCTAGGCTGAGAGACAGCGATATGGTTCACTCCCAAAAACTGCATAGGAAGAAAACTAACATACTTTATGTACAGACAATGAGAGGCCTAGGAGCAATGTCATAACCCCAGACATCATGAAAAGGACATGGTAGAACTTCAGTGAACAGAATTCCTGTTAACTGATCTTCTAACAAAAAAAATCTTCAGAAAATAAACACTTTCTGAAGCTTTGCCCATTACTGCACACTGATACTCGAGCAAGTTAGCCAAATATACTCTTTAAATGTAGATACAGATATTCTCTCTTTTTTAAAGAAACTGTACTTAAAAAACCATCAAATTTGGTTAATTGTACCCTAAATCCTGAGCCCGTCCTGACCCTGTATGTTACAAAGTGAAAAAAATCCAAACAAAAACCCACCAGTTTAATCAATCAGCTTGGAACACCTGACACAGAAATGTCTGAGGAACATGCAGGCAGGGAAGGTTATTTTGGCTACCTACTCCTTGGGTCACATCAGGACCACTGCTGGCGCACCAGCAGGAGGAAGGGTGCTGCAGCCAGCTGTGCTCCAGCTACCCCACAGCAGCATGAAGGCTCCTTGGGGATCACTGCCAGCAGCACAAGTTACAGCAGCCTCTTCATCACAGGGGTGGGTGGTTTAAGAGAGTAATTGCCATTGTGGTATTGTTTGCCATGCTGAGGTAGTGGGCCTAATTTTTTGGTGCAGACTGTGAGATTGGGTGTAAGCAGGAATACTGCTGGCATTGTTCAGCTGTGCTGTCACTGGTAGAGGCACGCCACCCTGTCACATGTACAGAACGAGAGGCAGTTGTTTGTATGTCTATTTATTCAATGATGAAGCTTATTTTTATTTTTCAGTGATATACATGACAGGCTGTAAAAGACCCTCCTTCACCGAGTTCTCTGGGAGAGAGCGGCAGGAACGTGTTACAAACAACATCAACAATGAGAAAGCCTTAAGAGAAATAAAGCCAATGAATGTGACACGTTTCGGAAAATAATTTACAACAAAATGTGAAAATGTATTTCAGTGAGTGCAAAAAGGCACTTCACACTTGTTTCTTCCTTCTAAGACAACTTTTGAAACACTGCCAATTCTAAAATGAAGAACTTTCATGCTAAGTGTCAGTCACAGGGCCTAAGTTTTACAAAATTTTAATACAGGAAACTAAAGGAAGTCTTATAAAGACAAAAGAAAATGTAACTTTACTCTTATTAGAATAAGTTTTCTAATGCTGACATTGACACACTTCACAGCAGGGAAGAGCATGACCACTTAATCTACATAATGGTGATGGAAATATATGTGATAAAATACATCTCAGAAAAAGTAAAAGAAAATGTAAAGACCATCACCTGCTGCTGGTGTCTCCTCCTTGATCCAGTGTCTTCAGTCTGGCTGATTTGTACTACAATGTATTCCTCTGTTTGCTGATCAACTACATCTGCTACAAATGGGCCTCCTACGTCTAACTTCAGCAGAGCAGAATCATGAAAATCAGTCAGATTCATAGCTGTTAATCAAGATGTTAAGGTGTAAATTTCCAGTAAAAAAAATAAAAATATATAGGCTGTACAAATTCCAGGAAAAAAAAAATAGATTAGTCAACTTATATTGGAAAACACATTCTTCAGCTAAAATGCTTAAGAAACTATGAAAAGAACAAAATAGATGTCTACTTCCTCATGAAGTAACACTGTTTTGGCCACGTTTCCTAAGGAAACGGGAGCTATGGGTTCAGAACAAATACATCTGTCCTTTCGTAGTGACTTTTGAGATCACCAGTACTTTCAGCTGACACTGTAGATGTACCAAAGCTCAAAAATAGCATATGGAAATAGAGAGACAGAGAAGTAAGGCTCTTTACGTGTTTGTACTACATGAAAGGCTGCATCATTAGCTCAGCCATTTAAACATCACAGAATTCATATTGGTGAAAACACTATGGAAGCTCCAGCCACGGGGAAAACTAAATCGGAATCAACATTCTATTCATACTAGAGGATTTGTTTTTTGGTTGAAATTTTACTCACAAGTTTCCAAATATCTGAAAGATATTTTCAAGCTGCTCTCAGTTGGAGTACTCACAGACTTTCTTCTCCAGCTCCCTTGTCTACTTTTTCTTTCTTTCTCTTTTGGATATCTAGCGTGAGGTGTGGTCAAACCACATTCCTAGCCTAATATAATTGAGAAATCAGCCAACCATGATCTACAAATCCATTGGAAGCCTGGCTCTATTAGTCCTAATGTATGTAGGACTATTTAAACGTAGTATTGTGACAGCTGAAAAAGAAGCATCCCTGTGGGTTTGGGGAAGAGCCTGAGCTTTTAAACCCTTCACAGTCCATTTGTTGTTATAATAGAGCGATATTCTAATTGTTTTTCTCCTATCTGTGACCAGATAGAAAGCTAAAATATCACCAACAAAAAAAAAAAAAATCCTAAGAAGAGACTTGATTTTACACATATATGTTCTGTTGAAATCATGCGACTTAATCACATGCCTGAGTATCTTAATAGTTTTAACATCTGACATTTCATTGAGAATACTACAAAGAGCGGATCTGTTGCAAAAAAATGTACAAGATCATATACCTACCAGAAGGATTTTCCCAGAAAGACATTTTGTTGCCCACAGAACTCAGAGTTTTTAACAGGAGAAGAGAAAACACAGTGTAGTTAGAAGGAACTCAGGGCTGCGTTGTGCCCTGCTTCCCAGCAAGCCCCAGTAAGGCCACCCAATCTCTTACAGGGAAAGCTTTGTGACATTATGCAGGGGTCCTTCATGTTTAAAAGAGTTGTTGCATCTGTCCGCATTCCCAGCAGGAGAATTGGAGCTACAAAAGAGATGTCTCTCACACAAACCCAAAAAAGACCATAGCAGATCTAGTGGCAGGTGAGCAGCCAATGCATTGCAAAGTAATATAAATGTCGCCTTGCTCAGCATGGTGAGCAGAGCAATCACCACCCACGTCACTCACATGCCGT
This sequence comes from Burhinus oedicnemus, assembly GCA_008921705.1. Classification (NCBI taxonomy): domain Eukaryota; kingdom Metazoa; phylum Chordata; class Aves; order Charadriiformes; family Burhinidae; genus Burhinus; species Burhinus oedicnemus. The sequence goes on along the minus strand of VFFE01006732.1, from coordinate 74,800 downwards.
TCATTAAGAACGAACATCCCAAGCATCTATTTGCTTAAAGGAATCACACAGGAAAGGATTAAAAAAAAAACCACCTCAGATGCAACAAGTCAGGAGACCAGTTTCAGTCAGAAAAGTTTACACACACAGCCCTTAGCAAGCATAAATACAAATTACAACAGTTCTCTTCTGGTTCTGAAGGATTTAAGTGTGATTTGACATCACAGTTTTTCTGCGTCCTACTTAATACATAGTAATAATCTCATCTAGAACTATAGCTATACCTTTATCTAGAGACATTAATTATACCTTCTAAAAGGCCTGCTGACCTGAAGTCATTAACCCAATGATTTGGGACACCTCTTGACAGTCTGCCTTTTATTAGGAGTGTAGCCAGTAATTTATGTCTCGAAAAGCTTCAGGTGCATATAATTATGGCAGCTTCCTTTTAAGCAATACTTTTAAAATAAATCCTGTAATTACCTAGATGACATATTCAGGAGCTATTACAAAGGATGCTTAAAATTAAAGGGGGGAAAAAATGAAACCTTATTTTCAAGAAGAGTGGTTCCTTCCTTCTTTTCCTATAAAGATGAGGATACTTAAGATGTTTTTCCGTTCCTTTCTGTGCATTTATAAAACCATGAGAGCGAGCCGTGGAAAAACAGGTTCTCCTTTGATTGGAAGTGGAACTGAACATCATTCACTGGTCTGCATTGAGCCTCTGAAATCCCATCAGAGTTATCTTTCTCCTAACAATATTTAGAGACTCTGTCATAATTATATTTTTAGACTGCAGCAGATCACAGCCTTTATGAAAGGTGGAATCAGAATAAACCAGGAGAAAACTTCAGCTGTGCTTATATGAACCAAAATGTGATTTTTATTTTTTTTTTTATCAAGCTGCTCTTCAGAATATTTTTATGCTGGTTTATCTTGGTTTTTTATTTCCCTTAAATTGCCAGAATGTGATTTCCTCTATTTTAATCATTCAGATGTGACTAACTTTTGGAAAAACTCTTTACTTCTAATATCCCCTCTCATTCTGCAACTTAACCATGCTGGGACTTTTTGTCTTTTCTGAACTTTTTTCGTAACGTGGCCTCTGCTGTGTGCCTTTAAAGCAAAAAATCTTCCTGACAAGATTTACAGCCAGAGCTGTTATTTTTTATTTCACTTCAGCTACGCTGCTTTATTTTTATGTAGTTCCATTCTTGAAATTATATTCCTGCTGTGAATTACCCTGTCAAGGGATTTGGGTTTGTGTCTGCTTGGTGCACCATTACACAGTGGCTGTCTGTATTTACATCTGGCACCAGAATGGGTCCACTGCTCAGAGTTGAACCAAGAGCTGTTTTTTCTGATCTCGGTTTTCTGACTAGCTGCTCCTAGGAGGTATTGAAGGGTGTGCGACAGTCACTTCATGTCACTTTACTTTTTTGTAGCTTATGTAGACAACATGATGGAATGGGATGCAGTGGCTAAACGTTTAAGTTGGATTCATTCACCATAGTTTATATGGCTGTACTGTGGACATCTGCATCTGAGTTGATCACTCCCTTAAAAGCAGTGAAAAGAGGATGCTTCTAAGATGGAATTCATTGCTTCATTTTAGACCGCTGCACAAAGATGAGAGGAATTGCTCATGAGAAGCATCAGTTCTCTCTATTAACTATAAAGAGAGCCCAGGATGACTAACTCAGGTGTAGCTGAGATGAGTCACTCCCTAAATACTGAGTCCCTGCTCTACCCTCCATCGTGCCATTAATTCAGCATGTACAGAGCCAGCTGAAAAGCTGATGATTGACAGAGATTCTCTGTTACATTTGCATGCAGATGGATGACTTTATGCTTTCTTTAACATCTACTTGTATCACCTACTCTGCCTACTGTAAAATGTACCTTGAGAGTACTATGTCTTTTGATTATTTTTCACTCAGTTTCTGATCCTGATTTATGACCAGGTGACCCGTGCTAGATTCTCTAGGATATTACCATCTTAAAGAAGGCATTTTGCCTGGGTCTTAGCATCTATTTTTACATGTCATCCTTAACTGGGGTTATTTCTGCAACGCTCTCTGCAGTTTTGTCTTTTGATGTCCTATCCTTGTTTGCACTTATGAGATTATTTTTACATCATCCCTTCACAATATACCAAGTTGAACCACAGGCTTTTCTATACCTATTGCTTTTCCTATCTGAAGAATGCTCCATAACTTTTTTTTTTCCTCCTTTTTGGAGTGTCAGAAATCTGGTTCCATTTTTGTCTATATTGGATCCATTCTTTCTCTCTGTCCTCCATCAGTTCTAGAAGTTTTGTGAGTCCTTAATGAACTCCATTTTCTACAGCATTTTCTCAGTGATGCCTTGAGATTCTGCTTCTTTGCCTGTCTCTGCATGTCGTCCTGGTCTTCATCCATCTACTTAGCAGCTTGAACATTGCCGGCAGGCCAAAATGTTTAGTACATTTCCAACAGGATCAACAAACAAAAATTATTTTTAAATGTGTTCTGCAAGGAAAAATGACAGAGTAGTGTCTGATCATAGAGAACTAGAGTTACAAAATTAAAAAAATTCAAAGGGGAAAAAGAACTAAAGGAATTAGAGAGGTTGTTTAATTCATTAAGTTAATTTATGCTTCCTGGGAGAAGCACCCATTTTTAGGACCTCCATGCAAGCTGAAAATTCTGCTAAAATCTAACTATATTCTTTGCCTCGGTCTTTCTTTCTATGTATACTTTGGTTCAGGAAGCGGGAAAGGTGATTTTCAGTGTCACTAATGGTCATGGCATGATTACAAGTTTTCCTACTGACCTGTGATTAACACAGTTGTACCAATCATTCAAACTCATGCAACTTCAGCAAGAAATTTGATAATAAGGTCAGCACCTTTACCCATCTTGTGTCTGCTGGGTCTAGAGCATCCCCACTGACTTCCGTATGTGGAATTTTTCTAAATAGTCCCACTGAATCCAAATGAAATGAGAAATCTAGCCTATGATGTAAATTTCAACATATTGTTGCTATTGAGATACATATTCTACTTTTTGAATTTGAGATCTTAATCCTGGACTGGATGTGATGAAATCTCTTGGAGCTACTCAGGAGGGAGGTAAGTCAGTGAAAATGGCCACTGACTAGTCAGTTTGATATCTCTGGTTTTGTCTGATTTGGACTGACCAGAGACCCATTCAGCCATGACTTGAGATGATGTGTTTTCATTAAGTTTTGTTTTGCACGTGAAGAGCAAGTGAGTAAGGAACCTTTCACACTGGGTGCTGTGCAAATATATACCTTGCAAAATGTCAGACCTTGCTCCAAAAATTTTACTGGGGAGATATCAAACATTTAAAGCAAACAATCAGATCAGGACTGAAAGGCTTTAAAATATATTTATAAAAATGCAAGGTCTTTGGCCAGACTGAGAAAGAATTCGCAATCCACTCCCCAGTTATTATCAGGTTTCAGGTCCAAGAGAAGGAAGCTCTATCAGTTTGAAAAAGGAAAATGAAATTGCTTCACCTAGACTGATCTAACTTTCCCTCACCTATAACGGAAACTGGCACATGTACAGAGGTTGAGAGGGAAGCAAATAAGATTGTTACTGAAACACATATTAGGGACAGAGTAAAGATAGAAATTTACAGCTCTAGGAGGTAGGTGTGAGACGCATTACACAGAAATCCACTGGAAGAAGATTTACCTTTTCTTGTAAAAAGAAAATATTTCTACTATTGAGAAGTGTAGAAATAGCAATAATTGTCTCAGGTACAGTGAAAGAAGAAAAGGCACTGTATCAGGGAGATAGACACTTCTTTAAATGACAGTGAAGTAATACAGAGTTTGATTGCATAATTCCTTAATAGCATCCATGAATCCCCATTACTTTTTAATGTCATAAAGCCTCGTTCCGTTCAAAAAGGTAGTGCACAGTTCTGCTTCAGCTGTCTGTTCCCCATTGCTGGTGAAAAATTTAAAATTTTGTTTAGATCAGGGCAGAAGTTATTAGAAATGAAGGAACAAACACGGAGCATTTCAGAAGAGTCTTCAAGTCTGAAAACCTATGTAAGTTGTGGAGAAGAACAAGAATATTTCTTGTTCACTCTTTGGTCAACTAGTTAATGGAGAGAAGTTACCCAAAGGTTTGAATGACCAAACAGTTACATAAAATAAAATGTTCATGTCTTAAAATAGGTATCTGTAACTAAACTAAGAATTGCTGGAATTTACTCAGACTCTAGATCTCTTCTTCTATTTTTATAACCCGCTTTCCAAAGGCACATCATCTTATTAATTATTGATGTTTTCCACTTAACATACAGCCTTTGAGCAAAAGATCTGAAAATGCTTCACACATTTACATCAATAGGGGTACTGAATCTTGCTTCCTGCAGAAAAGGGTCCTCTAGCCAGGCTTCAGTATAAACTTACTTCTTTCTGGTATCAGAGGGCTGACTGTTAGAATTTATAAGCAAATAAATCCCAAGTGTTGTCAAAAAGGAACAATATTACCTCTATTTTGAAAAACTATACTAAATCCATTGAACTTGTATCTGGTGATGATAGGGAAATCAGTATTAAAAAGGGAAAAAAAGAGAGTTTACCACCTTCGGAAGAAGGGGCAGGCAACTCAAGAAGAGTGTAGGGATCTAGTTAGGTCATGCAGAAAAAACATCAGAAAGGTGAAAGAACAGCTGAAACTCAATCTGCCCACTGTTGTAAGAGATAACAAAAAAGTTTTTTACATACATTAACAACAAAAAGAGAGCCAGGGAGAATCTCCACCCCTTATTGGATGCAGAGGGGAAGATTGTCAACAAAGATGAGGAGAAGGCTGAGGTACTTAATGCCTTCTTTGCCTCAGTCTTTGACAGTAAAACCAGTCATCCTCAGGGTATTCAGCCCCCTGAGCTGGAAGACAGGGATGAAGAGCAGAATAAACCCCCCATAATCCAAGAGGAAGCAGTTAGTGACCTGCTACACCAACTGGACAGCCGCAAGGCCATAGGCCCAGATGGGATCCACCCGAGAGCGCTGAGGAAGCTGGCGGAGGAGCTTGCCAAGCCACTCTCCATCATTTCTCAGTGGTCTTGGTCAACAGGGGAGGTCCCAGATGACTGCAGGCTTGCCAATGTGACACCCATCTACAAGAAGGGCCAGAAGGAGGATCCAGGCAACTACAGGCCTGTCAGCCTGACCTCAGTGCCAGGAAAGATCATGGAACGGATCATCCTGAGTGCACTCATGCGGCATGTGAAGGACAACCAGAGGATCAGACCCAGCCAGCATGGGTTCATGAAAGGCAGGGCCTGTTTGACCAACCTGATCTCCTTTTACAACCAGGTGACCCGCCTGGTGGATGAAGGAAAGGCTGTGGATGTGTATTGTAGACACTACTTGGACTCCAGTAAGGCCTTTGACACAATCTCCCACAGCATTCTGCTAGAGAAACTGGCAGCCCGTGGCTTAGACAGGTGTACTCATCGCTGCATTAAAAACTGGCTGGATGGCCAAGCCCAGAGAGTTGTGGTGAATGGCATTAAATCCAGCTGGTGGCAGGTCTCAAGCAGTTTTCCTCAGGGCTCAGTTTTGGGGCCAGCCTTGTTTAATATCTTTATTGATGATCTGGACGAGGGGATTGAGTGCACCCTTAGTAAGTTTATAGATGACACCAAATTAAGCAGCAGTGCTGATCTGCTTGAGGGTAGGAAGGCTCTGCAGAGAGATCTGGACAGACTGGATCGATGGGCTGAAGCCAACTGCTTGAGGTTTAACAAGGCCAAGTGCCGGGTCCTGCGCTTGGGTCACAACAACCCCAGGCAACGCTACAAGCTTGGGGAGGAGTGGCTGGAAAGCTGCCTGGCAGAAAAGGATCTGGGGGTCCTGGTGGACAGCCAGCTGAACATGAGCCAGCAGCGCACCCAGGTAGCCAAGAAGGCCAACGGCATCTTAGCCTGTATCAGGAATAGTGTGGCCAGCAGGACTAGGGAAGTGATCGTGCCCCTGTATTCAGCACTGGTGAGGCCGCAGCCTGAGTACTGTATTCAGGTTTGGGCACCACAATATAGGCGGGACATCGAGGTGCTGGAGCATGTCCAGAGAAGGGCAACGAAGCTGGTGAGGGGTCTGGACAACATGTCTTATGAGGAGCGGCTGAAGGAATTGGGGTTGTTTAGTTTGGAGAAGAGAAGACTGAGGGGAGACCCTATTGCTCTCTACAACTACCCAAAAGGAGGTTGTAGTGAGATGGGAGCTGGTCTCTTCTCCCAAGTAACTAGGGACAGTACAAGAGGAAACGGGTTCAAGTTGTGCCAGGAGATGTTTAGGCTGGACATTAGGAAAAAATTTTTCACTGAAAGAGTGATCAAACATTGGAAGAGGCTGCCCAGGGAGGTGGTCAAGTCACCATCCCCAGATGTGTTTAAAAGTTGTGTAGATGTGGTGCTTAGAGACATGGTTTAGTGGCAGACCTGGTAGAGTAGGGTCAATGGTTGGACTAGATGATCTTAAAGGTCTTTTCCAACCTAAACGACTCTATGATTCTGTGAAAAAAAAACCCACCAAAACAAAAACAAACAAAAACAAAACAAAAAAACCCCAAACTTAAAGCCTCAAAAAGCTTCTATTAATTCACAGAAGGCAAGATGTTTTCAGAAACTGCAACCAACACACCTCAGTGCTACAAACCAAGTTTGTATCCATGGGGATGGGCAAAGCAAGGGAGATACAAGTGGGCTAATAAAAAAGAAGATAATGGGAAGAAAAACAGCTAGAATAAATCCAAGCAAGAGGTAAAGGTATATAAACATAAACAAACAGGAACTAGAGCAAGTGGAAAAGTGCTAAAGAGATGTCATATAAAAAGCAGGTCACCTCCACACCAGCAGATGCAGGTGGATCTCAGCAGCCAGACAGAAAGTCCTTCCTCTGAGCAAGTCTGAGTTCTAATGCTCATGACAGAAACACCACAAATATCTAAGTGACACCAGGATAACAAAGGATATGAAGTCCAAAGGGGATCACTGGGTTTGTTTTTTAAAAATATTTCAAACTTTGATTTTTCTAGTGTATGCAGACACATTATATGCATGAGCACATATCCATAACACACACATCAATGTGCAAGGGCATTTCTGGAAAGAAACAGAAATGAGAGGAAAGAATTAAAAAAAAAAAGTGTATAGTGATTATTACCCATTCAACACTTTTTAACAGCTTTTGAGACATAAGCAAGAGGTAAAGAGTGTTCATTTGCATAATTTGGCATCGTATGAGCTAAGAGACTTCTTTTCCACCCAAAGCATTCTCAGCTAATAACCTCTGAGGGTTTTGTGACAAGGACTACTGCAGCACACCTGCCAGCCTACCACGAAATTCTTGTAGACATTCAGAGAGTAGTGCCTAGTGTCCACTGGGATTACCGCAGTCTGTCAGCCAGCATAAATCACATCTTCAACACCACTGTGTCAACGGTTAAAATTACCAAATCCTAGTCCAAAAGGTGAAAACTTTCTTCACTATGTAACAAAGTGGAGGACAACCATGTGAGCTTACTTCTGTGCAAATGAAGACTGGCAGTAACAGTGAGATGACATTTGGAATTGCTTGTGCCTTTTCTGAACCTCATTTAGATACAATCTTTCTCCTTGACCCTTCTGCTTGAATTACCAGGTCACCTTGAAAATGCAGCATGCCTTTGCTGGATTGATTGCCTCTCATATTTTTTCCCAGCTCAGTGACCTCAGGTAGGAACACAGGGACAGAACGTCCAGTTTTCAACTCACATGACAAACTAAGAAGCTTCAGCTCCAGGTTTGTCAAGTAAGAAAGAGGAATGCTATATTCTGACTGCCCGACAGCTATTTGGCTCAAAGCATCCTGATGTGATAGGTAAAATGTGAAACATGGGAACAGTTGTTTGTACCCAAATCCCAGTCCCACCAGCACTTCCCTGAAACAAGCAAAAGGAATAACTGGTTGCAGAGTCAATGTGTACAATGCAGCAGCTATGGTTCCAACCCAAGATCTGTGGAAAGAGCAAGTCCTCAAGCTATGCTATGACACTTGACTAAAACTTGAAGTCAAAGACTTGCTTTGGCAGGAGAGTGGCAATACACCCTCCTTTGGCAGACCGGGTCATGACAGCCCTGGTGCTGTTCAACACCACACGTATCTAGGAGCTTTCAACAGTTTCAAGGAGGGCAAAAATACTGATGTCAACAGGATACTGATGGGAGTTTACAGTTGAAATTGTCACTGGTCCTACTAAATGGTCACTTGCTTTCTTCCAAAAAGCAATCTCAACTTTTAATTATAGATGGCCCTCAAGCACTAGCTTTTTCTTCCTCGTTTACCCTACTAATTCTTGCATTATATTGTGTCATTATCGGCGACAATGAGACTGCTAATAATCAAATCTATTTCAAATGGACTCTCCCTGCTCAAAGCCATGGAACTGCCCAATTAAATAGAAAACTCAGCATTTCAAAAATTAAATCTTACTACACCTTTTCCAAACAAGACACCTCTCAGGAGCTTGTGAAATATATCTACAAGTGATATCTTTTAACACTACTGAAACTAGAGCCAAGCAGATTGCAGACCAGACTGATTAAACTAGAAATATAGTGGTAACAAGAAATGTAGTTTATTTGCAAAACTTTTTATTTGTTTACTAACTGAATGCCCATCCCTCAGAGACTTTTCACATTCAGGTCTGCATTCACCTGCAATGAATCATTTTTATTTTGGGTTATTCTATTGCCTGTTCTTCTGAATATTTCTTGTCAATCTGTGGACTTAAATTCACTATTGAGAAATTTTCCACGGAAAATTTGTAAAGGAACCTGCACCTCCACTGAAAAATATCTACAGACCCACAAATCCATACATAAGGCTGGGCTAAGCTGTTCTGGAAACATATCTGTGAATCATCTCATTCCCTGCCTTTGAAGTTCACTGAGTAGCATCACGGTCCAAGTATACACCACAGATATGTTACAGATGACATTATACAACTGGCCTGGAGTGCAGCTGCTGCAGCCAGGTGTGTGTCCTAGCTATGGTCCCAGCTATTTGCTGGGCCTTGATCCCACTGGCTCTGCAACTCACTTCCACACTCCTGGCTTCATGCAGAGACTAGATACAAGGACTGGATGGATGCCACAAAGTGCTCCAGACAGGTGCCATTCAGTATGACTTAGCTAGGGAGCACAACTGTGGTCTGCATGAAAGGACATGTCTACACACAGCCCAGGCTCTGAGGACACCCAGTCCTCTCAGGGTATAAGACAGAAAACAGCCACCCGTTCTATCAGTTTACCAATGAAACTTCAGTTCTGGTTTCGGGTTTGTTTTGTTGAGCTTTTTTTCAATGAAAGAAGGATACAGAAGCTTTCCAGAGGTGACACAGCCAACATCTGCCAGGACACACCTTGATCTGGATAAATGCCAAATAAAATCTAGAGCAAGGATAAAAATCAAACATTCATTAATAACAGAAAAACTGAAAAATACTTGCTGAGCCTATCTCAAATACTTAGATAAGACTCTTTCAAAATGTACATTAAATTCTAAGATTGCTTTCAGTATTTTCAAGTATGTTTCCAACACAGCTGAAAAGCAGCCCTGGGATACTTAACAAGGATGACTAATATTCCTTCCATAAACTTACTGCCAAAGTCACATATTCAATGTATTTTATCCAAGTGTCTCTTAGGACAAAGTTGTAATTTTAAGGATCTATCTGGAAAGCAACACCCACATCTGAGGAAATACAGCGTGTCATCTATTTTGTCTCTCAGCTATTTTGTCTCTCTTTGCTAGCCAAAAAAGCATTCCTCACAGCAGCTACAAGGGTAAACTCCAACCTTTTGAAGTGTTTCCCAAGTCTTGCAGTCTAAGATTTTGCTGATTTTGAAGATTTTGGTAGCAGAGAGCAGCACGCTGGCAGCCCCAGTAGGGAGCTGCCTACCTCCTCCCGACCTTCTGCCTTTCACACCATGGAGCACTGTGATCGCTGGTGCATCCTCCCCAGCACGGTTTTTCCTATGAACATTCCCTAGGTGTCAGCCAGTATCTATAGACTCATCCTAAATTCAACAAGCAACCATTAAGGACATATAAATTTGAGTTTAAGCTGCCTCCTCAAACTCAACTGCCTCCCCTACTGCATTGTCCAGAGTGGTGGCTAGTGCACGAAACAGTGATCTGATTAGTCATAAGGCCTTGCACAGTATTTTCACTTTTTACTGTCTTGTCCCCACCCTCAAGACGTGTTTTTATTAACTAAGACCAAATATCACACCTCATTTTGAACTAATTCTAAGGAATGGGGCGGGGGGGGGGGAAGGTGGGGCAAGGGGAGGGTTGCTGATTCAATACTTACAGAGCAGACAACTACAAAGACAAAAAGTCCTGAAACTTTTAGGAATTTTAGACAGCATCTGAAAAATAAGAAACATGTATTTACAACATGGCTAGTTTAAAACAAATCTTTTCTGTTCTCGTAATAGCTCTGACATTTCAGAAGCATCGTGGTGAGCACTTGTGAGTGATAATATACCGTGTCAGAGTATGGACACCACTACGCAGGGTCAGCAGGGGCTTGGGAAACCTCAGTGACTGTAAGGGCCTCCTGTCCCAGGTCTGCTGCCAGATCTCATTGCACGGGAAGGAGGTTTTACCCCTCGGGCTGCAGCACGAGCTGGTGCTGGGACCTGGGGCCACTCCTCTGCTGCTACAGCTGGCCCTCAGCAGACCCAGAGCCCCACCAGCTCACCCTGGTCTCTCCCAGGGAGGCAAAGGAGCATTGCCAGTGCAGGGAGGTGGCATGGCTGAGCAGAAAGCACAGCTTACTGCATCTTTTCTGTTCTCTTAATAGCTCTGACATTCCTGACATTCTGGTGTCAGGAATGACTTCCTCAAACCTGGGCTTCCGATATACATCCTGAAAGGTGTTGGGAAAAGACAGTTTGAAGATGAGGACAAGCTTTAATAAACCCCTGGTTTTAATAGTGTCTCTTTAAACCAAATGTACTTCATGGGCATCTCCAGATAAAACAACTAGCAAAATTAGAAATTTTTTTTTTCCATAGCACATCTGTGCCCTTTGAAGGAATGCCTGCTTCTGGAGATTTGATGCCACCAAATTTTCTGAAGTGTCAGAGCTTACTACTGAGTGAGTTAAGCAAGAATAACTCTAAATTAAAGTGTGGATGTTGAGAATGCATGCTCTCGAGTAAGAAATCTTAAGATTTAGCACTTTTAAATTATCATTTTTTTAATCTTACCATAAAAGGCAGCTCAACTAATTATTTTCTTGCTGGCCATCAGTATGTTACACAGATGTCTTAATTTACAGAACCCTTTTTAGTGATTTACCCTCATTACATCTTTTTCATTAATTGAAGGCATTGATGTACTTATTCTGTTTTTCCAGAAGTAAACATTCAAACATTGCTTTTCTGACAGAATGACAAACGTGAGGTTTGATTTATGCCTGATGACAAGCCAGAAGGAAAACATTTCAATTTACTAGGATAATTAGTTGAGAAGGGAACAGTGCAATAAATAGCTGCATTGTCAGGTGCTATAGCATAAAATATTAAAGCAGAGTAGTCTGAAAAGAGTCAGAAATAATTTTTAATCACAGTTGAAATAAGTCCCTAAATCAAGTTCATTGACTGAAAACAACATGAGTAACTGGAAATACATTTTTTAGAAACACTGTTTTCTAAAGATCCCTTCCTTTTTAGAATTTTCCAAACAGGCAGAAAAAAAAAACCAAAACAAAAAAAAAAACAAAAACAAAACAAAAAACTGCAGCTAATAGAAGTATGTCGCCACAGATAAACTGGTATAAAGGAGCTACAATATCCTATGAAATACAAGTGGTAGCAACTTTATGCAAACTTTGCACCGTATAAGAGTCTAGAGAAGGGAGAGGAAGGGGGGAAGCCAGCTGGGTGGCTTCCTCCAGAAATACCAGATAGCCCTGCTCTAACGAAAAACAAGGCATCAGAGAGGGGGGAGAGGATAACAGAGGCCTGAAAAAAGAGGAAAGACAACAAAAACTATTATCAGCACCTCACAACTGATAACTTCTTTAGGGATTGTGTGGTTTATGGCAAACACCTCATGCCAGTTTAGTCATGTATCTTCTACCCTACTTGTCTATCCTTGCCATCTCTACACTACAGATCTATTTCAGTATTTTTGAGAATTTGTTATGTTATGAATTATTAAAGCCCATTCCAGACTCATTTAGTTTTAAAGTACTTGATATTTTCTGTTTCCATTTCCAGGTTATCTTTTCTAATAATAATAATTAAAATTATTACTGAAACAAGAAACATCAATAACTTGATTTTAAGATGTAAGAGAAATCAAAAAGCATTAATTACACCTTTATAAATCCATAACCACTTGTCTGCAAATAACAGAAACTCATCTGATGGAGCTGGCAAGATATAATAAAAAAAAACTTTTGGAAATGGATATTTTATTAAATGTAGAATTTAGAAAGCTCTTTTCCTCCTGTCTGTTTGTTTTCATGGCATTTTGTATTAGGGAAGCAGCGCTGTTAACAGCTGACAGTTGAGAAGTGATCAGCCTTTGACTTGCCTGTGGTTTGCAATCTGTCTCTTCCTACAGTGCTAATCTGGCACAGCGATGCAAGTACAAACCCTGTGCCAAATCCTGGGCTGATATATGCCTCCGGCACAATCCTATTTGACTTCAGTTGGAAATGCATGAAGTATAAATCTATGAAGGATTTCGCCCCCTGTTCTAAACCAAATGATTTTTAGTCTGATCTGCATGTGGTGTCGGGCAGTTTAGCTCCATTTGTTATCTCAGCGGAGTTATGGTGATTTACGACCGCCAAGGAGCTTGCCCCATATATACAACCTGCACTATAACAATAAAAATATTTCACGGGAAGTTCTGCCAGAAAATGCGCTACTGCCCGTATTATAAACCTATGCTGTTCTGGAAACAATGGATTCTACACTCCCGCTCGATGCCTTTGTTCCGTCAAATACGAGGGAAAGTTACTGCGTGCGTGCAGAAAGACGCCTGCCAAACTTCTTTGCATCTGCTCATATTGCACTAATTGCAGCCATTGAAATTCTCCTGCTCCATTTGTTCAGCAGCAGTGCAGGAGATTGGCACTCCACACAATACCGTATGCACAATGAAAGGAGGAAAACAATTGTGAAGCGATGAGCTGAAACAACGTACAGATTGGGAAAAGATGCACGGAAATCTCATTGGAAAGGCTCCATGGATTAACATGGAGATGTGGACATGCAGCCTGGGCTCCATGTAAATCTGCAGAACAGAGACCAAACCAAAGTAGTAAAAAGTGGTGAAATTCTGGAAGGGGCAGAGAGAATTCGTATCCAAGATTAAAGGGTTTGCTAGTTAAATCCCAGGCAAAAATATCCTGAGAAAATTTGAACTTAAGCTCTTATCACATTGGTATCTTTCAATATACTAACAGATTCAATTTCCTCCATGCCTAAATGAGATAAAAGACTACTTTGAGGTAAAGAGTGAAATATATTAATGTACTTAAAGACAGAAAAACGCTCAGTTAGATTTTTGTATTGTGTATGGGTGAAAAACTACTATAATGACAACAGAAAGACCGTGTTAGATACATATTAAAGTGAAGTACTTCATAAAAGCAATAAAAGACTGAAGAATAAAGCTGTGGAATCAATGAAGGGGCTTTTAAGAAATGGTTTCAAAGAAATGTTAAAAGAAATAAAGAAGGTATTTATTATCAAATTTAGAACAGGTGCTATGATTGATGCTTGTAGGAACAAGGGGTATTGATCATTAGGTAGAAGCTGTAATCAATTTCACCAGGGTTTATTTATAAAGTATCAATGGCGAAATTTGGCCTAAGGAGTGTTATTTTATTCAGTTGCCAAAAATAAATCATTTTCTAGACATGTATACTTAAAAACTAATCCCTGCAGAAATTAAAAAAAAAAAAAATGGAAAAATAAATAAATTAATGTTTGAATTCAGACCTCATCTTCGATAAATTGAACTTGACATGAAGGTTGTCCAAGATTTCAGATTTGTCAGAAGAAGCAGATCTGGACAAACTTGTCATTTCACTGCCCAGTTGAAACCTTTGCTCAAAATCTGCAGAGCTGTTGTCCCATGAATCATCATCTGTGGTAAAATCTGGATAACGAAGAGCCATGCACTGCAACCTGTCACACATTTTCAGTAAACATAATAAAAAACAATGGTTATTTCAACAGGTAGTAGATGCAACTGACCTTGCATATCCTTAGGTTCACTGTGAGCGATTTTAATGGAAAAATTCATAAAAAGAGATTTATTCAGCACAGACTGAGCTCCTCTTGGTGACACAGCTAGGTAGATGCGGAGCAAAAACAAAGACCCCATGACATTTAGGTGCACCTGGGAAAACCAGCTCTCTGATGCACCAGGCAGATGTACCTCCAGATTTGGTGTGTAAACCCCCTATAAGGACTCTGCTTTCTGTCTTCCAGTGCTTCCAGTTCTACTGTGTCTTCCAGTGCACCTGATGTAACATCACATGGAGCAAATGAAAGCACATGACCTGCAGTTGCCTATCCTTAGGACTCTCTAATCACTCTGACCTCAGACCTTACATCTTCCCTTCTTCCCCGTTTACAGCCCCTTCTTTCCACTCAAGCTCCTCCAGAGTAATTCTTTGCTCACAAGCCCTGCCATTCACTTTATTTCCCAGTAGATTTGGTATCAGGATATAAGAAAGAACCATGCACAATTAAATAGAAAGAGCTTAGAAAAAAAATATTTCGAGTGAAATGAAAGTAACTCACCCATTTTCCTCTGAGGAAACCTTCAGCAGTGGTGTCTTCTCTGTGAAGTCAGTGGATTTTGACCTTGAGCTGAATAATTTGGAAAAATTGAAGTGATATCTTTGGAAAGAAAAAAGAAAAAAAAAAAAAAAACAACAACAAACCAGTAAGTCTGCAGTACAATGATTCATTACAGTTCTACAGAATATTTTGCTACAAGTGCATCTAACTAGTTATATATTCTTTAAGAATGATGTTCACCTAAATTAAGGTTTTCATTAATTTTTAACTAGTCATGGTAGTTACTTCCTTATAGTCATGGGGGACTCTACTGCATGAGGAGAAACTTATCTTATCCTTAAAATGACATCTAAAATAGTCAATTAAATTCCCTCTGAATGCCAGAAGACCAACAGACACTTAACTCACACTCACATGCTTGTGTTTTAGACACCTAAATTTACACTGGAACAACTGCACTGTAACATTAGCGAGGCAAAATTCTTAAGGTAAATAATTACATATATTCATATAAGTTCACATTAATATACTCCATAAAACATAAGATAATAGGATAATTTCTGTCCCACAAATGTCATTTGAGACATGGATCACTGGAAATCTACTAATCTCTACAACAACCTCGGCACCCTTTGTATTAGGGAAGAAAGCTTTATCCAAAGTACAAGTACTTCATTTCTGCAGCACAATCCCTTCCAAACAGTTTCTGTCAATTCTGATGCTGCAGATAATTAACAGAGAGTAAGCTACCTCTTGCCATATTGCAGCTTAGCATTGTTAAGAAGCCTTTTGCTAAAATATAAATCCCAAAGCTTAAGAAACAGCTGAAGAGAATCAAGTACAATCACAGGGGTCTAGCTGTGGGGCAGGCTTCTAGGAGAGATTAAATAATTGAGCCATTTTAGAGCACTCTCCAAGACTTGGCTCTTCCAGAGACATTTCCCATCAAAACCGCCATTATTCTGACATGCTTAGATTTATTCCATTCAAAACTGCAGCTGACCACCACCACAAAATCCCAAAGAAATCTGTAGACAGACAGCCAATACGCAGATCTCGTTAATCCCAGAGACACTTTGAGAAAACCTAAAATGTCTTCTGCTATTGCTGGACTGTGGGGAAAGAAGTTATAAAATCATAGACAATTAAATAAATACACAAAGGCGACTGGTAATTCAATCTTCTAAATATAAGACTAGTCCAAAAAGAAGGATCTGTGCATTCAACTTTATAACAGAATGGAAGACAGTGGAATTTCTTGCAATTTGTAAACATCTGCGTGAACTCAGACTTTGCAGAATTAAAACCTCCAGTTAATGCTTCAACTTGCTTGTTTAGTAGTGTTATTATTCAGAAGCCATACTAGGTGTGTAGCAACTGGATATGGTTATTTAAGCCCTGAGCGGCCACAACGTTCATTCAAACTCTGCTGTAAGCACCATATTTGCAGCCTCAACAGAAGAGAATGAATGAGTTAGAGACTGAATTATCCAGTACCTCAGGTCAGATGTTGGGCAGATTACAATTCAGGTGCTACATTGCACTGACAGTTCATCTGTGAAGAGATGATTGCATACTCTGAAGTTATCGAAGTGCTTCCTTTTTTAAATAGGAGAATATCATTCACACAATGAGTTTAAGTGGAGAAATTCTGGTATTTCGAAGCAAGTGCGATTCTAATCTTATCATGGCCTTAGGCGTAAAAGATTACCTAGAGCTTTTACAAAATGGAATCCGTAAGAACAGCAAAAACACTATCAGGACTTTAAATGTGTGCTCACTGAGTGCTACTGATGCGCTGCTGGCTAATCCTGGCATCCCACTACATTTGAACTTTGCATCCAAAGGTGACAATTTTAATAAAAATTCTGATAGTGAACCCTGAACTCGTACATTCAGAAATTTAACTCCTACAAAGACAGGTTAGCTGTTTCTGCTATTAAACAAAATGATGGCACTTGTTCCACAAAAAAGGCTCCAAATAATAGATACTGTTCTGATCTTACCTCACGTTGCGCACACCATTAACCTTTCCACACTTACTTTTCTTCTTTTCCTCCTAGGACATGTGCAAAATCTGAGATTACTAACCAGAAAACTTTCTACAAAAACTTCCATTTTCTTCTAAATGTTGGAGGTTGATACCAACACTGCTTTGTGTTACATAGGCATGCACAGATCTACTGACAATCTCCCACCTCAGCAGGTCTTCACCACAACTGTAAGTGAGCAACTGCAAAGAGCACTAAAGGGCAAAGCAGCCACAGCAATGGCAACCAGAGAGGATAAAGGTTCAGTGGAAGGTGGTTTAAATAACAGAACGTGAAGTGAAAGATCCAGAAGACTAGTTAATGACATCACCTCCACTTTCTTTTTGCACATTTGTTATCTTCACTTGCTAGTATAGGTCTTGCCACTTTTAAATAGAACTGTAGAGCTTCACAGATTGCCAAGAAGGGCCAATACAGTAAAAATGGAAAAGGTCTTCAGATAAAGTGAAAACAATTAGTACATGACAACATCAATTTGCAGAGAGTAAAAACACATGGATAAGAATAAGCAGCAGGAAACAGCCAGGCTTGACAAAACAAAAATAATTAGAGAAAAAGCAGAAGAGCCTCAACTCCCCCGTGATGTGATTACTCTAATTAGAGAATGAGAGTAATATAAACAATAAAGCTAATTGGGGCATAAAAGATTCTTGAAGGCTGAAAGCTCTAGAAATAAAAGTTGAAAAAACATCATGAAAAAATAGTATGGATTATAAAAATGAAAGTCATATCTGAATGGAGAGCCAAATGCAAGCTCCTCTGTGCCTCATACTTCTGCAGAGACACTATTGGTGCAATTTGGTCATCCACTTCATCGAAAGATAACAGAGATCATCTGCAAGCAAAACATAGGAAGGCCCAAAGACCCCCTATTATTAGAGGAGCAAGTCTGCAGTGCTCAAAAACCCTCTCAGCATTATTCTTGGTGCTCTTCAGCCCCGCAAATGGCTGGCAATTATGACACTGTGTAAATAAGGGAAAGATAACAGTGTGACACATTTCAAAACCTACGATCAGTTTACACTTTGTTTCTTTACAATCAAAAGAGCTAGAAACCTTGGTTATACCTACATGCTAGAATGGAGTGCAATCTATCTCTGCTGAGCAATTCAGCAACATTAGAGCTAATCACCAGGTCAGCTCAGTAGCCCATTGTGAGCAGACCCATTCATAGGAACAGAAAGATTGGTCTGAATTTATACTATGTGAGGAGCTGGTAAGCTGGACACGAGTTGCGTCCGGTGTTCATCTCTCATGATTCAGATTCCAAAATCATTAGCATTTTATAGATGAAATATGAGAAGAGACATGAGATAATTGTCCTTACATGTGTATACATTTAAAAGTAGATATGTGCATAGATCTTCACACAAGAAATTAACATTCTCATTTCCCTATCATTCAAAAGTGATGGGAGAAAATTAAAATCAAAAGCTATGGAAGGAAGTATTTGACAGGACTTCTTCAAACAAAGCACCACTCATACAGAAAGATCCATGTAGAACTGATATCAGAAAAAGAAGAGCATGTCTTGCCTCCTGTACAACGACAGCTGTGGCCACATTCATTCTCACATTTGCTACAGCTGGACATGTTTTTTTAATTAAGAGAAATCTTTCAAACAGAAGATTGTGTTCTTAACCACTTGGTTACTGCTGTGACAGTTGTAGATACAGATTTTGACACCCTGCAGGAGGACAGGTCTGTTCTGAGGAAGCATGTGTTTTCTGAGCTGGTTACTTGCAGTCAAAGTCATACTTTCTCACCACTAATCTTTCAAGCAATTACCATTTCTGACTGTCTCCATAGTAACCCAGAAGAGAAATCAGCATTGCAGGAGGGCTGTCCACATCCCAGATGATACAGCAGGTTCTGCCAAGTCATGGAGGTGTCTGCAGATGAAGCTCCAACTGCCTTTACGGCAGCTGGAGAAGGATCTCATCCACAGCATTAAAAAATACGAGGGTCCAAATGCAAGCCCTGGGCATCTATTGCAGAAGCCCCCACAATCATGAAGTAGCCTCCCCCCATGCATGAGCAAGGTTCACACTCTTGGCGGCAATCTGTACTTCTCTACAGCTGTACAGCACAGATATGACTCCTACACTCATTTGGGCAGTTGAAGGAGAAGTAGGCTTCTCCTAGCCATGTGGAGAGGTACAGGGCGAGCAGGAGAGGAAAGGAAGAGGTGTGGGAGACTCCAGTTGCTCCTACTGATAGGCTGATGACTTCTCAGACGTTATTCAGGATCAGTGGCTGAAGGCTGCTGCAAGTTCCACCTAAAACACACTGCTATCTTCCATTACAGGTGATAGGTGAACTTCCAAAGTCTTCAGGGGACTTCGGATGAAGTCTGAAGAGAGAACTCAATTCCTGCCATTGAGCACCAGACCTGACCCCTGACCACATTTTCAGCCATTTCCTCACGTGTTTACACGTGCAACTTTAAACAAAAGGAAAAGGAAGATTTTGTGGTAGGAACTGTTGCTCAGCAATAAGCAACCTTTCAATCCCAAATACACTGCAGCAGAGGACATCAAAAGAAGCAAGCATCCTACAGGAACCTGGGGAAGAAAAAGACCATACTCATCCCAGTTAGCTGGCAAACACTTAAAATACTCACAGGAACCTGTTATTTAGCCTTATATTGAAAAGATTAATCATGCCACACAATGCACTAAGTTTTCACTCCCTATAATAAAAAGCATACATCAGCTAATATAATGTTTCATCTGCCATATGTTAAGTCGTGCACGCAGCTATCAGTAAAAGAGCTATTTCTATGACAACAGAGAGCAATAATTCTCACTTCTACAGAAAGGGTTTGGTCAGAATTGAAGAGGTGAATAGAAGCATACATATTGTCCAAGAACAAAAACAGTTTTGAACATAACTTATTGGAAATTTCACTATATAAAACATTAAAAGCAGAATCTCTTCAGGAAAAAGAAAAGTTAGCATGCTTCCCTGAATTAGTAGTCACTAAAACCATTATAAGTGTCAGGCTGCCTCTTAAACAAAAGTCCAGGAATACTACCGAGCCAAGAGATTATAACAAATACAATAAAAATTTAAGCAAATTTTGCTAGTGGAGAAGAAAGCTTGAGTAAGAATATGAGAGAAAATTAATCATGCAGGAGACTGATAACAACTGTAAGACTTTCATTTATCATTTCCACATTTTTATAGGCTAAAGCCTAATTTCAGAAGCACCACCTTCCCTGAATAGAGAACGTTTATACAAATTGTATGTACTGAACTAATTACTCTTATCATAACTGTAAACAAGCACAATGCAGAAATAAAATGAAAAACAAAGAAAACCCCACACCAGTTTTTGACCGCACTTGAAACACATTCTTACACCAGATTTCATATTTGTCAGTTTCTGATAAAGTCCACTTTTGGAAGACGGTTATATGGTACAAGCTGTGCTGACCAACATCATAGTATTCAGCATTTAAACATTTACTGTGTACTAAGCAGCTGTGTACATACATCCATCAACATCATGATATATAAGTGCCCACACAGAGACACAACCTGCCGTCATGTTTTCTCCTCAGTGGTAGCATGTCATGGGGCAACTGTTATGACTACCCATTGCAAATGAAGTATGGTCAACTGATACACTAAGAGTCAAGGAAGGATCAAAGACTCCAGAACTCACATCTCTAAACAGGCTCCAGACATTTTCTGATGACTGCTTTATGTAGCTTCAACTAAATCAGCAAATAACCTCTAGACCCTTTAAAAGCAGGCACCATTAAGATGTCAGAAAAATTTAGCAATAAAAGCATTACTTAATACAGACTCATTTTCTCTTTGACTTTCCTAATTTCCTATTAGACAGGACTGTACAGGATTCCCCAGAGGACTGCAGCACTGGCACTACTTGACAGCAAGACACTGCAAGAGGCACAGCCAACTGGCAGGTCTCCTGTTGAGAAGTGTCTACCATGCCAAGACATCAGGCAACTAAAGAACATGCTTAAGAAAGAGGTTGTAAAATGTGTGCTGAGCTTTTCCAAGATGGAAATGGTTCTTTAGAAGAACCCACACAATGTGCTTGCTTCATTCACTTCTGCTGGATTTGGAGAGTGAACAAGTCCTGCAAGAGCACATGGTAGTGGTCTCTCCTCCTTCATTTGAGCAATATTCTGCTATTTTAAGAAGTAGGACAATTTTAAGTTCAGAAATATCTTGGAAAATAAGAGTGCTTCCTGTATTTCCTTTTTTAAAATCAAATCAGGCTTTGTAGGATTATTGTACTTCCCTGAAAAATTAAATTTTCAGATACCTCCAGGACTTGGTAACTGCTTTTCCTCAAGAATCTTTACCTGCCTCTGTCAGGGAAAGTCTCCATCAAGAAGACATTGGGACGTGGTTAATAACTTAGACACACCAGGACCCCACTGCAGTGGGTGAAGCTAAAAGAAAGTACTTAATCCTTAAGCTGTCCTGATGCTCCTCTGACTCTCCCTGAGAGGACTAAGCTCTTCACACATTTTCCACTCCCGTGTCAGGGCACCACAAGGGACGGCTGCCCCTGTGGGAGGCAGCCAGGAGCAGACGGTGGTTGCGGGTCTGCAAGGGCTGTGCCCTCCCCAGCCAGGGCCCATCCCACAGCACCCTGCAAGGGAGCAGGGATGGGGTGGGGATGGGGACCCAGGCTAGCCCAGAGCTTCATGACTACCCCACAGGGCCACAGTGATGGGGCAGGTCTGAAAAGCCTACCCTTTGAAGTAGTCTTTGAAGGACTGAGAAGTTGGACTAAGAAAGCATAGCTGCTGATTCCTCCTCCCCATTTTCTGCTTCAGCAAAGAAAATTGGAAAGCTAAAGGAGAGAGCATGCAAAAACTGCAGACAGTCTGAAGGAGAAAATACATTTCAGGAGCAGGTTCTGCCAAAACAGCTTAGCTGTTGGCGACTGCTAGCAAGCTGCAAATTTGAAATAGGCAGCAGTAGCCGGTATTGGTGGCAGTCCAAATTCCAAAACCCCAGTTTCTCCACGGATTACACAGATAACCTGTTAAGAGGTATTATTCTCAAACGCTGCAGGGCATACTGAAAAATGAATCTGCTATAGGGAGGCAATTTATCAGCAACACTTTAAGCATGGCTGCACTTGTAATAATTTAGCATATTCTGCAAGCCCGGCTTTTAAATGCCAGCATTTCTCTTTGGCATTCACGATGAGCTTTTAGCTTAACCAACTCTGATGCTAACTGAATTTATGACAAATAAAGAGAGCTTCACACTTCTTTTGTAGGCTGTGAGGCAATTCCAACAATCTCAAAAGTTAAGGAAGTGGTGACAGCTTAATGTTTTAACTTCATATCTGACCAGGTTCTCTTAAAGATGCAACAGGGGGCACCGGGATGACGGAAACATGAACAGAAAGACAGGTCTGAGAAACAACTAGATGATGTGACCATCTCTAGAGAAAGTTGTTCTTCAACCATTGCAGTAATATAACGTTGTAGTCTCAAAGGTTTGGGGGAATATATGTTGAAGTATGAAGATTCCCTTTCAGACTAGCTGAATTTAAGGATGATACAAGAAAAGGAAGCACTATTAAAAGACCATTGACCCCTTCCCAGATGAGGGAACACTTTCCCACACAATGATGAGACGGGATTATTTTGATACAGTTTTCCTTAATCCAAGCGATGTACTGACAAGCTGTCACACATAATTATGCTTCTGGTCTTGCATAGTCTTATAATATACTCTTATGCCACTCACCCCGGTTTTGGAGATTGAAAAGAGTAATTAGTGAGCTATACTTAAAGATGAAATCATGAAGAAGCTGTTTTTCTTCTTTTTTAAACATTTAATTAAAAATTGTAGTTCTGTATGTTTCATTCCAAGAATTCGGAGATAACATTATTCATACCTGCAACTTTTAGAGAAAAGAAGTAACTTTGTCACTAAAAACAAAGTGTCTCCATTGCTTAGAATGAAAAAAAAATCCAGACAGACATACAAAAAAGTTCATTAACAACATGAAATATGGGACTGACTTCTGTGCCTGGAGTGATGTTAGAGAGAGGAGGGGAAGGCAAGCAGCAGGCCACCGCACAGCTTAAAAAATTCAAGTTGTCATCAAATTAAGCTTGTTTTAAAAAAAAAACATGATGGATTCCAACTATTGTAAGCTTGCTGGGAGTTGTATTTTGTCCTTTGGTCACAGTAAAATGAAACATGGGAAGTTCAAAACTCTCATACCTGGTAAATAGTCAGATTCTCATAAGGTATTACAATATAAATAGGACAAGTTATATGGTCTTTATGTAGACCCTGATCTCATGGACTGGCCTGTCAAAAATGCTAAAATTTGCTCCAAAGCTAGGGCATGAGACATAGTACTCAGCATAGGCAGCGAAGAAACAGCATTAAAATTTTAAGATTAAAATTAATTTGTAGGAGGAGATATAGTTATCATATATTGAAATAACATTATTAAGTTGATAAAATAATGGGTATTTTCTCACTATAATGGAAGTCTTTCCGTCATATTTAATTTTTTCATTATTTTAAGTATAATGGAGGTACTAAGATTTCCTTCTCAGCTTCTGGCTGAGCATAAGTCACTGAGGTTATTCCCATAACTTCTGCCATCTAAAAGTCTGTTTTAGGATAGTTACAGTCACTGGCAGGGGAGAGACCTCTTCAAATCGTTTTCATCCTCCCTGTCTCCCGTATTGACCATACAAGAAACCTGAAGAACTAACTTTGAACTAACAGAAAGACTTCTTCACTAAATAATGTATATACCTCACACAAACAATGTCTATATTACAGTGTACCAAAAGGTACTTTTTTCATGTACTTTTTGTTTGCTTTCAGATGAAATCTCTTCTTGGTAAAGAAGGTTTTTACTCAAAAAAAAGTTATTCGGTGTTCATTAGGAATACAAGGAGCTATGAACAAGTCCTTCCAAGCATGATTTCCTCATAACTTCCCAACAAGTAACATCCAATAGAGGGTAAATCCACATCACTCGTCATCACATTCCACCTCGAGTTATACCAGAGACAAAAGTTTTTAAAGAACTGAAAATCCCAGAGGACCAAAATAAAGAAACCAAACAGAATAAAAAGGTAGCTGATAATAACACAATATTTGCTCTTACATTTGGAGAATATTCAGTGAAACCATTCAAGAATAAATGTAGTTTTATCTCACAAAGATGGTGCTCTTCCCTGCAGTAGCCCTTCACTATGATCACTGTAACAAGTTAACATATGCAGTTTAGAAGCCTCAGGAAACTCATTCCACAGTGTTGGGTTCTGTTCTGCTACCAGACATCTTCTTCTGCCTTGAAAGGCCTCAGATATCTATAGGTACCTCAAGGCTACAATGTCAGAGAAGGAGCTATCCAATTTATGTTAACAAGGAGCTTTAAAACACAGATTTTTTGATTCAGTACCAATGGGAGATGAATTTGAAACACAAGATCTGAGTCCATAAACACATTCAACTGTGATTCTCGAAGAAAAATAACAGAAGAAAAAAACTAAAAAACCCAAGGATTATAAATAATGCATTCCAAAGAAACTCTGAGAATTTGCTTGCCTTGTGCAGAGTAGCATGCAAATTATATTCGGCAAGTCTCCCCCCAAGTGGGGAAACTGATCACAAAAACAAAGAATAATGATGCCATTACAGCTTCCCTTCCTTCTGATTTAAGCTGTAATCCTTCTCCAGGTAAGAACATACTCCTGTGCATTGAAAAGTCAAGAAAACAAAATTATGCCTCTCAGGGTTCAGAAGGAAATTCCATTTCCTACATGGCAGACGGTTTTGTTCCGGCAACATTGTTTAACTATACTTCGTATTTCTTGATAGCAATGATGCACATCTTTCCTCCCAGTCACACAGATGCCAGAGTCTCTTCTCCCAGACACTGCATCCTCTTTTGCACTATATAGAGCGACTGACACTTTGGTTACTCCATAGTCTCAGAGGTGACTTCCTTCCATCTTGCTCCTGACATAACATATTCTTGATGAGAAATGCCATAATATCTGCTATGTATGTTCTAAAAATCAGCACCATCCCAAAGATAAATAAATTCTGGACATTGATCATGAAAAAAAGGTAGGATTCTGCTCAGTAGCCATAGGCATAATAAGCCTTTGCATACACATGAGAATTTCTGGACATCTAGACATGAGGTTACATAAATAAAACCTCATTCTGTGCTCCCAAAGAAGAAGAGAGAAAAGGAAAAGTGTCAGTGCTGCTGACTTCAAAAAAATAATTCTTCGGCAAAAGATTATCTGCAGAAAAGGGGAAACCCCATGCTGACACAGCTCCCCTTTGTCATCAGCTTCTTTCTTTTTTCTTCCCCTCCTTAAGGCAGAAATCTCCAAGCTGCTACACAAAGAGACAGAAGAAAAAAACCAGCAGGTCCTTACAAATGAAAGCCATTAAAGAACCAAGACAGATATGACTGTCTCCAAAAGCAGAAGAACTGAGTGAGACAAAGGATCTCTGTTACTGGTTCTACCTTGGCAGAGATGCTGTGGAGCACAGCTAATTTAGACAGTTAAAGACAAAAGAAAGTTTTCAAGTCTTTTGTTTCTTCAGGCAGATATAGTGCCTGCATAATCTATTAATTTTCAATCAGAACCACATGGAAGCATTTTTAAAAGCATGAAAAAACCCAGTTTTTCATGAAAAAAAAAAAAAAGCAAAGCTTGTCTTTTGCTATGTGTTGGACCAGGCAGTTGCGCAGCTTTTTGATTATAAACTCAAATGGATCAAAATGGTTTAGTGCTCTTGAATCAACAGCTCCTCCAAATAAGGGAAGCCTGAAACACACATCTGAATGTAGGATAAAGTACAGTACTAACAAAACACAGCTTCTCACATGTATCTTTTGAATAAAACAACTCCAGAAACTGTTGCCAAGATAAACAGCCACTGCGCTAACAAATGTCTTTTTAATACAGTCTGCACAGGCAGTTTGCGAAAAGAAATTATCAGTAGAGTGTGACATAGCAGGAAAACTGAGGGATACTCTAACAATATGGAAAAGCAAAGGAAAAAGAAAGGTAAGTGGATGCTCTAGGCAGCGCAGCAGTAAACAAAGTAACCAAAAAGAAAGACAAGAGATACACACACCAAAATGACCACAACCAGACATCATTCTTAAAAATTAATATATAGGTAGCTCTTCTGTACCTCAAGAATCAACACAGAATAATGGTTGTTCCTCTACACAAAAATAACATCTTTAAAGCCAAAAAAATGGAATCACATTTGAGTCATGGCACTTGAAAGTAGGTTACAATTGCAAATAATTTTTTTTTAAAAACAAACAAGCAAACAAACAAACAAACAAAATGTCTGTAAGAAGTCCATAGCACATTGTCACAGAGAAAAAAAATCATTTTGCATTATTTTAAGGTTATGCAATGTGAAAGTTAATCAGAATAGTGAAAGAACTAAAGCTACAGGAATTATCTCCTCCAGAAGCATTAGGAAAAAGCGTGGGCTGGAGAGAAAACATATCACGACACATGGCAGAGCTAAAAGAACAGATTTTAACTTAAGACAAGAGCATATAGACATATTAAATTTTAAAAAGGCCCTTGATTTAGAAAGGAAGGATGGACTCATCACTGGTTCTTCATTGCAAGAAGTATGATTAGAGTCTCAGTTCTGTGGTGTTATTCCAGTTTATATATTAATTTATTTTGGTCAATAGCCAAACACTGTAACCTCAATAGGACAAGGTACGCTCCTATTTGCAGCTTTCTTGTTAATGAAGACTAAATGCGATGTAGACCATCGTCCCATGAAGACCTCATCCCTGAAGAGACACGTATGCAACACAGGTAGGATCCTGATGACTAATTCTGCACACAAGTAAATACATTCCGTTACCTATAAGGAAGCTGGTGTCAATACTTAATTTTTAGGATCTCAAAGCGTTATATGTAGGACCTAAATCTCCCCAGGTTCATACAGTGTTTAACAAGTATGAAGAGCCAGAATTCTCTTTCCTCCATCCTTTCTGCTTGAGCCTGAGACATTTGTTGGATTGACACATCAAGAAAATTAAATGATCAGTCCTACTCTTAATTGTAAATAAATTGATACATTTGTTGCCTGCTTTTGATGTGGAGCTCTTGTGTGTTCTGCCTCACAAACATCAGATTTCCAGCTGAAGGAAAGCATGACAGGTCTAATGACATCAATGGCGCTCTTCCAACTTTTGTTGACAGACCTATAGGTTCAAAACTGTGATGAGCATGATACCCATACATACAAATCCTTATGACAATCTATCATCCTTTTCTGCCAAGGGTAGTCTCCTGTCAAAATAGGCTGGTTGAAATAATTCTGGCCCTCTAATCCTTTTCAATACTGTTATACAACTATGAACAGATTTGTAATGGGTACACGCTGCCATTTTATTTGTGGTTAAAAATAATAGTTTTCCACGTGCTGATGTTCAAAATTTTTAGTCTGAAACACTCCTTACAGGGCTGGCTTAGCTTATTTTTGGGCACAGACTACAATACGCCAAGTAAACGTGAGCTGAAAGCATCGTCTAAAATGCACAAAATCCATTGTGCTACTTCTGCGCAGAGCATTTGCTCTTGTTGGCCTGTGCTGGAAAGCACTGGGAGGCACAACATACAGTACACAGTGTGCCTTGGCAAAGAAGGCACGGGCTGCCAATGGATGCAACAATATTACGACATGGCCCTGCTGTTTTAGCTTACACAATTAAAGACACATCAGACAAAACAGAATTGCATTGCTTGTCTCCCTCCATTCTGGGTTTATTATTCCTTTTATCAGGCAGATTCACTAAATTCAGGTTCATGCTTTTCACTCTAAGAGGTTTACATGATGAACCAGCTGTCAATAAACTCCTAAAGAGGATTTCATCTCACATGTCATTGACGTGGCTGAGGAGGTAGAGTTGCTCCTATCACTCCTAGAAAGATTAGAGACAAAAGAATATTTGAAGCTGCTTCTACTTTTGTATTTTCTAAGCAGCAGAGAAAGTAAATTACGTAAGTCCACAAGAGTGGGCCGAGAAGTCACTGTGAAATATTTACCTACCCTATTCAAGGAAGTACGGTATTAATTCAGGATTAGACTTGTTACAATAAGTTCATCAATAGCATAGCGCTTCCTCCTCAAACAGCAAGTGCAATGCCCTGCCAGACATACCAGTTCGATATAACAGCCAGCATGGCTGTCTGAGAGAAACACTTTCATACTCCATCATTGCCAGAGCTTCACTTCAGGCAAGGAAGCCCTTAAAAAAACTCTGCTCAAGGATACCAGGGAGCGAACGGCAGATGGGCTGTGTTTACTGTCCTTACCAACTAGCACGGAAAAGGGAGTACTTCAGAAAGTGTGAGCAAAAGCTTCAGCCTTTCACAGCGGCTTCTGAATGATGCTAATTCACAGACAGTACTGACTCAGTATCCTGCTGCATTTCTGAAAACTGTGAGTTGTTGTAACTGCCAATCTGTTTCCTACCTCACTCTGCCCAAAAGCAATCATATAAAAATGTGCAAAGGCAAAAAAAAAAAAAGCCCCAAACCTGAGTGCATTAATTCCGAACCTACTCAGTTCTGACAGACCCGGCTGCAGCTCACTGTGCTGTCCTTGACTTAGCTCCGACCTGCTGTGGACGGAGCTCTGCGTGGTCTCTGACTTCTGCTGGTCCATTAGCACAATTATTGCAGGTTGCCCTGCAGTCCCATTAGTACCTATCAAGCAGAGAATTGCTTGCTTGGTCACTGTCTGTAAGCATTTTGGTGACTCATTTATCAGCTTTTGCTGTATTTCAGAGAGTAAATCACTTGAGCTCCTTATGGATAGCAGGTTTTAAAAAAAGCCATATGATTTGCCAGACTACAGACTGTGACCTTTTTTTTTTTTTTAATTCACTGGCTAATTTCTTCCATCTGCATTAATCTATTTTTCCATCAACTACATTCAATTTAACATGAACTTCAGTTCATAAATATATGACCACCACCATCCTGGAAAATTTTGCTGTGGCTGAGGAATGATTTCCAGTGCTTCTAACACAAGAAGACAAACCACTTTGATGCTAATTAATTCTAATGGGAGAGGCATTTAAAGTGTTGGGCAGACTGAAACACATCTCTATCACCAAGCACAGCTATGCTCTAAAACATCTGCTCCTAACAGTAAGCTATGAAAAAAAAAAAAAGAAAGGAAGGAAAGGTTTCTTTGTGTACCCCTTGCAGGGTGGGTTTGTTTTATTTTTTGAGGAATCATGGCCTTCTGTGTTTTTATCCTGTTAACATGTCTTATTTTTGTTTGGAAGATCAAGCTGTAAGTACTCACCAGTGCAAGGCGTTCAACATAGGCAAGGAGTGCCATCAACTTGCCTGGTTCGCTTCAAGGTTTGGGACTGAGAGTTTCGTACTCTTGTGGTAACTGCAGCTTTGGGTGGAGCTAGGATTTTTCATCCTAACTGAGGACTGACTGCTTCAGAGTCTGGCTTACTATCACGACATTGCTTTTATCTAATTCACCCCATAGCTCACTACACCCTGATCTCGCTCTGTATTTCAAGCTGCGTTTCAGCTTCAGCCAGCATTCTTCTGTAGCCACATGGAAGATTTTCCATTCATCCTTCTCACTATTTCTACTGTCTCTGTATTTTATTGTCATCTCTCTTTCTCCTTCCACCAGTGTCTCAGAATCCTCTCTACCCCTTCCATGCTCAGCAGCAACTCTCCAGTAGCCTGGGAAGAGGCTGAGGCATATATTTGGGCAAATACTTACTATGAACTAAGCTACCCAAGCTCTCATCTGACTGCCCTGGCTATCAGGAAAGACAGTAGCCTGCAAACCCTTCCTCTCCTTTTCGTTCAAGCCCTTATATTTTCAGCAAAATAATAGTCACTGGAAGAAGAATGAAGAGGAGGAGATAAACAAAACAATGCTGATAATCAGTAAATTTACTTAGAAAATAAAATACCAGAGTTACAGTTGTGCTTTCAATGGATGTTTCATTATTTAGAGAGAGAGAAACTGATAAATTGAAAGGGTGAGAACAAAAATAAGAGTGCCTTGGAGCCTAATGGCCCATACACTTACTCAAGAGCTCGGAGGTGTGTGCTTACTGTCCCTCAGACCAGGGTGGGAATTGTACATCCACCTCCTGCTTCTTGAGTAAAGTAAACAGGGCATTTACAGTAAAAGAGCCATACTGGCAATACTTCTTTTTTGATTGGACTGTGAAACCAAACTGCCCTTGTCCTGGGCTCTCTCCTTTTTCCCTCCTGTGCTCTTCTAAGTTCATGGGCTCCTGCCCCACCTCCAGCTCACTGAGGTCCAAGCCTTAAAGCTGAATAGTCAAATTTACTGTCAAACATCAGCTTCCTCTCCATGATGCCCTTTCTCAACTATTTTCAGCTGCATTTTCAGGTTTTCTCTTGCTCAGTTCTTCAACTGCTGGGCCTGGGCCCGTGGAAAAGTTATCATGCAGATGATTTACCACCCAACAGCAACACCGCAGTGGCTACCTATTCACACGTCGAGCTGATGCAGCGATACATGTAAGGGCTCTGGATTTCCAGTGCTTTGTTTTTCTTCTCCCCAGTCACTGTCAGCAAAGACTCAACTGTTCTTCTACACATAAAGATTTTGCACACCTACATGGCAGAAAACTGGGGACAAAACTGAATTCTTATTAATTAGTATTTGTTGACCACCTGCTAGTGCAAAGTCCTGATTCCCACAAAGTGTTTAGTATGTCAGAGCTGCCACTCGCACATAGGCACATCGGCCAGGAATAAAGCACGTGGAACAGGTTTTTTAAAAAAAACTTCATTGAGGAATACTGAGCAATTGAGTGATTTACTTCGTCTTACATTGATAGCTACTCTTCACGTCAGCTATTCAAGCCCCATGCGTGCCCTCCTGCTCAACTGTGACTGTCTCTGCAACACATTTCTTTTCAAAGTCTGACTGTCTGCTTGGCTTAACCCTTCAACCTTATAATGTAAAAAAAATCATTGCTGACATTAAAAACCTTCCTCCATTTAAATAGAGGTTTACATGAGGAAACAGCTGTCCAACCCCAAAGAGGATTGAAGCTTGTATGTTACTGGCATCTTTCCACAATTGGCCTAAGAGGTCTAATGAAGACGAACCCCACGTAACCATATTATTAACCATTAGGAAGAGGACAGCTGCTTGCAAAATTCAACAGTTTTGTGCAATGTCACAGGGACTCAATTGAAATATTTGATCTTTGGAGGTTGGTACGCTGCAAATTTTTCACTGAGTGCCGAGTTCAATGTTTAGCCTGACAGTGAGAAAAATGTGATGCAGTTAATTAGTACCCCCTAATTCTTTCAACAGAGCACTTAGAAACAAAAATTAATAGGGGGGTATTTTTGTTTACCAAAATATCCTGTCAGGATCAAAAAGCATTTGAGTGGCGACATGGGAGTGCTATGGTTTTAGTCTGCTGATGACAGAACAGAAATTGTAGTACGTGATCAATCTGAGATATTGTGAATGAGCAATAAGCACTGAGATGATGAATAGGACACAACAACAGAGAAATTACATATCTCTGAACACAGGGAAATTTATCATGAGTGAGGTCTGTGTCTATATGTTTCATTAACAGCAAAAACTAAGTTCAAATCAGTCTTTTGCTGAACACATATCTTTTGCTCAAATGAAGCCAAACAGTCACTTAAGTTACGCCATACAACCACATTTCTGTCTTCCTTCCATTATCACTCCGAGCTTTTTTCCAGGAAATGGGGAACAGAGAGTTAGCAGAGGGCAGCAGAACTTTCCGATAACTTATTTATTTTCCTATTGTGCATAACGTTGTCTTTCTGTTATACTTCCTACTGTTCAAGCTAAAGGTTTTCTAGAGCTGCTTATTGCTTCTTTTGAGTTTTTCAGCTTTTGAACGGGATTTTGTGATGTGGTAGGGGCAACAGCTGTAATCTGAGTGAAGAGAGTCTCAGCAGTCCCATGCCCCTACGCAGTTTGGTCATGATAAGCTGTGTTGCGGCCACATGCCTCCACGTTAGCAACAAATGCTCGATAGAGTATATTCAAAACCAAATGAACCAAATTAAATCAATTAGTAAAGTTGTGACTTTAAAACTTCTTTAATATTGTTTGTTCACTGCAGTGTCACAGCATTTAAAGACCCTCACGGGTAATCAAAAATCAGAAACATTCACTACAGATAAGAAATGGAAAGAAAGCCAGAAGTGTCACCATTCAGGCAGCAAGCAAGATCACCAGAAGCCACATGAAAATGATGAATGTGGCGGTTTGCTGTGAAGTCATCTATCTGTCCTGGACTCTTCTCTAATGTTTGTGTGATTGACATGAAAAATCCTACACAAACATGCAATTATGGTGTGAAAATGACCACTTTCCCTGTTTGACTGTTGAACAGAAGATGATCCCATTTTATTCTAATAGCCAAAGATGAAAATAGTCTTAGGACACACAAAAAATGTGTTTTGAATGTTTTTGAGCTCTTTTTTTCCTCAGTCTTTTTTCCATGTCTGAAGAAGCTTTTAAATTGTCACATAAATTTTACTTATTTAGACAGTAACCATGTCTTCTTGACATCTAATTCTAAGTCTCATAAATGTCCTTTAAAAGTAGCAATACATCAATGTAATTAAAATCAAAATTGAGATTTATAATGTCTCACTGCTAAAAGCATAACTTCACTTTCATATTGACTTTTCGCTATACAATAGCTTATCCTCTCCCAGCTTCTCCAACTAACAGGAAATACAATTGCAATTTTTCCATTGTATTGCTGCAAACGGTGAATTCAATAGACATTTTTAACTCACTGACCTCACTGCAAGTACCTACTGATCCTGGGACCCCAGATTCAGGGCAAAGGAAGAGTTGGATTTGGTTGTTTGGTTTTACTTTTTCTTACATAAGTGAGCGTTACGTAAGTGAAACTGAGAGACAGGAGAAACACTGAGAGAAATAGTTTCGCCTGATGAAACACAAATTCAAGCAGATTCCAAAAAAGAGATTATTTTTTGTTATCCCAGAGGTTAATCTTCTTAATGAGGCACAAAAATTCAAGAAAAAAACTTCCAAGGACTATCATATTAGATGACCAGCAAATTCCAGGGCCAAATTCATCCAAATATAACTTCAGTGGAGTAACACTAGGGCTTGGTTTCATCACCTTCCTTTCACATTCTAATTTCACATGAAAAGTTCACCACATAATGAATGCACAACTGCCAACCTTTTTCTTTCCTAAGAAGATAATGTTATTATCTGACCACCTAAAGGAGGTACAGACAGCAATTACATCAAAGAAAGAAAGGGACCAAAAGGGCAATGTGAAATGAATGCCACAGGGTCTAGTTACTCTATTACCCCCCTCTTCTACCACCTTCCACCACTTTTCTATTCCATTGAATGCCCTTCTTTTTTCAGTAACATAGTTTTAAATAGCAACACAAAGTAATTGGTTACATGGGATTAAGAATTACTATTCATCTCATTTCTATAGATGGCCTTTGAGGCTCACTAACTCCTAAACTGAAAACAGCTGACTTCACTCCCTTCCTGTGGACCACAAAGGAGGATTTCAGATTTGGTCAGTAAAAAGCCATGCCATTAGGCTTTTCCCATGGAAGTAGCACTGATGCTGATGAGGCCAAGGCAACCAAGGCACCTTTTTTGTGGCCTCATCCTGTAAGTGCAGAGACGTGATGGAAGGAAGCAGCCCGTGCTTTTGGAGATGTCAGGGCTGACCTGAGGAACGTTGCCCATGCAGCTGCAGAGCAGCCTGAAATCTTCCTGTAACGTAAGGGGCTCAGGAAGGTGGCTCGGGCCAATGTCTGTCAACTGCAAAAGCCACTTTCATGTAACTGTAATGAAAAAGCGCCTGGGCAATCCATTGTTTAAAGGCTGAGGAGAATGAGACATGCAAAATCAAAATCCAGACTTCACTGTCATTTTGCACTAGTTTAAAAACTGTATTTCAGACAGACCAAACTACACTGCATAATGCAGTTCAGCGTAGATGGACACCTAGGCCAGGTACATTCCCACTGAATGCCACTGGAGCTCATTCATAGTCCACTCCTGCATTTCCTGCAGCGAGCAGGCCAGAAGGAAGTATGTTGCTCAAGAGAAGGCTGGCAGGCTTATTTCAAGGGGAAGGATGGTCCAGAAAGACAAAGTCATTGGACTGACCACTGTGGATGGTCCAGACCTCCTTATGCAGAGCCTAGGGAGCCCAAGGCAATGCAGTAAAAGCTGGAGTCAGAAGGTACTGTTCTTCAATACACAAGGTAAATGAGAAGGCATTTTGACAGGCAGGCAGTCCGAGACAATATGCACATCCCACAAAATACCTGCAGGACTGCACTGCGGTCAAATGGAAATGTTCAGTCCAGAACAGGGTGGACAACTATCTCCCTGGGGAAAGGGCCCCCGTTAACTCAAGAACATTTTCTTGAAGGTAATTTTAACAACCAAGATAAATCCCCTGTTCTGTAAAATAGATTCTTTGGAAAGT
This sequence comes from Burhinus oedicnemus, assembly GCA_008921705.1. Classification (NCBI taxonomy): domain Eukaryota; kingdom Metazoa; phylum Chordata; class Aves; order Charadriiformes; family Burhinidae; genus Burhinus; species Burhinus oedicnemus. The sequence continues at coordinate 40,352 of VFFE01006732.1, read as the reverse complement.
CTTGTCTCAGCGTACATTTGAACAATTTAGAGAACCTGGGAATCTTCTCCCTGAAAGATAATTCAGCAATTTAAGTTAAATAGATGCATTAAAACAAACCATATAGACATGCCAATTTAGTGAACCTCTTTATGGGAAAAAGAAGATTTGGTCTCCTTTTTTTTTAATCATCAGTAGTTTTCTTTGCAAGCAAAAGAACAATTTACATTAAAAGCTAATTCTCATTCTAATGGAACTAATCAAACAACTCAACTCCTGAGTCTGCAAAGGTTTATCCATGGTTTTATCTGCATTCTGTTGAGTAGTCCCAATGTTTTAAGGGTAATTACTCATACTAGAGGGGTCACATCAGTATTTTAACTGCACCTAATGTACATTGGCTAAAATACATGCTAAGAAGAGACAGATAAGATTCATCTCCACAAGAAAAAAAATCAATATTGGAGGAGTGATAGAGGTAAAGATCAACAAGGACAAATTTCAGGAGACCCTTTCCTGAGTCCATAATATATTACTATAGAAGATTAGATATACATTTGTCTGTAAGGGAGCATGGGGATGGCTCTTTATTTGTACATCTATTCCTAAATCGCACACAGTGATTACAGATTCCTCAACAGGAAAATGGTGTTATCAAAAGACCTGGAGCTACTGCCTGCACTTACAGGAAGGTAGACTCACCCACAATTTAGTATTTTTCATCTCTGGCACCTGTGACCATGATTTCCAAACTGTGGTTCATAGGTTCACAGTAATCTGTGTATCACTGGTATACAAATTCGTATTGCCCGTTGAAAAATAACAGGAAGACGTTTAGCCAGAATGGTGAGATTTGGTCCATAAGAACACAATCCTGGGTTTTGTTCCTGTACCAGGATTGTTAACAGGACTTGTAGCAAGACATATATGTGAATTCGCAAAAGAAAAACCTTATCTCCAGATGTACTCAGGCCTTCCCTTCCCCTGCCTGCCTCTCATCCTCCCATATACATCGGACTTGCCGTGCTCTCTCAAAACAAGTCAACGTTAACTCACCTCCACCACATGCTGAACTGAAGAACTTTTACAAGATTTAATTCTGTCAGTAAAACTCTTAGTCAACACAACAAATCCTCAAATACTCCAAAAATCATTTCTAAAGGATTTATATGGCTTTTGTGGTCAAGCTGTCAATTTCATTATTTTTTTTAATATTTGGAAAGCATAGCTATAATGATTTCCAGTTCTCACTCTGGCAGAAATACTTCCAGATGCACATAAAACCTTGACTTGGTTTGCTGTAGACTTATAGGACACATACTTCAGGTAAGCAAAGGTGCAGCAAAGCTCATCCAGCTAGCGTGGCTCCCCCTTGCCTAGATCAAACCTCCTTTGCTCCCAGTATAAGCAGATTTCCTTCTAAATGAGATGCAGGGGCACGGGACAGACTCAGCCCTGCCCAGCAATTCAGGGATGTGACCAGCATGCCCAGAACTGTGAGGACCCCCTGGGACTGCACCTCCCACCCTACCCGAACAGCCATGGAGAATCACAAGAAGAAGAGGGAGGGAGAGAAATAAAAAGGAAATTCTGTTCTTTGGATAAAAAGTCTAGCTGATTGGAGGTAAGGCTTAGCCAGGATTCTGATCAGCATTACATTTCTGATCTACTTTAATTAAGTAATTAAATAAATTTTATTTTTATGTTTATTTAATTGTAATTAATTTTAAAATACAATCTGGTTTAAACATTGAATCAACATTGAATCATTTAAATGTTGAATTACCATCCCTGGAGGCATTTAAAAGATGGGTAGACGTGGTGCTTAGGGACACGGTTCAATGGTGGTTTTGGCAGTGTGAGGTCAATGGTTGGACTCGATGGTCTTAAAGGTCCCTTCCAACCTAGATGATTCTATGATTCTATCATGTTATGATTCTATGATTAAACTGCTTTGAAATCTACCATGTTTTTTCCTGACTTGTAGCAGCGCAACAAGAGTCTTCAGTATCAGGTTCTGGAAATCATGCTGGCACTCTACTTCATCACTGCAGTGTAAGCCATCTTGCTCGATACAGACTTTCCCAGGCAGCGTTTCTGCTCTGCAGGAGCTCAGATTAGGTACAGCATTGCTCTCACTTTAGGCTCAGTGAAGTCACCTCTACAAATTCTCAAAACTACCCAAAAAGGTTGACAGTCCACTCTGTCTGCCTCCTACATGCTGCGGTTGCTGCTGGTGCAAAGCTTGCTCCATCCTGATATCAAACGGGTTTAACAAAGTGAATGTGTGAACAAGAAAGGTTTAAAAAGCCACCTACAATATTTTGGGGTCTATAAAATATGTCTGAACACTTACAAATAGAATTGCTGATGTTTTATCTGTCGCAACAAGAAAGACTTGCACCCCCACCCCCAAACCTGCACCTTTCCTGATGCAGGAGAGGATATGCAAGGAGCACACACTCCTTGTACAGTTGATATGTGAAGTATCAGCTGTCACAGTTGCATTATTAATAACATTTTAGTGCTCCCAGTCTTAGCTGTAATGATTCAGTTTACGGCCTTACAATGCATTTTTCTGAAAGAGGTGAGGGGTGGAACATGAAAACTGCTCTATGTCTGTGTGTTTTATGACACTTGGTGACACCAAGTAGGGAAGAAAAGCAATGTGTCTGATCTTGGCCCATGGCTGCTATTAAAGCCGAGATTAGTTCAGAAATCTGGTCATCCACGATCCCCCCCCCACGGCAATTAAGAATGCTCTGATGTCCCATTAAGCTTCCTGTTCTCTATGTGGAAGAAACAACATTCACTTAATGAGCAAACGTATCTGCTCTGCAAGGAAATAAAAATTAATTTGGATTAGGCGAAAAAATATTCTGTTTGTCCTTATTCTTTACCTTCCCTGCATGGGGACAGAAATGAAATCCTTCCCCAGAGCAACGCAGCCATCCTCCCTTGTTGCTGGTTTTTCACAGGTGTGTGGCTCTCCGAGACTCGCTACCATGCCATGATACTCTTTTAATAGCCGCAGCTCACTGCAACTTCTGGTCACTGGTTTGGCTGCCACCTTTGCAGATAAACTGTTTTGATGTAAAGATGTTTGATCCACCTCCATCTCTTGTTGTCTAGAAATTGTACTGTCATCTTTGTTATCCAAGTACATCTGTCCCTGGGGGGTGTTCTCCTAAAGAAAGTGAAAACAAATATATTAGGACTAAATTGAATTGACTCCATGTTTACTTCAGTACAAGCGTGTTAAAAATACCAAGCAGAAGATTTTTTGTGCACCTTTGGATATTTCTCTTGTTGGTTTATTTCCACTAGGTATAATTCCAATGTTTTAAACCTCTCTGCAACTTTAAAATTTGCCATTATAAAAACCACCAAAATACATAAAGAGATGGCTCTTCTCCTTTTTCCATGTCTACCGTGATTTTCTCCCATAAATTTCCCAGAAACTTTCACTGGCCCATCCCACAGAAAAAGCCAAAATCATCTCTGAGTTGGAGGCACAAGAGCCACTGATGCAGAACATCTTCCCAGCTTATAACTGCACTGTTTCACCACCATGACACAGCTGTTGTCCGGCAGCTGTGGTGGCAGACGCCCTGCCGAAGCCACTGCTCCCCTCCCAGCCCACAGGCTCCATCGGAAAGCCACTGTTGCCCTGAAGCTCTGTCGCAGCTGACAGCCCCTCATTAAGCAGAGCAGGTACTCCAGCTTTATGAAGACAGTTGCCAGCGGCATTTATGAAACATGAATCAAACCTTGATGAAAATTAGGTTCTATTATATGATTATTAACGGTGATTATAATAAAACTTAGTGCCTAAGAGTCAAAAAGCTTTTATGTTCTCATCATTAAAATTCAGCGTGAAAAGTTATAAAAAACACTTCAGAATCTCACAAAGTGCACACATCAGACACAAAGACTGAGTTAAAGATCAGCCTGTTTTAAACGCATGCTGTGGAGTCTAATCACGGGAATATTTCAGTGTAAAGTGCCAAAGCCACTGAAGAGGACAGCAAGAGCTCAGGAAACAGGACGTCAGCCTCCGACCTCCCTGCAGAGGGGAAAAGCAGCCTTGTTGGAGCACGTACCTGATCCTACCGGCAGAGATCTCAGCACAGGACACACAGGTAGACCTGCAGGGCTCTGGGGCAAAAATAGCACAGTGATAGGGAACAGGCTCTGCTTCTGTCCCAGCAGGAGAAATCACTAAAAACAGACATAAAAAAAAGCTAATGATGATTTTGTACAGCTTTGAGCTCTCATGGCCTTGCAGGCTAGAAGAAAATGGAGGCTCCTGAAAGAAAAGACTGTCACCACAAATGCAGATCTTGGCTCCAAGCAATCTAAATCCGAATTTCCCCAGGTGGCTTTTCCTTCTCCAGTCCTGCATTTGTTTTTCTTTCTATTCCCAATGCCCTTAGTTCTCATATCCTAATCTTCTTCACCTGTCCTTACAAGTAGATTGACTCACTTGACTCCTCCCATCATTACACTGTAGCTGGAGTACTGTGTCTGGTCCCGGTCCCCACAATTTAAAAAAGACACAGACAGACTGAGGGAATGCAAAGAAGGGCCACAAAGATGATCAAAGGGCTGGAGAACCTGCCCTGTGAGGAAAGACTGAAGGAGTTAGGTCTTTTCTCTGTGGAGAAGTGAAGGCTCGAGGATGACCTCATCACAGTACCCCAGTACTTAAGTACTTAAAGGGCAAAGAGGACAGAAGCTCTCTCTTCATAAGAAGCCACATGGAGAAGACAACGGACAACTGTGACGGTGTGCTTCCTCCTCTCCAGGCGCCACCTGATCTTTATCTCCTGTAACACTGCCCAAGCAATAACCACCCATGATGGGTGCATGTAGTCGTGATGGCAGCATCCGGGGCTCAATGTGGTCCCAGGGAGACAGATGACAACACAATAGCCAAGGGCTAACTCAAGCAATGCTGGTTCTGCAGTCAAATGCAAATATGACTATAGGTCAATCATCTTGCCCCCATAAATAGTGCACAGCCCAAGAGCCCTTTGAGCTCTCCTGAACCGCAGCAGGCTGCATGCCAGGATCTCCCCTTGACTCAGGACGCTGATCAAGGTAACTCCTCAAGGCTGAGAGATTCCTTCCCGCAACAGATCCTCGGTGAGTGACTAAAAGCATGCTGAACTTTGAAATCTTAGCTAAGTGATATAAAGAATTGATCGCGCACATATAATCCTTTAGACTTAAACCGTTGACCAAGTCTTGGAGTAGGACTGGATCCAGCTGCACCTAGACTCCTCTCTGAGAAGGAGTTTAGAAAGCAAGGGGGTGCTTTCTGAAACCTTGACTCAACGGGAGGGTTTGCCCAACAGTTCTGTCTGACCCTATCCTCTATGCGGTAAATAACCAAGTGTACCTTGCCATCTTGAATCTTGTTAAACTGTCGCATCTATTATCAACTTCATTAAATCATTGTTTTAGATCAATAAACATATTGCTGCTTCTCTCTACGAGTGAAGTGCATCACTCCATCCATGACAACAACAGGTACAAGTTACACTGGGAGAGGTTTCATCTCAATATAAGAAAGAAATTTTGTATGGTGCGAACAATCATTCACCGGGACAACCTCCCCAGGAACATGGAAGAGTCCTCATCACCAGAAGTTTTCAAGATGTGACCAAACAAGGTGATAGACAATCTCATCTAGGCTCCCTTTCCCATGAAAGATAGGACCAGGTGGTCTTTCAAGGTCCATTCCAACCTGAGCTGCTCTATGATCCTATAAGTAGCAGCCTGGAAAACATCAACACAAATAAGCCTTTGCTTATTTGTTCTTTCTTGGTTGTCTTGAAAGGGAGAAAAAAGAAAAGGAGGGTAGGGAGAGCATGGTGAATTACTGAAAGAAAGGTGGTGGCTATTGGCTTCACAGGACTCCCATTTTTGAACATGGCTGGCATACATCAAGAAACACTGAAGATTTTTCAATGGATAATACCTCTCCCCTAGATATTTTCCTAAAGGGACAAGCCCCATTGTGACCCAGTGTAAGGAGTACAACCGTGGCTGATGTAATACCAAACACACTGTCACTGAGCTGGTTCAGAGCTTCTCCATAGCCTGGAAAGCACTGAATTTTGGTGATCCAAGACAAAATAATGAGTGAAAGTCCTGGAAAGCCAGTCTTGCTGCTTGCACCATGGGATCTGAGGCCGGAGGTGTTGGGAGGGCCAATGCACACCACACGGGGGGCCACCACTACCCCACCAATAGCTTCTTGTCACCTCTGGTAGCCTGCTGCCCTACCAGGCAGCCAGTTTTGCCTGTTCTAAAATCCCGAACTGCCTTCCTTCCAAATAAATAACTTTGAAATGCAAATACTTTCAACTCCAAATGGAAAAGATAATTGCTCTTGTCTTCAGTCTCACTTTATATGTTTACATACTGGTTTTATTAAGATGCTCTGTAAATCATAATTGAGATATCTGCCCACTTACTCCATTTTCCATAACATTTGGTTTGTCTGAGTGCCTGCTGTGAAAACACACAGATTTTTAAATTATGTCAGGCTATGGAAACATGAGCAGTAAACCTACAGCAACTCAGGCTGCACTAGTTTTTAAAAGACGAAAACCTGAACACAACCTCTAAAATTGACAAAACAACCTCCTTTCTCAACCCAAAAGTGGGAATTTTTTATCTTGAACTGAGTGAGGACTAAATTAGTCAGGCTTTCATATGTACAAAGCTTTAACATGAAAGACATTTATTTACAGAATTAACATCAGTGAAAATATAAAAGAATGCCAAGGACAAGAAGCTTGAGAGAAAATCTGATGCCTAGATACAAAACCATAAACCACATTATTGTGTGTTCATAAAAGCTTTGCAAAAAAATAAAATAATACAGCATCATTTTGCCACAAGAGACAGGTTTGATTGTGATAACCTACGTAGCTAAAACATTGCTAAGGCAACCGTCACCATGGTATCTAAGCTTCTAAGACATCAGTGCATTTACCATTCAAGAAATCCTCAAACGATCACATTTCTCTGTAGTTACAGAACTTTTCTTCACTTTTATTTCTTCTTCCTTTTTCTTATCTTGCAATGCATCCAGCAGCAATGAGACATAGGTGAGATGTTATCATGTGAAGGTGAGGAGAGACTTTAGCCAAGGAAAGTTCATTTTGGGTTCAACACTCTAGAGCCATGCACCAGCAAGGGTTTTTTAGCCACAGCTAGAATTTGGTCCAGCAACCACTCATTTGGAGTTTTGATTATAAAAGGGCTAATACGGTATTTAATCCATGTTTGTTATCCCTTTTCATCCCTTTCATCCCACTCCAAGCAGCTGAACATCCACTTTTACAGTACTCGTACAGAATTAATTTTTTCTTCAACTTTTCAGGTGCTAATAAGATCACCAGGGTACGTTAATTTATTTACAAGGCTTTGTGTAGCCTGTTTTTTGGTTGCAAAACAAAATGCTGGAGGCAAGTGATTTAACCGGTAATACATCATCATCTAAAACATTATTCTCCTGGGTATCAATAAGTCCAGCATAGCATTTTTGCTGTCAAAAATGAAGCAGAATTTAACCTTAGGGGACATGAGGCTACAAAACACCACATCTGCTCCAGGTAATGCCCAGAAATAGCGTGTTTCTTGCCTTGCACATCTTAGTATTCAGTAAAGTCTTTCTCCCACCAAGACTGGAAAAACATTACCTCTGCACTAAGTCACCTTCTCATTATCAGGCAGAAACCCAAATGCTTAAAAAATAACCAGCTGAAGAGGGAGGGTGTGGTGCAGAGTGTGCCCGCACACCTGCCTTACCCAGGGGAAGGAGAACACAGCTCTTGGTGGAGCAACACTCACGCTCAGCCCCCAGAGCTTGCATCTGCCAGAGAGCCTCTCTCCCAAGGAAATTTCAGGCCAAATCTCACCTGCCTGGGAAGTTTCTCTACAGCATCTAAGACTAAATAAACTTGTCTCCTGCACACGGGTACGAGCTGCTGCGAGGAATCGCCCGCAGCCTGGCACTGACTGAGCACATCAAGGCAGATGTGCCACCAAGGCACCTTTCTACACATGCATCTCCCTCCAGATATGCATCTCCTGACAGCTTCCCCAGAAGTCAGACCGGTGATGTTGTACTGGCCTCCTGTGGCAAAGACACCACAAACTGGTCTCAGCAGCAGGGAGGAGAGTCGTCATTCTTCACCTGTGGCCCAGAGAAACAGGGCAGGGCTTCAGCCACACATCTCAGAAATCCTCCCATCGCAGGCTTGTTCTTGCATGGCTGTTGCCACACATATCCCTGACCCTGCCATCCTGGGGACAGTGAAGAGCCATTCCCAGGACTGGTAGAAGAAAACTCAACGGAAAACCTATCCTTAGAGCCGCAATCTAAAAATGAGACACCACATGCACATGCTCCCACACTACCACTACCAAAACACACTTATTTATATTTATTTATTTTGAGTAAAGGAAGGGTAATGCAGTGTCTAATGCTGTGATGTGCAAGCAAGAATTCTCAGTATTTCTTAATTAGTGTGTTTTCTCTCATAAATAGAAAGTGTTTCTCACTGTAGGAAGGAGGTAAGACTGGGTTGAGCATATAAGGTGTAACAAATCATTTTGACATCCAGGATTTCACAGTATGTTCCAGTGCAGCTGTTTTCCACAAAAACCCTGCCTATCCTACATATAGGATCCCCACTATCCCATAGGGCAGTGTTAGGGATCGCACGGAATAATGCTGCGCTGAGCAGCCCTCCTTTGCGTGACTGAGTGGGAAGACAACAAGGCATGCCATGCAGAGTGGGGCTGCAGGGCGGGCCACGGCAGATTCTCACTACTGACTCTTCCATGGTTTTAGGGTTGTCTTTTCTTGCCACCCATCAGAGGCAAGAGAAATGGTGTGGATAAAGCTTTATCATTATGCACCAACCATACAAATAAGACTGCCTGAGGCTCCTGTCTAAGATGAGTAAGACTCCTTACTTATGTTTCCCATGAATTCTTGGTCCAGGGCTGCAGGGAGAGCTATTTGGCAGGTGGGAGCAGGATAATGGGCTATAAGAAGCTTTGTCTCCTTTGGCCTGCCCAAGAAGAAATTGCTTCAAATTGTTCCCATGAGAGCTGTTACCAGGTGGTGGCTTCCAGACGCAACAAACCGTTAAAGCCCAGATACCTTATATTCTCTCTTGTCAGGTTGTAAAGGGTTTAAATACCATGATTATGAACTGGCAGAGCCTCACAGCTTCCATCAAGTTGCTGCATTTCTTTAGACGAGGAGCGAGAGCATTGCCTGGCAGCAATGTGATTTCCTAATCCATGTACTACATGGCCAGATCTGCTGGAGGTGCAGCAGCATGGACCTGTTTACCATAGCCTCACTTTTTTTACTGTCGATCTAGGGTGGGCACTCATTTCCAGGAAAGCGAGGAAGGGTTCCAGCTGCAGGACCTTGCAGGAATTTAGCAGAAGATCTTAAACCTTGAGGCAATATGGTCTCTGCTGCTCCTTTGGTGGCTTCCTGCAGCTGGGAGGCAGCCCATGCTGGAGCACAGCTATTCCTGACTTCCCAGCTCAGCAAGAGCTCTGACACCTTGCTGCTCAGACACTGCTGTTTGGACCTCACTGCTCGGACCTTGCTGCCCTGATCCTGCTGCTCAGACCTCACAGCTGTGTTAAGGCAGCAGCCCCTGGTGTGCACCCAAGACCTTGACTTTCCCAGTGCCTGGGCTGCTTGTCTCCCCAACTGCTCACAGAACTCAGCAGGGCTGATGGGGACACAGCACCACAGCTTCACCTGAGGACTCCAAGTTTAAGAGGACGGAGAAAAACCCTGCTGTGCTGAGTCAAAACCTGGCCTCTGCAAATGGCAGAGTCCCCAGTCTCCTCGGCACTCAGCTGCTCCTGCTGCAGTCCAGCAGCTGCTGTGCCTGGAGACATGGCCTTGCCTCCTGGGGACTGGCACTCACTAGACACCCGCAGAGCTCAGGGCAGATATGGAAGTGGAGGCCTTGCAGGGCAGAGGTCCCTCACTGCAATGAGGTGGTGGCTGGGCTAGAAAGTCCTCAGTGGGGAAGGGAAGGGGAAAACTGGGCTGGAGAGTCTGAATGAATAAGGGGGAGGTCTGTGCCGGGGGGAGTAGTGAGGGAAGCTGTGAGGGGTTTGGGTATAGGATCACAGAATCATAGAATGGTTTGGGTTGGATCATCTAGATCATCTAGTCCCAACCCCCCTGCCATGGGCAGGGACACCTCCCACTAGACCAGGTTGTCAAAACCTAAGTGAACCTGGCCTTGAACACTTCCAGGGATAGAGCATCCACAGCTTCTCTGGGCAACCTATTCGAGTGCCTCACCATCCTCAGAGTAAAGAATTTCTTCCAAATATCTAATCTAAATCTACCCTCTTTCAGTTTAAAACCGTTACGCCTTGTCCTATCACTGCAATCCCTGATAAAGAGTCCCTCCCCGTCTTTCCTGTGGGCCCCCTTGAAGTACCGGAAGACTGATATAAGGTCTCCCCAGAACCCCAATTCTCTCAGCCTGTCTTCATACCAGAAGTGCTCCAGCCCTCTTATCCTCATGGCCCTCCTCTGGACCCACTCCAACAGAAGTATGTCTTTCTTATACTGGAGGCCCCAGGGCTGGACACAGTACTCCAGGCGGGGTCTCACCAGAGTGGCATAGAGGGGCAGGATCACGTCCCTCGACCTGCTGGCCATGCTTCTTTTGATGCAACCCAGGATGCAGTTGGCTTTCTGGGCTGCTAGTGCACACTGCCAGATCATGTTCAATTTTTCATCCACCAGTACCCCCAAGTCCTTCTCCGCAGCGCTGGTCTCAATCCACTCATCACCCAGCCTGTATCCATGTTTGGGATTGCCCTGACCCAGGTGCAGGACCTTGCACCTGGCATGGCTGGTGACAGGTTGCATGGAGGAAGTTCTGGAGCTGGTCATGATGACCATAGTCATGATGGGGAGGGCTGCTCAGGGGACAAACTTATTGTACAGACCTGATTCAAATAGGTTAATAGGGGAGACCGTTTGTAGACCATGAGACAAAAGAAAAGCGATGTTCTGGAGAAACCGCCTGCAGGCCACTGGCAAAAGAAAAAAATCTTTTTGTTATTTTCCTTTTTTAAAGCGCAGCCCCATAGACAATTGCATCAATGCAACTCTCTGGGCAGAGAACCACAGCACAGGAGCAAAAAGCAAGTGACCCAAGTGGGACCTTCTTGTGGGAAGAAAAAGTGTTGTCTAACCGCATCCCAAGAAAGCACAAAACCATGAGGCTGCAGGTAGTTGAGGAGTACGGCAAGTAAGCATGCTGGAGCAGATGTAACAGAGAGAGAAAACAGCGTTGACGCAATTTGGCAAAGCTTTTAAAAACCATCCTGCCAGCGAAACATGGAAGGAAGAGCGTGTCTTTCCCGGGTCGCCTCGCAGCGCCTGTGTCCGGCAGGAGAGGCTTCATGCCTGATGTGCACGAGTTGTGCCAGCAGCACTCGGCCTTTCCCGGCACGCTTTCGGGGTAGTTCTGCGAGGCAAGCACTAAAACACCAGCGAAAGAGTTCCAGTGCCGCCGGCAGCCTCGGGGATTCACTCGAAGCAGCCGCAGCCTGCGCTCCCCGGCCCCGATCCCGGCAGCCCGGCGCATACGCGGGCACAGGCTGACCCCTGCTGGCAGCCTGACCGCCGGCCAGAAAAGGGATTTCCCCGGGGGTGGGTAAAAAAAAAAAGCCACAACACTTAGAGGAGAGCCCAAGTTTAAAGCCGGGTGTCACAGACGGGCCCGGGCCTCCCACGGCGGAGCGAGCGCGTACCCCGTGGGGTAACGGGGCGCTGGGCGGCTGCCGGGAGGATGCCCCGGCCACCCCCGGGTCTGGCCCGGCCACCCCCGGGTCTGCCCCGGCAGTGCCTGCTGCAGCGTCCGGCTGACCATACGGGGGTAAAACACCAGTCATCGGTCAGCAGAAACTGTTTCTGGGTGCGCGGGAATGGTCTGCCAGGAAAGTCCTACACAGCTGAGACAGACAGGAAGGGCTTTGTCTGTATCTGAAGGTAGCCGATAGCTGTGGGTCGCGCTCAGGCTCCAGCGGTTGGGCCAGCTGGGTTTTAAGAATTTGCCAGAAAAAAAACAAACCAAACCAAAAACCAAAGAACCCCCCAGTTTAGGGAGCCTCATCTGGTTCAACTGAAGATGGCAGTGGCACAGAGACTGCCGTCGTCAACCAGGTAGTAAGTGTTCATCCTGTTCGAAAGATTCGGTTCCCCCTGTAACCATACCCCATGTAAAAGATCCCCCTAAATTAGGACTTTTTTAACGAAAACACTCTGTCGCTGAATGTCTGTGCGCCAATGCCCTGCTCTTGCTCAGTGTTTAGTCTAAAGAGTTGGCTTGGGGAGCCTTTTAGAAGGAGCCTTTGCTGAAGGAAAGATGTAAGTGAATAGCTATGAGCTTGGTCATTAGGAGCAGGGAGCACTGCAGGCATAATGATAATCAAACAGGCCAGCTACCAGAAAAAATAAAAATCCAGATAAACCAGTAATATCCTTTTTCCTTTCTTATTGCTTCTGTCAAGGAGGTCAGTCCAAAGCCCATGCAAATGAATAGACAGACATTTAAAGTGTCTAATCAGCTACAAATAACTAATTTGCAAGACATTGTAAGGTTAGCCTCCCCCCTCCCCACCGTCTTTACATCCTAGGTCCTCATAGAGCCCATGGAGAGAGGCAGGCACTGACCACCAGGCCCCCATCCAGCTCATGCTACAGTGGACCCCTGAGACAGGGTCAACGCACCACGCTCTGAAAGTGCCTGTACCTCCCCCTGACTCCCAAGGGACCTGGGGCTGAGAGAGATGTGTACTGCAAAGACGTCTCAGCTTCGCTGAGCTAATTTCCAGCAAATGTCTCCAGCTTAGCATCAGGGACCGGGGTCACTGGGAACATCAAACCTGTAGCACAAGTAGTGCTGTACAATTACTGGGACCAACTCTGGGGCTTGGCCATTTCAAGACTTACTTAAGACTGTCACATCACGGAACCTGTGCATACAGCAAAGAAGATTTCTTGCTGGTAAGCTGCGCCAGTAAAGGGGGAGGGAGGGTGAACGGCAATATTAATACAAGCCACTGAACAACTTAGCCAACGCTACTCAAGCATGATAGTTGTATCGTCTGTGCACAGGGCCAGTGAGGCACCCTCGCTGGAACCAAAATGGTGCCCACATCTTAGACAGACAGGAGAGAAAAGCAGCTAAGTACTAAGCAGCTAAATACTATGTAAGTTTATGAGCCTGGAGATTCAGGGGGCTGTGCTAGAAGGAGGCTGTATCAGAAGGAAAATGGTGTAACTTTAAAATAGGCTTTTTTGGATTTAGGTCTTACTTTGGCGAAAAAAAAAGAAAGAGACCCTAAAAGAGACTAGCAAAATACAGCTAGAAACCATTCAGCACATGCAGCTTGCTCTGATTAAGAGATGCTGAGAAACCTAGCAGTTCTGAAAGGAAAAACAACCTCCTTCCTGTCATGACCCAAGTGTAAACCCAGAGAGGTTTTTTTCTTCTCTCCTTAAGCTATGCAAGTTGCTTTTTATGCCATAAAGTTAACGTTTCTGCATTCTCTTAAAAATGAAATCCACAGCAAATAGCATGTCTCAAGAAAGCTAAATGGCCTGCTGAGATGCCCAAGGCCTTTCATGGCACCTCTGTGCAAGAAAGTGAAACGGTTCACACAGATGAGTCAAACTCCAACACTCTAGCCTTGCTAGAGGACTTCTGAGAGCTTGGTACTTCTCTGTTGTACTTTCATAACCCATTGGTACATGGTCATGAGAAAGCAGTGAGATTTCATGTTCTCAGATCACGTTGAAGAGCTTCTGTGGGTGACTGCTGAGGTCTCAAGGTAGAGACAGGCAAGAAAAGCCCGGCCCTGCAGCACCTGCGAGGGTCTTGGGTCTCCCCAGCTTCTGCAAGCGAAGGCAGCACAGAATGACAGCAACCCAGGCAGGAAAGGCTGTTACGAAGGAGTATTCTGAAATCTTTAATGTCTTCCAATGCATTTTTATTGATTATTACAGATTGCTGGTGTGGCTATTTTTACTTTGGGTTCTTCATCCTTCAGATACATCAGGCTAAGACATATCAGTGCTCTATTCCGTTATTTGGTGCGTATAAAGGTCTTCATGTCTTCTTTTTTTAGTAACAAGCAAGACAGTAGGAAGGGGTTGATTAATTGACAATATAATTTGAAATCATTAAAATAAGCCTGGCTAGTCTCAGCTCTGCTTCACAAAAAAAGAAAATTCAGGTTGCCAAGTGCAAAAGGAACGCCAATATCAGAGGCTGTTTTTTTATTATGCCCATACTCTGCTAATAAATGTTACAAGTTCTTAACAGATTATTCTGCAGACTTTCAAGCTGAACACCAAGCGCCCTAAAACAAAGTGCAGAAAAAATATTATTGCCCCCCGAATGACATATCTAGATGATTGTTATTCCCACAGTGTCAATCGTTCTTATCTCTAACTTGATAAACTGCAGGTGCTTGAAATTGCTGCAGCAGCTAGAATACTGATACGCAATAAGCGTTCATGTCACATTTCTCCTGTCCGCTGTTAGCCTAAATTTACTTCATAGAAAAGATGATGATAAGGAGTCTCTTTGCACAAAGGAATTAGAGCCTCCATATGCCTTGGCAGCTGTACCATGGAAAAAGATAATACCAACAGGTGCAGAAGAGCAGAGTTCACAATATTGCTGCTTTCTCCTTTATTCCAAACAAGCAGCAAAGCAGAATAAAATAGATCTTTTTCCTACAGGATCCAAGTGCGAATGGAGGTAGCAGTGAGATAAACTTAACAGTTTTTAGCTGGTCTCTTTGCCCTAGTATCTCAGACTGGAGGTTGGTTTGTGAAATGCCCTTTGGTGCAGCAATTATTTCAACTGGCAAAAAAAGCCGTGTACTATATATGATTATACTTTTCAAAACTAATTTAAACTTTTCATAGCCTGCTAATATGGCCGGAGATTTTACTTCACTGCAGGTAAAAATAACAGCTACGTGATTTGTTGACACCGGCCATAATATATCCAAGATAATTAAACCAAAGAGGGGACATTAAGGGAGCTAGTTAAGTATTTTGTATAGATCCATTTCCATATTCAATGCTCAAAAAAGTTGGAGTTTTTGTTTACTTTTAAAAAATTATTTTTATTTATTTAAAAAATTGTTTGCTTCCTGTATAAATGGTTTCATGGCTATGTTCAGAAATTAATCATCGCCACAGGACAAAACTATTTCCTGTTTTACAAAGCAACGAATGCAAAAATAATACTTTTCTGAGACAGTCATGGCAAACAGCAAAGCATTCCAGGAGCCAGGCAGTGATCCTGTAAATGGATGTAGTTGTACTGATTTCAGGCATCGTTAGTACTTATTCTTCTTTCCAGACAGCCAAAGGGATTTGGTTTTGTTCTTATCAAACTTTTGCTTTGATTTTAGCTGGAACAGGGTCAGACCTGACTGAGCTAATAAGCCTGAGTTTGGATCAGAAATTTCAGTGCTATTCTAATAACCTGCTCTGATATGAATTAAAAACTGACTGAACATACACTGACCAAGCAAGGGTGAAAATGGAAACAGACATATTTAGAACTTTCTTTTCTGGTTTTGGGCACTCCGTTAGCGCCCTATTGCTGTACATCACTTTTTAGCTGCCTCATGTTGCAAATGAACTGGCTTCTACATACATTCATACTTCTTAGATGAAAACAATCATGCACTAGAAGGAAACATAGCACCTTCAGTGAAAACTGGTGTTTCCATGTTGTTGATGCCACTGGTTCATGTTATAGTCTTGACAAATTAATTAACTTCTCTCTCGGCTTTAAAGCAGTCTTACAAAACCAAGAGGCTGAAAGCACATGCTATGGGATGTAGATTTGTGAAGCTGGCGGCTTTCTGCAGTGTTAAAGCTTACGAAAATCCAAATCCAAGCTAAAATGTATGGAATGTGAGCCTTTATCCAAAATGCACCAAGGCTAGTGAGAGTCCTTCCACTGACTTCACTCAGCTTTGGACCAAGCCCTTCAAAGATGTAAAACAGGCTTAAAATGCTTAGCTTGTGAGAGAGATTTGGTTACAAACAGAAGTTGCCCAAATCCGTGACTCCTAGGGGAAGGCTGAACTATGCAACCTCAAGGCCAGAAGGTCAAAATCACACAGAGATACTGCAACCATCATGCCGGCAAGTCGGCCCTACGGGCACAGGCAGAGGAAAAGTGGGAAGGGAAGGACACCAGACCAGCCTTGATCCACAGCAGAAGAGGAGGTCTGTGAATAGCAATGCTGTGGCTGTTGCATTTCCATCTTCTGGCACTGCTCCCTGGAGACCACAGTGTTTCCTCCTCCCTCACTCATGGCAGACACTCTTTTGATGTTGATGGGAATGCATCTATGAATAATGTTATTTAGGTATCCCTGGGAAGAAGGTATTTCAAATATAGCACAGAAACAGAGCTTTTCTACCACAATAAAAAGGAAGAGCAAGAAAAATCTCCAAAATGGTTAAGCAATGTAAATGTTCTAGCAACTGGGGATTGCTTTAAACATTTAAGAGGAGGGGGTGAAGGCACAGCCTAGCGGCTGCCACAAAGAGACAAGAGACGGAATTTCTGTTCCCTGACTTACCATCTGTTTAAGCTTGTCTCAAGGCTAAGGTGTTCCTTGTCTGTTAAATAGCATTCATCCAGTAGGTTTCATTCAGCAAAGCTGTAAATTATTTTGAGATTTTGAGGAAGCACAGTATAGTATTAACTGTAACCACCTCTGCTCATCAAAATGTTTTGACTATGCATGAGAGTACACCCAAGTATGTTTCCCTGAAAGGGGACGGAGGGTGGCCTCTCTGTTTAGATGATCTTAAACACACTGCCCCTGATGAGCGATGGCACTCATTGGCACTCCCACAAGACAGTGCATTCCTGGGCAGAAAGTTCACTGCACAGAAGAGTCATTAGTGAGCCCTTCTGTGAATCTCTCCAAGTCTCCAGAAGGTCTGCAGCAAGAATGTATTTCTGAAGCAGCTGCCTAAAGATCTGAGGGAAACTTGGCTGGAAAAATAGCCACATGATCCTCCAGTCCCTCGAGTATTTTTGGCTTTCAAACGCTAAGTCCAACGTGACATGACAGCCTTACACAATCAAAAACTCAGCATTGACCGACAGCAAAGCGACATCGTGATGGTTAAACGGGGGGAGGGGGGGGGGGGACATGTGCACCCACCTTTCCCTTTCCTTCTTTATTCTTATTCAAAGGTTTTTAGCCTCTAATAGCTCAGATAGAAGTGAAAACTTCCCACAGTGACTCTGGCTGCCGTGCTGGGCAGCACACTGGCAGTGAGCGAGTTGCCCTGAGCATGCATGAGCATCATGCTCACCTTGCATCAAGGCAGACCCATGGGCACAGGTAGCTTTGAGCTTTCAAAAACTTTGGATGAGTTTGTTTCACCTCTACCTCTAGCCCTCCATCATCACCCTATCCCTTTAGAAATCCCTATTGAAAAATAGCCTCTGAAAAATATAATTTGCAGGTCATAGAGCTCAACAGAGGGCTGGAAGAAACTATCACCTTGTTGTGTGATAATTGGCTCCACTCTGCTCTTGGTCCCTATCCTTACATTCTGGAGATGACACCCTATTCCCACTGTGGGACACAGGTACAAACAGTAAAGGGAAAGGAGACAAAACCGTTGGTCCTGACACTCACATTGGTGACTCTTCTCCCTACCATAAAGCTAGAGCAAGATAGATTTGCACTTACTCTGTATCCTCTTTTCACAGTCAAAACAGTGTAAATGAATGCTAAGGTTGGTGGGAATAAGGACTATTACCTTTAAAGAGATAATTTGACCTATCTAAACTTCGCAGCAATTTCACTGGAATACAGAATTTTCTTTACCGCCATACAATTTGGAAATCTCACCCTAGCAGTCATAAGAAAGTGGAAGACAATGACTAGATAATTTCATACAAAGTCTTTAATTTAATCATGGATTGTACTTTAGGAGATATATTATTCAAAGATACGTATGAATTGCACATCAAACTGCAGACATTTGTTTCTTTTGCTTCATACAAGATAATTGCTAGATTATGGATAATTGTTAGATAAAATAGTCTTCTTTTCATTTATCAAAGTTCACAAAAGTTACCTCACAGCAGAAATAGTTCTGAGTTAACAGAGCAACAAGAAATTCTAAATTGTTAACTTTCTGTGACATCCAAGTAGTCTGTATTTTAAAGCTTAATATCAGTTATTTGAAAGTAAATCAAGTCTTTCTAATGCTCAGAGTTGTAGCATGACTAGTTTATTGCTTAGTAAAGTCCAAAAAGAGTTATGTTTATTCCATTCAACTTTTTTGAAAGTGTTCATGAAATGCGTTGCATTGAATATGTTAAACATTTTTTCTGATTTATGGGACTTTAAAGCAGTCTGTGGGTAGAAGCAGAATAATCTGTTTACCAAAAAAAATTATTCGTTTCTCCTCTGTTTCATTAAAGCCAAGAAGTTGGACCTCCAGGTTGATTTCTAGAGCAGAGAATAAGTGGACAAACAAAGCCCATCCACATGAAGAGGCAAAAAGGTGTCTACAATCTGTGAATGACTGTTAAACATATGCAAAGCATTTGTGAAGGAATGCACAACTTTGTTCTTTTCACAAGGTAAGGAAAGCCAGTAACAGCTGCTTAGCTCAAGTATTGCATTGGCTGGAACTGATATGAGAAGTTTCCCTTTGAGAATACAGACACCTTTAGCTTAGAGTTATATGCCCCAAAATTATTGAGATACCTTTCGCTTAAGCATTGCTGCTTGAATTTTTTACGATTATAAACTGGTTTTAAGGCAGTCATCGGGGTCCATCCAGAGCAACCATCTCTGCAAACACACCTATGCAAATAATAGGTCCAGGAACAAGGGGTGCAGCCTATTTACAGAAAATGAAGCTATATAGCAGGGAGTTGTGGCCCTGCAAAATGATCCAGCATTTAACAGACAAAGAAAACTTACAATCTCCTGCACTATGTAGCAAAAAAGGACAAATGTAAACCTCAAAGGTGTAAGTCCAAATAGTGGGTAGAAATTGAGATTGTTGTTTTCCCTCCATGTCAGAATTTGTTATCCACCAAGTGCTGGGTACGGTGCTGGGACTCCTGTTTTGGAAAGGAATTTGGAAGAAGGGAGGCAGTGCAGAAAAAAACCACAATGAAAATAATTCACGGTCTGGAGAAATGCCTTACTGCAAAAGAGACTAAAGGTATTTGATCTGTCCCATTTTTCAGAAAAAAAGATGGAGCAATGTCTCAGTTACTAGGCCACCTTCACAGAGGGAAAATGTCTGGTACTAAAAGGCTCTTGAACTTAGTGGACAAGGCGTGACATAAACTGATAACAGGAAACTGAAGGCAGATAAATTCAAACAGGAAATACAGCACAATTTTTATGACTTTTTTTTTTTTTTAAGTCATCACATTGATCAACTACTGAAACAAACTACTGAGGACAGCAGCCTGGCAATGTCTTCTTGACTAGTTATCACTGGGGTATCTGCTTAGACAAGGCACGCCGCTTAGTCCAGCGCATGGAAAATTGGCTGAAGTGTGCAAATGTGTGATAAATATGTGAGAGTTGGAGTCGAGTGTCCGCCTCGAGCCCCAAATGCTATGAAAGTCCAGCTGTACAAATTTCTTTTCAGTCCATGATCTCAAAATCATTTGGGGTTAATTTTCCAGCTCAGGAAATAAATCAGTATCAGTATCAACTGGAATTTGGTTTTTAGACCTTGGCATTGCAGATCTTTGATAACAACCAGGGAAAACCGAAATGATTATCACAGTAGAAAAAGTTGTTTCAAAAATCCTTGCAGTAATCTGTTCCTTTTGGACCTATAAAACCTTTAGGAAGCTAAGGCAAAAAAAAGCATCTAGTTATTGAGATTTTTTTGTACATTTTCATGCTTAAAAAGCAATGCTTCTGCCAGCAATTTTCATTGAACACTGTTATTTATAGAGCCACTTCAGCAATGAAATAGGAAGCTGTAATCACACTCTGCATGCTTTGGCAGCCCTTGACATGGGCAGGATGTCTGAGAGGTACTGTATCCAGACTATATTTTTTTCCTTTCTTAATAAAAAAGATAATAAAAATCTGTCTTCAGAGTTTCCGTATAAAAGGGGAGAACTCATTAGCCGAGAGACACACAAAATGCAAAGAGCTCATTATGCTTTTGCGATGAAGATACCAAGTTTAGCCAGACGTTGTGTTTTAATTGGATTTTCCAGCAGTAAGAGCAGAAGACTCTCAAAACCAACCCTCCAAGGGAGGAGGAGAAGCGACTGTTCTTTCCCTTTGAGCCCCTGTATCCAACGGGACGTCTCCAGATCTTTGCTCTGCGTGACTCCAGCCCCAGTGGACCAGATCCCTCACCCACCCTGCAGAGGAGGAAGCTGCCGACGATGAGTGCTGGTGCCTGCAGCCTCTCCTCCCAGCCCCAAGCTGCTGAACCTGCCGAAATGACTTACAACAGGCCATACTTGAGAGGGGCTTTGTTATGTGCTCGTCTTGTTCCAAACCTGAAATACCTTGGCCCTTGCTTCTTCTCCTTGGGAAGCTGCTAAAACGGACCCTTGCGCCCAAGGGGAGTTCAGCAGGGTCAGTGGGACCCGCAGGCATTAGCCTTGGGCAGCTGCAGTGCCGGGAAGGCAGCATCCCTTCTCCAGGTGGACTCCTGCCCCTAGGCACCCACATGTGCACGTGGGCTCTCCTGCAGCACGAGCCGGGTCTGTCCAACAGCCTTGTGCAACATGTCACTGACTCGTGCCGTTGTTTCAGTTCACTGCGTGGCATAATAAGGGATTCTGGAAAAGGAACACAGAGTGGCTTTGCTTCCTTTTAACACTCAGAATACAAGTGAAAAGCTCAGAGCAGGCTGCTTTCTCACATTACTAAGTGATACGCACTGTAGAATAATTCATGTTGTGAGGGATGTGTGGAGGTCTTCTAGTCCCAGCCCTGCCCACACCAAGGCTAATGCCAAACTGAATCCAGGTTGCTCAGGGCTTTGTCCAGCCAGGTTTCGAATATTTCCCAGGATGGAGATTCCTCAGCCTCCCTCTGCCTGTTGCAGTGCTAACCCACTGTCAGCATGAGAAAAAATTCCTTTCAGGCAAGCAGACTTTTTCTTCCTGTAGCTTGTGTCTGTTGCCTCTTGCCCGTTACCGTGCACCTCTGAGAAGGGCCCAGCTCCACCTCTTCTATAACCATCTTTCATTGTTGAAGACAACAGTAAGATCCCCTCAAAGCCTTCTCTTTGCCAGGCTTTCTCAAGAGAGAGACAGACCATAAACTCAAAAGCCTGCACATGACACATTCCGTATCCCTGATACTTGTGTGAGAAGCAAGCGTTGACCGGCACGCGCAGCCTGAGGAAGCAAGGGCGGGGGGTTGAAATGGAGCCCCACCAGCCAGAACATGTCACCTCTGGTCAGTGTCACTAACATCTTGGGCAGCCCCAAGAAAACCTTTTAAAACCTCTGCCTCAGATCTCCTACATCTAAACATTTCATCAATAAACTTCATCTCATCAGACATCTGAAATTTGTACTGATTTGAGATTGTCTTAAGCTGCAGCAGTGTTGCAAGTCCACCAGCAGCAACATTGTCTGTGGTCAGCAAGGCAAAGAATGAAATATTCTGGTTTAAACTGAAAATACATCCCAAGTACACTTACTCCTGTTTACATCAAGCACCTAAGGCAGAGGAACTGCACTGCCACTCCAGCAGCAGCACTGTTCCTGCCTGCTCTAAACCCAAGGGATTTTGTACACGGTAAATGGCTTTGTCCTGTCAGAGGGCCTTGTAGGACTCAAATCTTTTTCTGCAGCTAATCAGAGAAAGAAGCTACAGGAAAATGGCTTACTGGGGACAATATCAGACTCCCTGTGCTGTTATCAATGAGAAATGAAGCATCTGCAGAAACATTTGCCCAAGAATTGGAGCACAAAATCACTGCCATGAGAAGAACTACCATGTAAGGGCTACCACCTGTTCAGCTAGCACCTGAAGCTAGCAAAGGAGAAATTGTGAGCTGTGTGATGACAGTCTTTGAAAGGGAACATAGAAGCAAGTTATCACTGTGAACCTGGGAGCGTGGTCATGGTGTGCTGGCTTTGTCCCCAGAGCTGTCCCTCTGACCATCCTCACCGGGACCTCTGAGCCAGGCTGGGAGATGGGTAACCACAGGTCACCTACTGCAAAGTACCAGACACATTCAGTGTCACATGTTAGCTCTTCCTCCGATAAATTCTTTAGGTATTCATATCCTAGAGCTGCTTTAGAAAACTGCTTTGGATGAAACCTTGGTTCCCTTGAAATGTGAAGAAATTTGTCCTTGTTGCAGTCAATGACAAGTATTTCGTTCTTTTATTTCTGGCAAAACAGAAAAATATACACTGCGGCTTCATAGTTTCAGGCAGGCTTCAACAACTTAGTTTCATTGTGGTTCCTACATGCATGCAGGTGAACTCATTTACTACTCTTCATTATTCAATCTGGAGCACTTAAGTTAGTGAAACTGAAGATATGACAGCATTGGGACTTAAGTCCACTGCTAAATTTTGCCACAGCAATGTCATAAACAACACAAGAAAGAGATGTAGAAAAGTGCCATGAATGGAGTAAGAGGGAATGTACAAAACAGAGTCACTGCTGACACCCTCAGTCACAAAATCTTCAGTACATGCAGAGTTTCATAAGGATCTTGGACATATCACCTGGGATGATTTCCTTACAGAGACTTACCCAAATACACTGTGTTCTAGCACTCAAACAGCCTCTATGTCCAAGACAAGGGCCATGTAATGAAATCTGATGCACAGAAAACGTTAGCAGAAGGTGGTATTCTCAGGGCATTATGACCATGCAGCCTTTATAAAGAGATACACTCTGAAATTATAACCTTCATATATTTGGCACATAAGGGTGCTAGGGTGTGTGTAGACAACACCAAAGATGTCCCATGATGGCCAAAGACAAGTGATCAAGTGATGAACTGGAAAAATTAGAGCTTACCCGCTGAGAAATTCTTTAAAACAGAAAAAGGAGTGTATGAGGAGTGTCTCCTGATACACCAGGTCCCCGCTCAACCCCAGACCAGATTAGGTATGATTCTACGTGAAGTTCCTCTAGTGTTTTGATGGCCAGGTACCACTTAGATTCTTAAGAAAGAGATTTTCTGGCCTCTAGCTAAAGCATCCGGTGTTCCTGCAAAACATCATTTGCCTGGTGAGGAGTTTCAGAGACTTTGCTTTTCTATTAGAAGTTGAAACATCAACAATATTTGAGTGCATCACACACAGCCAGTCTAAAAGGGAAGCAAAAGCAGCTGTCAACATGGCCAAACAGAGATATTAGAGAACTGACCTAATAAAGAGAGAAGCACAATGTTTGTCCTGGCCTGGAAAAATGCCAGGAGAAGGCAGGAACAGAGGGACATTACAATATGTTGTATATCACCCTGCACTGACACTGTTCCCCCAAATAGTAATAAAAGAAGACAAAAGTAGTCCCCAAGCTGTCTGTGGCTACATCTGTGTTAGCAAGTAGTGTGGCACAAGAGGAATGAATCTGTAGGGTGAAGGATTGGTGCTGAGGACCTAAAGTCCACACTATGAACAACTCAGAAAGTTTTAGTCTGGACTAGCCCTAGTTTGGGCTTGTGGACTGGATGCCCGTCAGCAGTGAGAGCACCTCTCTTGGTTTGATTTCAGCCAAAAGTAAAGTCTGTGCGCTCTGAGACTGCTCCACTGCATGAATCAAATCACAGCACAGGGAGGTGGTGGGGAGGTTCCGTTCAGATGTGTGCTTCTGATCCACTTTAAAATACCCCCAGTAAGACTGGAATTAGAGTCTGTGGGCAGTCACATAAAATGGAGGAAAGGAAAATGTGTGCAAAAATTAGCACCCAAATCCTCAAGAGAAAAACTGCAAAGACGAACAGCTGTAACCACTGCTTGTTAAGGACACCTGAACAACTGTCTTCAAGGACAGACCGAGACAAAGCATCCTCTCTACCAGGGCAGATCCAGATAAAACTGTCATGGATGGCATGAAAAAGTTCACTGAGTAGTGGGTCTTGGGAGCTAACAAGGATGATGCACAGAAAATGTCAAGGAGAAAAAGAAGAAAATTCATTACCACACGGTGCCTAAAAAAACCCATTAGATTATTCATTGATATCAAAGACCATATTGTTCACTGAAATTACTCAGCTTCCTTCTTCAGGAGAAAAATGTTACAGTATTGTACAATGTTCAGGAGGGAAGGAGTGTTCCCTAACAGCCTGACAGTCCCTCTCTATGAAATGCTAACGCATCAGGGGTCACGGAGGATACAGACATGGAGGAACAGCCCTTAAATTCTTAAAGCAAATAAGAGTTCTAATTGTAAGTGGTTATGTGTGTGTGCCTGTTATGTGTACGTTTTCAAAGAATATGCTTCTTTCAGTCTAAATTCACATTTATTTGCTTTAAACTCCTTTCATTTCCTGTTTTTCATTTTTTACTCAGCTAGGAAAATTGCTCAGAGGCAGGCACAAGCACGATGCGCTAGCTGCTGTCCAAACTTGCGTATGCAATGAAAAATCTGCAGCCTAACAAAACAGTAAATACACAGTGATACAAAATACACAAAAAATACAAAGAAACTCTCCTTTCATTCCCATCCTTGGTTGAAGTCAGGGATATAGAAGTATTAGCAAAAACATTTCTTCTGCAAAACATGTACATCACGTTGTAAGACTGTCACCAGGATACATGATCATGTTAGGATGTGGTCTGTGGAGGAAGAGTCACAGCACTGCTGCTGAAATGCAGCAAGATTAAGGTTAAGGCACAGCTCAGTGAATCTGTCCATAGACAGCCAAGGCCGTGCTTACAGGTCGGCCATTCCAGGGTAGCTCAGAGCTACCCTCCCTTGTCCTGAGCCCCATGTCCTGCCTTCCCCAGTCTCCCAGGATTTGCAGCTTCTGAGTAGGTGATGGTAGCTTTGTTCTCCACAGCCCTTGTTGGACTTCCATGGCATGAACTTGTCCAGTCATCTTTTGAACCCATGAAAACATCAAGTATTCAATAAATGCCTGTTGCAAAGAGGTCCTGGCCCATGACGCTACATTGCAAGTGATATTTTATTGGAAGAAGGGTTTTCCTGGACAACTGCAAACATTCTGGTTAAAACCAGACTGAGAGAGGGACCCTAAAGCATCAAAAAGACCAAGGACTCATTAGGAATACAGGGGAGCTGGATTAAAATCTCTGGTCCAAAATGAGATTTGCATCTGAATGTCCCACGAGCCCAGCATTTTACCTGACTTTGGGTATTTTGCTGCTGATATCTACTAATACAAGCTGTTTGAGCTATATCAGTTTCTCAAACTGGTCAACTATACCAGTTTCTGAGTATCTCTTGGGTCGGGGAAAAGGACACTTGGCAGCCTGTGGTCAGGGCATTCGTTTCCTGTGGGTAAGACACAGCTTGAAGTTTCCTTCTTCCCTGGAAGATCTGAAGCCACCCAAAGACCCACAGCAAAGGAGGACACAGAATCAAGAACAGTCTAGGGTGGGAGAGACCTCTGGAGATTGCATAGTCCAGCTCTTGCTCAAACCAGGCCTGGCTTCAGAGCTAGGTAAGGCAGATAATAGACCAAGATACCACCAGTTGGGGAACCCAAAGCAGCCCAGTATTTGGGCCAGGCACTCCCTGAGTACATGAACCCAATGTAAGAAGGGAACGGGGTCGCAGTAGCTGGTAGGTTATGACTCCTGGGAGACACAGGCATGGAGTTTGTGTCTCCTGCGGCCAAGCTCATCGGCACATCCACTAGCCTGTCCTTTGGGGATTCTTCATCTGCCTCTCATTCACGAGTTCTTTTTTTCATCTAAACAGCAACAGTAAATATTTTGAAGTGTCATAGCTTCTGAGGAATAGAAGCCCAAGGCTTTAGGCAGAACTGGGTATCTCCCTATCAATCCATAATTTTAGTTTTCAAAGCTAATACATGTCCTTATTTTACTAAGGCACTTCTGAAAAGTTTATCCTCCACCCCATCCCCACAAGCCACCACCTGAAAGTTTACCATAGACTGGGCCCCAGCCAGCCCAGAAGGAAGTTTGCTTAAAACAAGTGGGTGATGTCTGCAGCAAACCGTACCAGGCGAGGGCCAGACCCCAGTGCACATGACAGCAGCGAGAAGGTTTGGCTGACGCTCGCCTCTCAGCTGACCGGCCCAACCATTATGTAAAATTCCTCAGACGGCGATGAGGCATTCCCGGTTAGACACAGACGGTCTGAGGAGCAGCTGGATGCAAAACCCACTGCGGGAGGAGGCAGGGATTTATGAATAGACACCCCCCCCTCCCCTTTCTCCAGCCACCCTGATTGCCTGGTCTACCAGAGCTTCCCTCGAGCTATCGCGTGAAGAGTCATCCATGGGCAGCAAGTTTGCCAAGCTCCAGCTCAAATAAAAGCTAATTGTCCACTACTGGCTATAGTTAAGCACTTTCTTGTCTGTGCTTCCAAGCTTCTTAGTGTAACGCACCAGGAAAAATAATTGCAAAGGGAAATTGTATCTGCAGGGTGAAACATTAGTTTATAAATTAAATTAGTCTTATTCGGTGCACTATGAAATTTTAAAGTAAATCAAGTAAGGTCATACAAGCACAAAACTGCCAATTTTGAAAAAAATGTATTAACAGTTATAAAAGCAAGTATAAAACACCAGCACAAAAAACTAAGGGGGTCTTGCTTTCAACAGATTGTAACAGATTGAGTTTATTCTTTCAAAAGTTAGGTCCTTGACTGAAGCTTGAGCAACGTTCAGGGGTATAAGAGGCTCTCCCAATAAGTTTTCTTGTGCCTATTAGTGAGCAAGTGCATTCAGCTCTCCCTGCCTCACCAATTTTCAGGAGCGTTAGCTTTGAGGCGCACAGCTCAAAGCTCATCCGTGTATATCTCAAGGCTTACTTTGGTTTTTTTCCAATTTTTCCAGTGATATTTGTATTCAAGGCCCTGTAATTAGCCCACTGCCCTTCACAACTGCCAGGTAAAATTCTCCCTGCTACTGATGAGATAGAGCAAGAAAGTTTAATTACCTAATCAGGAAATTAGAGGATAATTAAGAGAGATTTCTGAAGGTGCATTGTGTCTTTGAAAAGGTAAAAAAAAACATATTGCCAGAGCTACCAAACAGGTAGAAACTATTCTTGCTTTAAACAGTCCCCTTAACCAGAAATCTTCCTGCATACATTCTTAAATACAAATGGCAAATACTAAAAAGTGCTTTGTGGTATGAACATTACTGGTGACAAATGATACCATTTTGACCATATTTCTGCCTACAGAACTCTGGTTAGCTTGATTAAAACAAATATCTAAATTACCCATCTATCATGAGATCTCCACAGTGTTGTGAAATTTTCAGTGGCTTCTATAGCATTAATTCTATTAGGAACTAAAATTAAGTACCCTTGCAAAGAGCCGCAATGACCAAAATTAACAGACACCATTTGTAAAGATCAGTCACCAGGGATAGATGCACAAACACTGAAATGGTTTCTTCATAATCACCCAATTATTGGATGATGTCTCAACAGACAAAGAGATATTGCCTCAACTATGCATATGCCTATAGGTTATGATTAAAGTCTGACATAGGAGAGTCTGTAGTTTAAGAGCAGTAGTAGTTTGAGAGTAGTTTGTAGTGCTAGATCCTGAACAGCTGCAACATCCCTTCAGTTTGTTCTTAGTGTATGTTTTGACATTTTTCACCTTGAACACTGCCCTGTTCCCAAGAAAATGTGCCTTGTGCCTTGTGCCTTGTGGGACAGCCTGTGCAGTAATTAAGAAATCCACGCTAATCACAAACCCAAAATCCAAAAGGAGTCATGTAACTGTACTGGCTTTCTGCCGCTGGACTGGGGGGAAAATGTATGCTTCAAGTCCTCCTGGTCAGATGACAGGTGAAAAAATTAGATTTTAACAAATGACCCCGTGAACCACGGCAAAGAAAATACTACACAGTCCAGTGCAAGGCCTGAGACCAGAACAAGCCTCTGGCTTTGGGGCAGGCCCAGAGCACCCCAGCACGAGCAAGTATCTCTCCACTATGTTTGACCAAACATTTCTCAGAGGTCATTACTTCAGTCAGGGAAAGGTGATAACACTGCCTCTAGCCCTGCTGGAGAAGCACTCTGTGTAGGCAATCTCTGAGGCTGCGGAGAGCTGCAGCCCAGCTGTGGCAGTAGCTGAATGAGGCACTCATTCCCCAAATCCAAACCTCTGGTGGCTGAGCTGCAACACCACAGCAATATGAGCAGAAAGCAGTTTCGTTGGGGCTGAGCAGAATTCAATAGCTGGGAATTAGTGCAAAAAAAATACCCTCAATGAAACAAACAAAAACCCTGCTCTCCCTTGGTGTGAAGCAACCAGAGAGGTCATAGCCCAGTCTATTGGAGAAGAATAATCAATGCTGTTATCAATTTTGAAATTACAAGGTTATAAGGCTCATCATGTTTTATTTAATTAAAACAGAAATGTAGCAGATGGATTTTCTGTTAAATTAAACTAATAATTGGAATGATACATGTAGAAGAGGTGAAGTTCTCTGCTATAAGCAGTTCATGTCAGAGAAGAGAAATGGTTAGAGGAGACCTCAAGCATAGCACCCACAGGGTATGCTGGTAGTTTCATAGATCAAGCAAATGCAACAATAATTAGCCCTCCCAAGAGAGTAAAGGAAGTCATGTGTTTATGCAAACTAGTAAAAGGCAATGAGCATCAAATGAGACCTCTACAGCATCGAGCCAGCGGACACTGCAAGCCTCTGAAGTGACATATGACCGCAGAAGAAGATAAGGGTATCTGCTGTCAAGAGGGAGGGAGGATGGCAAATGGCAAGCAGACTGAAAAAATCTATGGAGGACAGGTTCCTCCATAACCTTGTCCTGTGCGGCATAACTACTGAGAGTCTTTTATGAGACTTCAACAGCCTCTGGATCAGGTACCCTTTGCACTTACTGAGGCTCCATTTTAAAAGCCAGCTTCTCTGAGAGACAAGTCCAGGGCCCCAGAAATCCCTGCTGTGGCTGATGCTACCAATTATCAAAGTTCTCTCTTCTGTACTTTTTTTACGCTTTTGCATAGGCTCCTGAAATACCACAGACTCGGTATCTAAACCCATCAAATGCAACAGAAGGATTTCTGTCAGCCTAAATATTCTCTCCATTGGTGTCATGAAGATGGCTTCAAAGCAAGGTGATGCATGCAAGAAAAAGTTGTCAATCAACCAGAAGATGCTGTATCCTGCATAGAAGGAGGTTCATCCATTTTTTTGCTGAACAGGAATGCACCTTTTATTTCATTCTAGGCTACCATTTTTTCCTATAAAAAGATATCCCTTTTTCTGCCCTTTTTGATAGGAAAATGCTGGGTGCAGTTATATTCCTGCCAAGGTCAAGAATTTCAATATTTTCGATGAGATCACAGGTCTAGGATCAGGGCTGAATCATGGCAATGTGAGGGACATGAAAGCCCAAATGTTGATTTATGGCCGAATACAGTGTTTACGTTCCACACATCTCAGAGTGAATGGATGGTTTTGGCAGCACTGTGCAGCTCTTCTAATGAACGCAGAATGTTTTCTTTCTTCTCTCGGGCAAATTAAAATATCAGTGGGTTCATTCCTCTTTTTCCTGTTTGATCTGTTCCTAGCTGGACTCACAGATTTTACAGCGGATGATGCTCCTACAGTGACCACATTAAAAAAGCAAACATCTGCCAACCATTACCACAGGGCATTTTCTGAGATAATGCTCCATTTGTCCCTGCTTAGAGCAGTGACACACACAGCGTGTGCCTGTTGGAAAATAGTAGGATTATTGCAGTATTCTAGCTCCTTTGCCCAAAAATTGTAGGAAAGGTCATCCAACCTTCGGTACACAGATTTCAGTAATTTTCTTTTGTAAGCAGGACAGGCTGATGGGGTTTTGTAAAGCTCTTGAAAAAGAAACTGAGTCATCACTGTCATAATATTTGCTCTTGTCTCAATTTCAGATTTTTTTCCTTTGTTTTTAATAGAATGAAATAACCTGAACTGAATGTAGTCCCCTAAAAATATATATTGGTTATATGGCTATTCTGCAAAAGTAATTTACCAAAACCCCAGCAGTTTAATCTATTCTGTGAGAGAGACAATGGCCAAATCTTAACAATAAGAACCTGAAGGCTTTCTGCTATAACAGGATTTAGCAATAACTTTTAATTAGCAGTTCAAAGTTAATCCTCAGGGGAAAATGTGATTTGGCAAAAGCACCCAGTCACAGAAAGAAAAAAAAAATCATTGGACCGTGGGGGTTTTTCTCAGTGTTTCTGCAACTACTGTTATTGGGAAACATTATAGAAATAATTGTTGCATTGTCTTGGACTAACAAGATTCTTCTTACATGATACATTTTATCCCTTTTGTATTTTTTTTCTCTACCTATGAAAAAGTGGGCAAAAGTTTAAATTTCTTGGTACTCCTAATAGGCTTTAACTTTATTTAACACATCTTCTGAAGGGAAAATCAGAGGCAAATCCTTTGGACTAATATTCTGCTCTTCCCTTTTTGTCCCTCGACATCAGTTTCACATGTCCACAAGCCTAAATATTTCTTCTGTTTCTACTCAAACAGCATCCCCAAAGGCTTGCAATGAGGAACCATTTCTCCTCTTAGCTTTAGCTGCAGGAAAAGCCCATAGCCCAGACAAATCTTCTCAATTGTTGGACTGGATGATCTTAAAGGTCTTTTCCAACCTAAACGATCCTATGATTCTATGATAAGCTCACCAGGATCTGTTCAGCTCTAAATTTCAGTAATTCTGTCACCTATGGATTCCCTTCTTTGTTCCAGTGACGCTTAAGACTAACTCATGGTGACCTGCTTAACTCAGAAGAAAGCATATGGACAGTTCAACAGAGAACTGCTGAGGTCCAAATTAGCCTCCTACCAATAGATCAAAGTCTGAATTGAAAGTTAAGCTTTCGGCAACAATTCAGGATCTGCCCTCATGAAGCTACCAGGAATTCTGACAGCAGCAGGTGAAAAGACCAACTTTTTTGTGACAGTTGAGTTAGTAAATAAAGGTCTGTTTTCCATCTATGACTGTATTAAGAAATACAAAAAGATTCCTACACATCAGCTGAACCACATCTCTTGAAAGTTGCAGCTCTTCAACATCTGTTTTATATGATTAATAGATTTTATTCTCAAAAAAATATATATATATGAATGTTCCTCATAAAAATTATGTAGCTACATTTAAGTGATTAATCCCCTGATCTCTTGCCTTAAGTTTCATTGAAAATCAAATGTTCACAGCTAATTTGTAAAATCTCAAGCTCTTGGGAAGTGAGACAATTTCACCCTCTTCTTCCTGCAGCAAAAGCAGGGCTGAGCAGAACAGACTGGCCCATTGTTGGTCTGCAGACCGCTCTCTTGCTGGCAGACTACTCCAGCAAGATGATTGGAAAAATCACAACAGCTTGTTACAAATGCAGCCAACATGAGTAAAATCCATGAAAAGGAATGCTTCAGAAAACTAATGGGGGTATATAGCTGCTTCATTCGGTTTTTTATTGAATCATTTTACTTCGGAGATGTATTCACTCTGCAATATCAATGTGTTATCTCAACATGCAGACCTAAACATACTTTTTAAACCTAAAGGTTCACGTTTTGCAGGATATCTAGCCCAAAAAGTAAGCCTGAACTACTTCCCTTACACATAAATAAAAAAAGAGGGGCAAAAAAAAATACATTAAAAGTCGCGGTAAGCTTGAGTCCCTAGATAATATACAATCTAAAGTAAGTTAAAACAATCTTTTAAATATTGAATATTCTGGGAAAGGTTAATGTTTGAGACAATGTAAAGGTAAAAGGAAATGTAACAAAAAGAACCACTGAATTTTATAACATATGCTCGATGTGCCTCACTGATGTTATAAAATGCTGAATGCTCAGGTAGATATAAATGTTGTCCGGAGACCCTGCACTATTTGCACAGTTTGACTAACTTTTAATACATATTATTTTATAGCACATACTAAAACTCCTCCTCTCAATATAACAGAACTGCATAAAACTATTCTAGAAAACATTTCTTGTAGAAAAATTGCATTTTACCTGCTTTTTTGAAGAATTCTTGAAGCAACTCTGTTGTTTGAAAATAAAAACCTCCAAAATGAAAAAAAAAAAAAAAGGGTGCACAGATGTTAAAAATAAAAGACTTGGTTCAGCTGAGGGAGCTGTAAGATGCCCGGTGTTTTCTGAATAGAGAGTTTATTTAGGTAAACGACTTTGTCGCTGTGGAATTCAGCTCAGTTCTTTGTAGTAGGCATCTCTGGATGAGGAGAGAGTGACATCGCATCCTGTGCACACTCATAAATGAAGCAGGAATTCCCAGCTTTGCCATCATGTGATTTCAGTGAGGAACTAGCACTCGACTTACTCCCAGCACCCGTTACTCCCTGCCCAAACACAGCTCTTCCGAAGCCTGAGATGGTTGTAACAAGTGGCAAAGAGAGAAAGAGTGCACAGACCCCGGTTAGCTTCACTGAGCAGACACTTCATGCGCTGCCCTGAGTTTGGGCAGGAAGCAGGAGGAGAACAGAGCAAAACTACCATTGTTGAACTGCCACAGAAGTTATAGAAACGCAGATTTAACAGTTCTCTCTATGAAAAACTGGTCGTATTTGAAGTGGGGGGGAAGAATTAACTTTTTCTACCATCACAAAGTACTAAAAAGATTACCCTGACAAACACTTATTCTCATTCTTTATACCGGAATTTCAAGGATTTACAAATTACACTGCAGTACTCAATGTAATGTTAATTAAGCACCACACCAGCCAAACTTTTTTTGCCTGTATCAGACAAAAACTGATAAAAGTTAATATAATCTACACTCCCTATACAGTATATGCCAACTGGAGAAACAGATGCTACGTTAATATGATAGCTACAAGCAGAGTAACGCAAAGGAAAATAATACAAAATTCATTCTTCAGAAAGAGAATGACGCTATTGACATTTTGCCTAGAAGAACTGAATGTTATTAAGTAGTAATGATGGTTTCTGCTAGCTGAGCCTTCCCAAAGAAGCAATTGTTCTTGAAAGATGAGTAACCGTTTTTGACCTTCTAAGACTCAAGGCTCCCTCAGGAATATTCATAAGATCATCAATAGTTATCTCCATTGTTCTCATTTGATGTGCATCATGGATGTACATCCATGGCCTGTGTCTTCTCTCTTGCTGCTGGGGAGAGGCGCTTCCTGTACGAGTCTGGTGAGGAAATGGAGTAAGGTGGACCATCATGCACTTTCTATTAAAATGTTCCTTTTGTGCTGTTGCTGGAGGTACTTAATTGTCCAAAAGTTTGGTTTTCAGTGTTGGTTTGTGGGTTTTTTGTAGAGCACATGTATTGCATGCTCTTTTATTGTAAAATAGGTTCCAGTTTAATCTGATTGTCTACAAACACGAAGGTGACAATAGCTTAGGCTCTAGGAAGTTTTTTACACGCCTGTAACTCAAGAAGTGCCTGGTCATGTTTTGTGAATAGAAGTCTATTTATACCTAAACCCAGTATCACAGTACAGCTGCTTCCTGACTGGTCTAGTGTTGCAATAAACCTGTCAGCATGAGACAGCCCTTTTTAATCACAGAAAACATAATTTCCATGAAATAATTATTCGTTTACAGGTAGATTATAAACATACAGGTGCCCTCCCATCCAATTTTATGGAGACAAGTGAATCCAGTTCACTTTTTGAAGATTATTCTGATGCAAAAAAGAATCCCTTTATAAAGATAAATTATTCATTTCCAACTTCATATCCATTTATTTGTGTTTCTACTGCTTAGATGTTTTAGCCATGGCTGAGGGCCCCAAAGCAGGAGATGCTGCAAAAACACAGAAAAAGATGACATTTTCCTCTATATAGATGATGTACAACACAGAAGAGAGCAAACAGGATAAGGAGAAAGTAAGACATTACTGATCTGCACAGTAAAATTGTAGTATTTCAAGGGGGCATACATCAAAGGGATGCAGGCTGTGCTGTTTGCCATAGAGTTCATCAAACATCCATCACTTCATTTAACCTACATTGCCATTAAGGTTTGTGCTACATCACTGGTACAGCCATATTAACAGTGGAAGGCCAGGCAGAAATCCCGAGAAGTCAAAAGAAATGTTTCTTGTGAAGTTTATGTGTCAAATACATGACTTCATGCACTCTAGTGAAATGGGAAATTAAACTCATGCTTTTGCATCTGTTTCCTATAAACCTTTAGCTGGAGACCTAGCCATAGAAGTGAGGGCATTTCCTGGTAAATGTAGAAATAACTTAAATTCTGCATATAAACGTATGATAATTTGGAGGCCGCTGTGCACACAGAAACTGCAAGTTCCTGCTGATGCCATGGACTTGCTGTGCTCTTCCAGGCTTTCTGAAGCTGTGTACAGCACCGGCTTGGAAAGAGCTGCAGCGTTTCCCTCCCAGGTTATAAAACGCTTGGAAGAGTCAAGTCTACCCAGACGAGTGTACTGAAGAGATTAACTGAAATGATTCTCACCAGTCTGCAGCAGCAGAAGAAAGTTGCCAAGCATTAAAAAGAGGAGCTAAGGTATCCTTAGGGAAAACATAAAGGTGAACTCAACACACGCAGGATGCATGGGACAAATCAAAAATGGGAAGCAGATGAGCGCTTTATGGTAGAAAGGGGTTTCAGAATTAGGTCAGCTGCAGATCCTGTGGAAGCAGCAGCTGAGCAGACCTGAAAGAGTCCATGGTTCAAAAGGAAAAGACACCAGATGCACTTCACTACCCTGAGTTATGTCCTGAGAAACTGGAGCTGATGCCTGTTTTCCTAGATGCCTGAAGCAAGGGCAATAGGAACTTCAGCAAAAGTGTACAAAAGCAGGTGGGGGCTCACCTCCCAGAGCTGTAGAGCCAGCAACCTGGTTTTGAGCAAAGCTGTGGCACAACAGAAACACAAAGTGTGGGAACGGCTTTATTGGTTATAGAGATGCAGGTGTCAATGCAGAGGCTGGAATATAAAGGCTGAATCAATACAGTGAGTCCAGTCATTTGTTAAAAAGTCTGTTCCTAGCAAGACGATCAAAGGATGGCTGAGGAGAAGAGGCAGAGGGGAGAATACAGCCAGTGGACAACCAGGGCAGACAGGCTTATAAATTAACATTGAGAGCAGAAAACAAAGGGTCAACAAAAAGATCCAGATGAACACTGAAATGATGGAGGAGGCTCAGGCTGTCAGGGATGAACAGGACACTGAAGACCACACTCCAGCACACACATGGATGATGGAGTTGGCAGAAACACTCCAAATTAATGGCAGATTATTGGTGCTTGAAATGCCTTGGCCTTTGCTACTCTCATATCTGAGTTTGTGACGTTCTCGTTCGTTCCAGGAATACTCTGGGCATAGGAAGTATGAAAGCTGGGAATGCAGTGTTGTTGGATTTGCTGATAATGCTAGTAAAAATTATTTTGCTTCCCTAATTCTATTAGTAGATTTAAGAAAAAAT
Source organism: Burhinus oedicnemus (assembly GCA_008921705.1). NCBI lineage: Eukaryota > Metazoa > Chordata > Aves > Charadriiformes > Burhinidae > Burhinus > Burhinus oedicnemus. The sequence continues at coordinate 4,659 of VFFE01006732.1, read as the reverse complement.
AGCAAAGTAACATCATATAATTGCACTAGAGAAAGTGGTGCTTAGTGTATGGCTCAAGTCTCTGAAAATAATGCATTCAGCATGCCGCCGATGGTACTATGTGGAACATCATACCTTGTGCTTGCAGAAGAATCTGCAATGGGAACAAAAAGATAGGCAAAAAAATACTAGTAAATTGTGAAATCACATCTATAAATCTCGCACATCACTGCAGAGAGAAAGCTGTGATGTTCCTCAGTTTGATTTAGGATTTTGCACCCGTAAGCCTGTATAGAGAAACAGGAGCTAACTGAGGTCTGGACTCAAACCGATCATTTTTCCAGTACTGAGTTTTGAAACGTCTCAGTTTCTGTGAATTAAAACTGACCAGAGCTGGGCAGCAAACCAGGCTTGGTTCTGGTTTCATTATCTGTTTTTTCAGAGCAAAAGCAGGGTTTCCAACACCCCCTATAAAGGTTTTTACAGAGAAAATTACCATGTCCTTCTGTTTTCTAAGTTAAGATAAAGAAATAAATAGACAAATAAATAAGATCATAGCTCATGTATTCTGAACAAGTCTCCACTGTAGAGGTGGAGGAAAGACTTGTTTCTCAGTAGGGAATTATGCGCCTGCAAACAGGCTGTTGTGTGAAACTCACGTAGCTCAGACCAACAGAGAGGGGCTTTCGCATTCCTGACGGACTTTCCAGGCGGGAGAGTGCTGCCTGCTCAATCCTGGCAGCTGGGGGCAGAGAGGATTGGCGAGAAAACCTGCTGGCGGTGCCCTCCACCCGTGGAAGGGGTGACTCCTCCACCCACCATCTCATCCCATCCAGCTGCACTGCCCTTGCTGGGTGTCTAGCGTAACCGCTTTCCTACACTTTAAATAAAGATATGGACACCTCTAATGGACAAATGACCCTAAAGTAGGGAGGGGTTCATAATGGCAAATTTTAGGAGTCTACACGAAAGCTGCAGGTCTAAACTCCGACTTATATTTGCTGGAGATGAAGGGTCAATGCAGTCAGCAGAGTCTAAGGGACATCCCAACCACAGACAAGTGTCCGCTCCAGGATGAGATTAAAAGCTCTCTAGACTGTATCAACCATATTGATCAAGTGTCCGCATCCCAACATGGGGAGAACAGACACTGAGTTCACACGTGGACACTTTCACCCTAGACACCTAGGTTTATGATGGATGAAGCCTTAGGTGACACAACTGAGAGGTTCCCCGGAGAGAGGCGCCTACATCTCCTGCACAATGAAGGGGAAGGTGGAGATGCCTTTGCAAGGGGTCTTTCTAACAAGGAACAATTTGATCCCCCTAAGGCAAGTGTCCACATGCACCACCCTGTAGCCGCACTGCTGTTCCTCCACGTTTCCTGGAGCTGCACTGAGCAAATGCATGCCAGGCTCAGAGAAGCCTGAGTCCGGCTGTGCCTGGATGCTTTCCTTATCTGTCTCATCTGTTCCTTTCTCCTCTAGTTACTGTTTTTTCTACCTGTATGTTTCTGGCTCTTCCTCTTGTTTCCTAGCCCTGTGAGGGCCTGTCTGCAATAGAGAGGAGACCTGGGTGGTGAGAGGAGTGGAAGCAAGCAGAACTGGGGAAAACACAAAGGACAGAAAAGTCCATTTGCTCAACACCAACCTGAAACAGCATAACTTTTTTTAGAAAGGAAAGTAGAAGGTAAAAGATATGGGGGGTGGGGAGAAATCTAGTCTATAGTTTATACCTGTAAACTGTCCAGCTGTAATGAGTGTGACAACTGGCTGGTTTCCTCTATAGGAGCAGTACAGTTTTCCAGCAACACTGTTTCCTCAGTGGCAAGTTAATAGTTGGATGTCGATTTGCCATCTTGAATTGACCATCCAAGAAGCCTGTGCTGATATATGCCAGAGCTGAAGAAAACAAACTCAAAATCTTAAATGAAAGGTACAGTGCTCTGCAAGGGGAACTGGACAACGGTGAGGATGATAGTCCTTCCAGCTTGGAGATGTCATCGAGGTGTAGTCGGACCACCCCCCACATCAGAACCACCTCAGTAAAAAATAAAAGATGTATCATTGTCATAGGTGACTCGCTTCTGAAGGGAATGGAGGGCCCAATATGTAGACCGGAACCACTATATAGGGAATTCTGCTGCCTCTCTGGGACCCGGGTTAATGATGTAAAGAAGCAGCTTCCTTCCCTAGTACGGCCCTCAGATTATTATCCCCTTCTGGTCTTTCAGGTAGGCAGTGATGAAGTAGGGAGGAGAAGTCCAAGGGCAATGAAGAGAGATTTCAGGGCCTTGGGATGACTGGTCAAGGGATCAGGAGCACCAGTCATGTTCTTCTCTATCCCTCCAGTTGTGAGGAATGATGAAGGGGTAAACGGCAAGAGCCAGCAGATCAATGCCTCGCTCTGAGACTGGTGCTACCGGCGGGACTTTGAGTTCTTTGACCATAGCTGGATTTACAGGACACCAGGCCTGCTGGCAACAGATGGGAAGAGCCTATCTCACAGGGGGAAAGGGTTCTAGGACAAGAGTTAGCAGGGCTCACTGAGAGGGCTTTAAACTAGATTTGAAGGGGGACGGGGATGTAACTGGGCTCACAAGAGAGGCACTCGGGTGCAGCAGCCCAGCAGTTGTGGGCAGCGTGCTAGTATTTTTGTGAATCAGAAGGCCTACCGCCCCTCAAGGGCAAAAACTATACATTCATCTGTCTCTCTGAAATGCTTATACACCAATGCAAGCAGCATGGGGAACAAAAAGGAAGAATTAGAGATCTGTGTGTGGTCGCAGGGCCATGATCTCATCGCAATTACTGAGACATGGTGGGATAGCTCACATGACTGGAATGCTGTCATGGATGGCTATGTTGTCTTTAGGAAAGACAGGCCAGCAAGGCAGGGTGGTGGAGTTGCTCTTTATGTGAGAGAGCAACTGGAATGTATCGAGCTCTCCCTGGGGGTGGATGAAGAGCAAGTTGAGAGCTTGTGGGTAAGGATTAAGGGGCAGGCTAACATGGGTGACACTGTTGTGGGGGTTTATTACAGGCCACCTGATCAGGATGCAGAAGTTGATGAGGCCTTCTACAGACAGCTGAAAGCTGCCTTACAATCACAGGCCTTGGTTCTCCTGGGGGACTTCAACCACCCTGATATCTGCTGGGAAGGCTACACAGCTAGGCAGGTACAGTCCAGGAGGTTCCTCCAGTGTCTTGATGATAACTTTTTGACTCAGGTGGTGGAGGAGCCAACAAGGAGAGGTGTTCTACTGGACCTAGTACTGACAAACAAACAGGGACTGGTGGAGGACATTAAGGTTGGGGGTAGCATTGGCTTCATGAGAAGACCAAGTTCAAGATTATGTGTAGTAGGCATAAAACGACAAGCAGGATTGCAGCCTTGGACTTCAGGAGGACTAACTTTGATCTCTTCAAGAAACTGCTTGGAGAAATCCCATGGGTTAGGGCTCTAGAGGGTAGGGGGGCTCAAGAGAGCTGGTTGATATTCAAGTATCACTTCCTCCAGGCTCAGGATCTGCGCATCCCTAAGAGCAAGAAATCAGGCAAGGGAAGCAGGAGACCTGCATAGCTGAGCAGGGAGCTTCTGAAAAAGCTCAAGTGGAAGAAGGAAGTTTACAGTATATGGGAAGAAGGGACTACCACTTGAGAAGATTACAAGAATGCCGTCAGAGTATGCAGGGATGAAACGAGGAAAGCCAAGGCCTCCTTGGAATTAAAACTGGCGAGGGATGTCAAGGTCAACAGGAAGGGTTTCCTAGGTGCTTCGGAGACAAAAGGAAAACTGGAGAAAATGTGGGCCCGCTGTTGAACGAGACAGGGGCCATGGTGACAGATGATGCAGAGAAGGCGGAGTTACTGAATGCCTTCTTTGCTTCAGTCTTTACTGCTCAGGCCAGCCCTCAGGAGTCCCAGACTTTACAGGTAACAGAGAAAGTCTGGAGGAAGGAGGACTTTCCCTTGGTTGAGAAGGATCAAGTTAGAGATCAATTAAGTAAACTGGACATCCACAAGTCCATGGGTCCTGGTGGGATGCACCCATGAGTCCTGAGGGAGCTGGCAGAAGTCGTTGCTGGGCCACTCTCCATCATCTTTGAAAGGTCCTGGAGAACAGGCGAGGTGCCTGAAGACTGGAGGAAAGCCAATGTCACTCCAATCTTCAAAAAGGGCAAGAATGAAGACCTGGGAAACTACAGGTCAGTCAGCCTCACCTCCATCCCTGGAAAGATAATGGAACAGCTCATTCTGGACATCATCTCAAAGCATCTGGAGGAAAAGAAGGTTATCAGAAGTAGCCAACATGGATTCACCAAGGGGAAGTCATGGCTGACTAATCTGATAGCCTTCTACGATGGTGTGACTGGATGGATAGATGAGGGGAGGGCAGTGGATGTTGTTTACCTTGACTTCAGCAAGGCTTTTGACACTGTCTCCCACAGCATCCTCATAGGCAAGCTTAGGAAGTGTGGGTTGGATGAATGGACAGTGGGGTGGATTGAAAACTGGCTGGCAGTTATAGCTCAGAGGGTTGTGATTAGTGGCACAGAGTCTAGTTGGAGGTCTGTGACAAGTGGTGTTCCCCAGGGGTCAGTACTGGGTCCAGTCCTATTCAACATACTCATCAATGACCTGGATGAAGGGATAGAGTGTACCATCAGCAAGTTTGCTG
>VFFE01006731.1:22047-57827 GCA_008921705.1 Burhinus oedicnemus | reverse complement strand
GGGCAACAGAAGTTAAGTGTGTGCATGTTTATTCATTCATTCATCTGTCAAGTTACAAAATACTTCCATATTTAATTGTAGAAAATAAGGTACTGCAGTCTTTCGTAAATCTTAAGGCTGGGCTGCTGTTACATTCTGTGATGACCAAGTGGGAAGGAGGCTTTTTTCTGTACTTTCAACACTGTTATTAAATAAAACCCAGCTACTTTACTTAGCTCTTTCGTTATTAAAATTTAAAGACAGGCAAGGCTGGAACCTTTTCCTACCCAAAAAGCACATTGTGCACATTTTATATACTAAGACTGAATTAGGCAACACTGTTTTCAAAAAGCTCCTGACCTGGCTGCACTTGATATGGGTGTGTTGCTTTCAGAGTGTCACATGCAAGAGAATTAGGTCCAGATCTCCCTGCTGTCTTCCACAGGAGCGGACGGAGTGCTACTTGCAGGAATGGGAATACTGGCTTGCGGTTTGGAGGCTGGGGGGAGGCTGAGGTCACTGGACTCTTCCATCTTGCTGTGTTCCAAAAACTCAGTTTCAGAATTTCTCAGTTTCAGAATTTCTCAGTTTACTTTACTTGGTAAAGAATTTATGCTTAACTACATGCAAGAATATTTACGTTTGGTGCTATCAGAATTTGTTTACGTTTGTGTTCTTACTCATTTCTTTGTTTTAAAGGAGTCCAGTTCACCTTCAGGAAAAGTGGTGCACTCTGGTCAATGTGTAGGCTACCAAAATACAGGCAAAGAAGACACCACACTTACACATTACTGTGAAAGCTAAAGCTTTATTTTGTGTTCTATCGTATGTTACATTACCATGCTATGGATTTAGCCTTCATTAAGGTGACGAGTTATGACTGTTTCTTAGCTCCAAACCCCAACAAATGTAGGGAAAAGTAACCAGTGGCAAGAGGAAATCTAGTGCAAGTGTAACCAAATGCCTTTCAGCTGAGATCCTTTTAAGGTGTGTCTGTAAACTTCAAGGAGGATAGATAGTGTCCTGGAATGGTTTGATTTCACTGCATCATGCAAAGAGCAAGATTAAATGCAGAACTACCTATTTGAACGAGATGGTTCTTCCCTGTTTTCCTCCCCTGGATTGGATAGTCCATAGAAGGCCTCTGTCGTGCCTGTTACATCACCAGGGAGGCTCCGATATGTTCCTTGTGGTCATCAATGCTGTTTCTCAGCTGTCGCTGAGGACTGCTGAAAGAAACGTACCAAAGTTTCTCTTCCCTTGGGCTTCTAGGTGCAACTCTGGCACTGTCCACAGATTAGATTGATGGGGGAGATGCCACCAAGGGGGGGGGGAAATTGTAATGTACTGAAGTGGCAGTGACACGGTCATACTGTAAGCAGTGGGTTTTCGTCTTTTCTGTCTCATTACTAGCAGGTATATGTTATCCAGAAGGGACTAAATAAAGGCTGATACAGTGACTGCAGTGCTTACCATATCGAGCAGCCCATTTATTGTTTGTGAGGCTGGAAATCGGTTTCCCAGACTGCTTATGACTAAGGAGGGGAAGGTGAGCTTCCAAGGCAGCCCACAAGAAGTTCTGCCTTTTTATGAGTTTGCCTTTTTCTCTAGTCTATGAACCACATGAAAGGCCTCCAAAAATTCATTGAAGTCGATGTGGCCATCTTTGTTGTAGTCTATGCTGAGGACTAACTTGTCAAGGGATTCATCATATACATCAATGCCCAGGTGAGAAGTGAAGAGTTTCCATGTCTGGCCAAACTCCTCAAGAGAAATCAGACCTAAAGGAGACAGACAGCAGATTGCTTTCTCCAGTGCTGTTTCCCCTTCCTGCATATACACACGCATGCATGCAAGCACACTCTTTCACTGCAAGAAAGTTACTTGCCTCCTGTGGCTTGGGTGTGCTTTCTGATTGCATGACTGAAGTACATTTTTACTTCAGGTAATGATCTAATGCTGTCAACAGCGGAATTGACAAAGCAGCAAATACTAGGAGTGAGAGTGGAAGGGAGAAAAAGCCCCCAAAAGAGTGAAGCCAGTACTGGAGACGGGATCTGTGAGAATTTTGTTCTCAAGTTAGGCTCTGTGCACTGTCCCTTACATGGTTACAGCCTGACTGCCTAAATTAGTCTGCACTAAACTGGAAAAATGACATCACTTCTGGTTCCTCTATATTTAGAAGCCTTAAGGAGGAAACACAGTGGGGAAAGACAACTAGTATAGGCTTCCTAGAGCTGGAACAGTGAAGTTACCTAGACTTACCTGAATGATCTTTGTCAATGATGTTAAAGATGATCTCCAGATCCTTTCTGTATCTGCACAGTGTTTCCACCAAAGCTGGGTGAACCTGGTTTTGAAATCATATACAGGAAACCATTCAGACCTTGGTTTGAGTTAGTCTAACCAACAGAATCTGTACTATCCAAATCTATTTTCCCAGTTTAACTTGTCAAATGTTTTAAAAAAAATATTCTAATGCTCGAGTTCCCTGGAATGATACTTTGTGTCTTGCCCTGAGGAATAATCAGCTAAAACCTGTCACTTTCAGATGTCACTTCACACCTCCTACCTTCAGTAATTATTTGTGGAAATATGGATAATCTAGGGAAGATGCTGTATGCCATGCACTCATACAAAGCTTCTGCTGTACATATGTGAATAGATCCTGCTGTTTAGAAAAATGATGGAGACAGCCAAGTACCAAAGCACTATGCAGCCACTTGGTCACAATTGGACTCTCTAGGAGAGACCTCCGCTACCATGAAACATCCAAAAGTCCATCTACAAATGTGACCTCCTCCTACAGGTGCCTGAATTGGCTCTGGAGCACATTTGAAAAGCTCATCTCAACGATTGAGGGTTGAGTGCTCTGGGTAGGATTTGTCGCATCTCCTCAGCTATGTTATCTAAACGGCCTTGAGAGTCAACGGAAAGTAAGAAGCAGTTCTAGCATGTGATTCATCCAACCTATTTTAGGCATCTACCTTAGCAGGGAATGATGATTCGTACCCTAGCAGTGCTCATTTCCCTCCAGTGACTATAAAAGGAAGCTCGGCAACTAGTTCAGCTGTAAATGTCTACCTGATTGGCCAAACCACTGTCTTGTGCCTCAAGCTGCACCAAAAGCTGTTCCTCCCAAGTTCTGCAAGGAGGCATTTTCCTCCTTACCTCTTTTATAGGTTGACCTATTTTCAAATCATAAAAACATGACATGAAGTCAACTTCTCCATCTGAGTTCATCTGTGCTAACTGAGACCGCAGCATCCTCCAGGGCAGTTCCAGCTGTAGGACAGACTCCATCGCTGCAGCCCAGTCGTTGACAGAAATCTTGCCTGCCAGAAGGGGTCAGGTCATGGTTACAAGCAGTACGTGACACAGCACAAATCAGTCACCAGCACGCCTTCTGCTGTTTTTAAGAACAGTTGCAAAACATAAACATTTTCTTCTAACCCTGGGATAAAAACCCTCATAAAAATGAGCAGTAGGGTTGGACTAGACGTTTCCACAGGTCCCTTCCAACCTCAACAACTTTGTGAATTCTATCATCATGCTCAGCATGTCTTAATACCTTTTGAGAAAACCAGATTATGCCCTGAAGAGTACTTCAGATTTGAACTGAGCTGCAACTATAGAGACCCAGTCGCTGAAAACCCAACAAAGAAATATGTTAAACAGTTGTTCAGTGGCCAAAGAAACAGTACCATCACTTACTGATTGCCTTCTTAGAGCCACCGATGACAACCCAGTCAAGTGAGAAGCCATCATGAGGAAAAGTTGTGTTTGTGCTAGAAATAACTAACTCCTTGTTCCTATATAAAAGGCTCATGTATCAACTTACCACTGACTTTTGCTCAGCTGATGGGCGACCATGTGTCTCCTAGTGGCATAGCCAGTCAACTTTACTCAAATATCTCCCAGACTCCAAAGCAGACCAGTTCCCCCTCACCTGAGACCCCCATTCCCTGTCTGACATCGGAAGACACTCCAAAGTGAAGGTGGTGACCTTTGAGCTTCTGGAGCTGGATTTGCCTGCCCAAACTCTCTGCCCAACAACAAACACTGTTTCCTTATTTGCCTATGTGTTTCAGTTGTTTTCTTCTTGCTACTTAAAGCTTCATCCCTGCAAGTTGTTTTCTGGGGATGAGCACCTGCGAACATCTATCCTCCTCCGTGGTCAGGAAGAATGTAAGATCAACCAGCCTCTGCTGCCCTCCAGCCTTAACACTGACAGGCAGGACCCCTCTCCATGGGGTTTGTCCCCTCTGTCCCCATGCACGCATGGTGGCAACTGGACAGAGCGGTAGTGTTACCTGTGCCGTTGAGGTCATACTGTGCAAAAGCACTAGTGAGTTCAGCCCTGTGGGCATAAATCTTCTCTCGTAAGGACTTTAAGGCAGATGATTCAATTGTGCCCACCCTAGGAGGAAAAAAATGCAGAGCAGATCATTAAAGGATTTAAATCCTCTAGCATTTTATGTTTTTCAACATTCATTATCAAATTCTTACATCCTTTAACAAGTAGTATGTTCAGGGTCATCCTAAAAGACAACACTGGGGCGGGGGGGGGAAACCCCAAACCTACAAAACAAACAAAGCCCCTTAAGAATAATCTGAACTTAGAGGTAATCGAGTTTATGCAGGTAATTCTAAGCTGCTTTGCTTTAGTAAATCTGACTGCAGTGCTAGGCATGGCAAAGCTGTCATGATAAACTTTTTGGACTCAATTTGTAACAGGATTTGTCCAGATTAGCACTGTAGCCTTAAAGCAGACCTGAGAGGCACAGGCCCTTTAGGAGTCCCTGGCAATTGTCTGTTCTAACCACTTACCACATCTTAATTACCTTTGGGAGTTTCTCAGGAAACCAAGTTAGAGCACTTAGAACATGTTTTGTCTACTGTATTAATTTTTAAATTGAAAATAGAAAACCAAGGAAAACCAAGGAAAAGAGATGCCTATTCAATTATTCAGTCAAGCTATAGATTTGTGGCAGGTACTCACATGCTAAGTGAGTACACGCTCACTGCATACAGCACACAGCTTTACCTCTCCCGAAGATTCTGCCTGCGTGTGTATTTGCTGACTCGGTACTGCACAAACCGAGGAATCAGTTCAGGATTCAGTTTGATGTATGCTCCCCTGTTGCTCCCCTCTTCGTAGTAGTTAGAGGCAGAAAATATGGTGATAACCTGATCACAGGAAACAAAGAAACTGGATTGGCTAGAACAACTCTTCTTGAGACTGATTTCTGAAACTGATGCTTAGAAAAACATGCAGGTTACAAAATTGCCTACATATAAAACCAGAGATGAACAACTATGTCATTCACCAAATTGCTTGCACTTTTCTAGTCAGAGCTCCAGGCCTGTATTTTTGGCCTGTCATAGGAAGACTTCAGGTCAGAGGGCCGTGTGATAGAACATGCTGTTCAGCAGAAACCTCTTTCTAAGACAGACATGGTTTTCAGGGTTCTTGCTAGCCTCCTGATACAGCATGTCAGAAAGCAGGGCCAGAAGAGAAGTTAAAAGGCTTCTTAGAGCATCTCTTGCATTGTATTTACACATAACTCTCCTCAGGGATTTTGTACATGTTCATTTGTTTTCACACGAGTACAAGCCAGTCCCCACTCCCTGAAGCTGTAAAGAATTTTGTTTGTCAGAACTCCATAATTTGTTCTAAAATCTATCATCTAGCACACAATTCCCCCAAACTCATTTTAAAGAAGGCACTCATTTTTTTAATTAACTTTGCAGACAAATCTACTGTAGATGTGCCTGTGAAATTCACAGGAGGATTCTACTTTACATGGAAGCATCTTACCTTCCCATCGTGACTGATCTCATAACCTTCCGGCTTAAATTCATGAGACCTGATGAGCATCTTGAGATTATACCTTTCGAACAGCTTGGTAGTGACATCAGGGCCAAAGTAACAACCTCCTCCTCGACACTTGTTTGGTGTACAGCCATTCTGGCTTCTCGGATCACTCCAGAGAATGTCAAGGATCTGTAAATAGCAAACTCAAGCAAGTGGGGACTGGTAGTAGGTGAGGACTGACAGGCTATGGCTGTCTAAAGCACTGGCCATAGCAAAAGCCCCACAGTACAGGGAGAAAACACACCTGAGCTAACAAGTAAGTCTCATGTTTTCTTCCTTCCTTTCAGCAGGGCATTCTTTTGGGCTGAAACTTTTGTTCTACTTTTCTTAAGAAACATTATCTAGATCTTAGATGAACTTTTTCAGATGAAATATTATTTCAGAAATGTACCTCCTCTTACAGGTGATGTTTCCAGACTCGGGTGGGTGCATGAGGAATGGTACCTGGGCTATTTCAAAGAGAGCAATAGCTGCTGCCTTTGCATGTAGGTGTGAGAGGCATTTTCTATTTCCCAGCCCAGACTTGATAACCACACGGGTCGGTGGTTTTACCTATACTAAGCTTGGGAGTGCCTGCTCTAAACATGACAAGAGTTGCCTTTGGCTTTATTATCTTGGGTTAGCTCATGTTGCAAAACAAGATTTTACAGACATGAGGATGAATTATCATGGTTTAAAGTCACCTAACCTAATAATTCTAGTCAGTAGCAAACATTAGGCAAAATGTGTTTGTTTAAACCTCACTGGATGAAGTTTACACTAACATATTTCCGCTTCACATTTGTGAGCGTGGCTCAGTGAAGGCTTGGTTAGTTGGGGGAGTGTCAGATTTGAGAGGTTGCTTCTGCCCATTACATTAGTTTGTAGGTCAGATATGTATCTTGGGAAATCACATTTTCAGATTTGCTTCTTCTCAAGAAGCAAAACAAAAGTGTGTTCCCCTTAAAACAGCTGTCTGAAGAGAAGCTCAGAAAAATAAACTTATACACAACTCAATTTTGAGCTTCTAAATTGCTGTGCAAATTAAGCTTTTTAAATTGTCACGATTTATTAAATTACAGCATGACAAGAGCTCCGTATTGCCTCTAATATTCAAGCGGAAATGAACAGCCAAAGGACAAAAAATTCCTACTCTTGAGTAATCAGCCTGTAGGTCTCAGGAGTTGGGGTTGTTTTTGGACAGTATCAGCATTCAGCTGCCAAAACCACAGCCAAAAAAAAGGTGCTCGCTTATCGCTGACAATTGCAAAGTCTGACTTAAACTGACAACCGCATGTGTACCAACAGATCCAACCACATGAGGGCATGCAAACATGTCTCATGCGGAGCAGTTTCCTCCTCATAGAATCATAGAATCGTTTTGGTTGGAAGCAACCTTTAAGATCATCAAGTCCAACCATTAACTTGACACTGCCAGGTTACCACTAAACTAATGGCTAAGAAAAAACACTGGGTAAATTGTACATATAAGGTATAAAATCACAAGCCTTTATTACCAGGTCTACAAAAAGCATCCAAAGAACTAATAGCTGGCTAGTATTCTCCCAAGAATGATGGGTTTCTTTTGAAGAGACAGTCCTCTCAAACTCCAACATACTGCCTGTCCAGAGCGCCTGCCGGGTTTGTGTGTGGGGGGGGTGTTGGTATCACTCAGTCTTTAGTTTCACCTACTTGCTTCCATTCCTTGAGGGCAGGGTCTGGAGGCAAATTTGAGCCCGAAGGCTCAGTGGAGCCCAATGAAGAGATGTGTTGTGTTCTCCCTGCAACATTCTGGTTGACAATGTGTTTACTGGATCTGGTTGTCGAAATTCTCTCCTTCACTTGGTCCTGTCTGTCTCTCACTGACTTCGGTGGCCGCATCAAAGATTTCAACTTAAAAAAACCAAACAACATTGAAAGAATTACCAAAACATAAAGTCGATACAGAGATGTCAGCTGAAAGGCACATCAGTTCCCCTTTTACTGTACTCAATATTGAACTCTCATAATGTCCTGAACTCACAGAATCATAGAATCGTTTAGGTTGGAAAAGACCTTTAAGATCATCCAGTCCAACCATTGACCCTACTCTACCAGGTCTGCCACTAAACCATGTCTCCAAGCACCACATCTACACGACTTTTAAACACACCTAGGGATGGTGACTCAACCACCTCCCTGGGCAGCCTGTTCCAATGTTTGATCACTCTTTCAGTGAAAAATTTTTTCCTATTGTCCAGCCTAAACTTCCCCTGGCGCAACTTGAACCCATTTCCTCTTGTCCTATCACTAGTTACTTGGGAGAAGAGATCAGCTCCCATCTCACTACAACCTCCTTTCAGGTAGTTGTAGAGAGCAATAAGGTCTACCCTCAACCTTCTCTTCTCCAGACTAAACAACCCTAATTCCTTCAGCTGCTCCTCAGAAGACATGTTCTCCAGACCCCTCACCAGCTTTGTTGCCCTTCTCTGGACACGCTCCAGCACCTCAATGTCCCTCCTAGACTGTGGTGCCCAAAACTGAACACAGTACTCAAGCTGTGGCCTCACCAGCGCTGAGTACAGGGGCACGATCACTTCCCTACTCCTGCTGGCCACACTGTTCTTGATACAGGCCAAGCTGCCGTTGGCCTTCTTGGCTACCTGGGTGCACTGCTGGCTCATGTTCAGCTGACTGTCCACCAGGACCCCCAGATCCTTTTCTGCCAGGCAGCTTTCCAGCCACTCCTCCCCAAGCCTGTAGCGTTGCCTGGGGTTGTTGTGACTGAAGTGCAGGACCCGGCACTTGGCCTTGTTAAACCTCATGCAACTGGCTTCAGCACTCACAGGCTGGGTGGAAGCTACAGGTGTTTGGCACTTGCAGAAATTTTGTTTTATATCTATCTGCGACCAGCCTCTTCAGAGTTGCTCTCATATTCTTATCAAGACACACAGACTGATTCCAAGCCACAGTCAATCACAAGGTACAGCAACTACAGTCTGGGCTCAGGGCAGACACTTCAGTGCCCAGCTTTACTGGAAACAGAAAATACACGTATACTGGCCTGAAGATGAAACGGCATTCACTACTGCTCTGATACAGTAGCATGATGCTAGGTTAATTTGGCTGATATCAATGGAATATCATGAGGGTAACACTGAAATTGATGAAGTATTACATCAGGCCCTGTTATTGTTAAATCAACCTCCTCCAATATGCACGGGCATTTGCTTTTTTCGAGCTGTGTGCTATGGCTCCATGAAAGCCCATTAATACAGACTCTTCTCCAGGGAGTATCTTTTCTTCTCATTTGAAATTGTCTCATATTAGCTCTTTTTTGAACAACACCCCGCCCCCAACAACCTCCTCCCCCCAAATTCTACTCTTTAACAAAGAAAAAGACTGTTGCAAAACACAATGCAAAACACTGGGTTACTCCCTAGTGCACTGACCAGTATTTGAGACCTGTCAGTTGCCAGCTGTACCAATTAAAATACATCAGTTGGCCTTGAGTGATATTATCGCCCTGCATTGTGGCCCACACATGTCTCATTAGCAACACTCTCCTGTGGTGGCAACTTTGACCTGTTAATTCTGCATTTCACGAATAGCACATCAGTAACACACTGAGCCCAGCCTTGGTGAAAGTGTGGGCAGAACTCAGCTCACAGTTAAGACACCTACATCTGTAGCTAGGCACCCAGTTTTAGTTTACAGTGGTATAGCCAACGGAGCCTAGACTCTGATGACCAGAAGTGTTCATTGCCCTTTTTCACATCTTGAAGAAACAGAGATACACCTGACTGTCCTGTAAAGCATTTATTTCTGTGTTAGAAAACAACAGGATGAGAGAAATAGCTCTAGATTCCACAGACACTAATGACAAGGTACTCAAGGTTGCTTAAACATATGTATCCTGTGCCACCTGAGATGTTTTACCATGTCTGTGAATTACCATGAAGTGGGAAAATATGAACCAGACCTTGAGGAGACCTGAAAGAAAACTTTCTCTAGAGGCAGCTAGAGGCCAGAGGGGACATCCCTCAGCTAAGGGATGCTTTCAGAACAGCACTGGAGACTGTCTGAATAATGATAAGACCTGGATCTCCACCGGATCTCCACCAGATCTCCTGGATCTCCATTGATTATAAGGAATCTAAGCACCCTGCTCACAAGCAGACATCTCAATTTAGTTGCCCAAATCGAGATCAAATCCCACACCATTTTCCACTGATTTGAAAGAGCTGTGTTTGCTCACCATTTCAGAAAAAAAATTTGATGTTTCTGTCTTCTAAATCCCTGAAAAGTGGTAGTTTCTGTTTTCTCAAGGTCAGGTCCTGAAGTTTGATCCTGCTGGAAAGGCTCTCCCACATGTGCCAAGTGCAGCTGCTGCCAAGGGAGTGCCTCACAGGTGGAGAACTTCCCCCACACTACAGATGGCAGAAGCACAGCCCCAGGACAAAAGGCAGTGCTAAAAAGATGTGTCTAGATTGATTTCTAAAGTGTTTAGAAATGCCTGAGAATTAAGTACTTTTCATACTTTCTAGCCAATGCGTCATCACGGCAGGAAGGAGTTATCTAAAGTGTTTTTAGGTATTTTAAAGTCAAAAGACTTGTGTTATTTTACAGTACTTAAACAATTGGCTCTGAACACCTCCTGAAACGTTCCTTCCTAAACACTGATTTTGAAGAAAAACAAGACTCTTTTTTTCCTTACATGCCTTACACAGCAGCCGTTTCCTTTCCTAATGCAAACAACTTGATCTTAGCATTTGTATTGCTAAGTTGTTTAAAGAAAACAAAATTACCTCCACATGAATATGATCTCTTACCTTATTTCTCTCAAGTGCATTCAGGAAATCCAAATCTGTGGTGTCTGAAATCCCTCCATGTAGGATAAGAACTTTGCTATCAATTATAGTGGCAAGGGGAAGCCAGCTAAAGACATCTCGCAGAAGACACAAAATCTGTTTCCCATGGTCCTGTAAAACATACTCTTATATTAGGTCCTATTTCTGGCAGATTCTGTTGCTTGTAAGTTCAAGATTTTGCTGAAGCATCTGCCACAGTCTGTGTGAACAGTTCCAGCCAGGTGACACTCTGAACTGCAACACTGACAAACATGTTCTGACATTTACTTTGGGGCCATTTGATTGTCTCTGTAGCATTTCGTTTTTCTTTCACATGCACCTCTTTTTGTGTTCTTGAGTAGCCTTATGAATGTTATTTATTTCATCCCATAGATCTCTCAGCATAAAAGGCTAACACTTAATATTGTTTTGCCAGTTATTCCACTGAAAAACGAAAATAATTTCAACTACATTACTAAAGTCATTCTGTACTACACCTAAATAAACTGGTTGGAAGTTTCCTTGTTTACACAGGTTTCATTTTACATGTGCAAGACTACAAAGAAAATAAGGGGAAGGAGGAGGAATCTTACCTTGTACTTCTTTGAAACTTCTTTTGTGAAGCCATATCTGAAAATAGGACAACATTATGAACTGGTTTTCAGTATGCACCTTCTGCATGATATTCTATAGTGTTTGCTACTCTATAGTTTTCTATCCCTCTTTTTCTCCTGCCATTCCATCTCACCTCTGTTTAAATATGCTTTCTTCTGCTCTGTCTCAAGAATTGAGTTAAACTGATTTCTTGTACATACAAGAGATCAGGAACAGAATCCAAACCAATAATTATTAAGTGGCCTTTTTCCCATCTAAATGAAATAGTTTAGCAGTTTCACATTTTAGATACAGGAAGGACATTTCAAAGGAACCTAACTGATGATGGGCAAAAATTCCCACAAAACCTCCACAGAGTTTTTGTTCTAAATCACTCAACTTTATTAGACAGTGTTGTCTATCATGCCTTTTCCCCCACAAGGGACAAGGATTTTGATACCTCATTCTTTTAATACCAAGATATCCTTGGTGCGCGGGGCATTTTCACAACACCCTAACTCTCAGCTTTCAATTTTACGTAGGAGCAGCACTGCTAATCAAAATGCCTAGCAAAGAGCCATACACAGGAATGCATCTTTGCACTTCAAGCCATCACAGACCTAGTTAATATTTTCCACTATTTTGGGTGGGAATTTTCCTACCTTGTAGATAAAGTAACTGATCTTGTTTTATGTGTTTTGTTTTTTTTTTTTTTAAATTAAGTGCTGAAGAATGAAGTATCATGCGAAACTGATTCTCTTACGTGGATCATTAATAGGATTTGAACATGGGCCTCTAACCCATGTTTATGCCTGTGTTAAAACAGAAATATATTCTGTATGCACACATCAAATGATCGAAGGGGTACAACAGGTTACCCACCAGCCAGTCACCCAAAGACTTACTGGGGTGGGATCGAGACTGAGGAGGAGTTCCCATGTCTGTGAGATGATACTGTCTACAAGTCACACTTTCACTACAGGCAGAGACACTGCCTGTGCTCATTCCCTTGGTGTGCTGTACAGCTAAGTACAAATGTCTGTATTAGAAAACAGTGTCTTAGCTGTGCCTGCAATGGGTCAGACTGCCACCCCCTCAACCACTGTGCAGAAGCTAGGATAGTTACTCACCCCTTGTGTTTGGGAAGTTGTGGTGGTGTGTTCCCCCCACCCCGCTCTGCTCTCCTGCACGGCAGTTGGCTGCACGCCAGGATCTCCCCTTGAGTAGGGACACCTCTCAAGGTTACTCCTCAAGGTTCAGAGAGTCCTTGCCACAACAGATCCTCAGTAAGTAATTTATAGCATGCTAAACTTTGAAATCTTAGCTAAGTGATATAAAGGATTTATTGTGCATATTTAATCCTTTAGACATAAACCATTGACCAAGTCTGGGGCTAGGATTGGATCCAGCCACACCTAGACTTGTCTCTGAGAAGGAGTTTAGAAAGCAAGAGGGTCCTTTCTGAACTTCATGACTCAATGGGAGGGTCTCCCTGACAGTTCTCTCTGACCCTGTCCTCTATGCAGTAAATAACCAAGTGTACCTTGCCATCGAATCTTGTTAAAACTGTCACATTTACTATCAAACTTCGTTAAATTGCTGTTTTACAAGTGAAGTGCCTCACTCCACCTGCAACAGAAGCGACATCTTAGTCTACAGTTAAGTGAAATATCAGCTCCTGGCTTACTGGGTCCATTATATTGCATACTACTGTGTCTTTTGCTATGCTGTGGAAAAAGCCAATGCTTTAACTAATACATCATCCTTCCATCCATTCCCTTTCCCCAGAACTGGTACTCTGGAAGCTGCACTAAGCCCATTGACTTCCATGGATTGTGATTAGGTCAGAGACAAGACTTAACTCCTGTTCAAGTGCTTGTGTGTAATGAGGATGTTCTTTGCCCCCTCACACATCTTGAAGATGCAGAGCTACACCTGAATACCTAGTAAAACATGATTTCAGTTTTAGAGTGTCACAGTGGCTTATGCAGCATTCAAAAGCTCCAGCATTTCTAGTGGAAGGCCAGATACTCCCTCCCCCCGGCCCCCTAAAATCTACCTCAGGTTCATGATGTAGTCTTCATGGTTTCCTCTATTCAAGTGTAAATCATTGGGGTAGATAAGAAGAAATGCAAACAGGATTATAAGTATTTCCATAGAATTTTTCCCTCTATCAACAAAATCACCATTAAAGACATATCGGTTTTGTTCTGAAGGCAAACCATTCTGCAGAAGGAAACAAAAACAAGGACATTTAGAGACACTGCTACTGTAAGAAAGGAAATAGCATCTCAAATGAGATCCCATTGCCAGAAAATCTGCAAAAAGCCTGCACAATACAGAGATCTAAAATGCAGAATTTCTTTATTTCCACTGCTTAGAACAAAAATCTCCGTATCAGACAACCTGTATGAGCCATCAGAGAAGGGATGACCTCTCTGACTGTTCTTATGATGCCACCTCTAATCCTTTCCTCTACCTATTAAATTAATTTGAAAGGGACTGATAGGAACATTATTCATCTAATAAAATATACTTTTCTGTTAGTGCAACTGCTGCCAGGAAGTTATGCACTTGCAAATATAAAGGAGTCATTCATTTTGAATGGAAGACAAGAAATCCATGAAAAATGATCTTCTGACACAAGTCTGAAGGTTCTTATGTTTTCTTACACAGTAAGAAAAGTGATTTCATAGATTTATATTGTTTGCAGTGTATGCTTCTAAAGCTGCTGAGAAAGACTGTAGTCCAGAGGACATAAAATCTTAATACAGAACTCTGAAGAACCTTGATTCCAGTTGCTTTAATCCTGAAAGCACTACTTGAATTTTACAGACATTGCACTTTGCCCCAGCCCAGGGCAAAAATATACTTGAATGCTCACAAACCTGAGAGGCTGTACATACAGGTATTTCTTACCTTATATTTTCTGAAGATACAGAGCAATGCTTTATTATGAATGGTGACTTAGTATTGTGAATTGATGGTGTGTTTCATTAGATTAGTTCTCAATATGTCAATGAGTGCCATCAGCTTACAGAAAGTATAGCAGCAATTATGTGCAGCTTCATTATTTCCAATTATGAGTATCAGAAATATTATTTCAATTTTGACTTGCCAGAAAAAAAGAAACCTCTGTTTTCACAATTGGCATGCACAGGAATTACCAATAGAACATCTACAAAATCACATTACAACTGTGGAAGCCACTCCTAACAGGTTTGGCAGCATGGCAAGACATCCCACTTCCTGAATATAGATACTGTGTCAGTGTCCAGCACTTCCTATGTTCCTATGGTATTCCCTGGTGTACTGCCTTAGCAGGTTTATTGCAGGATGCATGATTTGGCCAGAGACTCAATTAAACATTTAATTTGAATCCATTAGGAAATTTCTTTTTTGTCCCAATCAGTGTCCCTCACTGTTATGTCAGGAAGCAGTACTGAATCCTGGTCTTTCGATTCCCACACCAGCACAATCCTGACTGCTGTAAATACAGCTTGCTTGGTTTTTGCCAAGCTCTCTCCAGCTCTCTCCAAGTTAACTTAGAAGAGGTGTGTGGTGGCTCTGTGCTCACAAGAGTGGCAATTCATGAGATTCTGCTAATGCAGTGAGTTGTAGTGGTTTTAAAAAGTAAAGGATAGATTTCAGGAGTGGAACAGACAGGAGAGACTCAGCAGCAGCTCCTGGAAAGATGAATTAATAAAAGCTTTGCCTTAAAACCGATAGGCATAAGAATCACCAGCAGATTGTCAGTATACACACAGCCACGCTGTAACTGCAGTCCTCATGAAAAGACAGATCTACTGAAGCCCTCTCCAGATTCTATCATTCTTCTTTTGGAAAAGCTTGCCCACAACTCTTAGTTTTAAATAAGAGTTTGTTTTCAACTTCCAACTTCAATGTCATTTTAGTTTTGTTCCACACTCATGCATAGTTTCTATTCCTTTTCTGTGGTTTCAACCAACAATAAGAGCAAAATGAAATTAAAAGCTGTTGCAGCCCCTGACATGTCAAAGAGGCAAACAAAGCCCTCTAATGATCAGCAACTTGCTGCTGGGTATCATTACTGTATCTGCTAGGTTAGTGCTTAACTAACTTCCATTTGTCATTTGCATTTTCTACAGCTTCAGGCTATTTCTATCCATAGCATCCATTTAACAATCTAACTTAGCAATGCATAATTTAAAATTCAAAGGTTTCAGGGAATTTCAGGAAATGCTGTAATTTAATGGATATTAATGCAGGGACTGAATGAACCTTACAATCTGGCTATTGAGAAGCAATTATCTCAGCCTCACCCAAACCAGGTTTAAGAATTACACACACTATTACAACCAGCATTGTATCGATAAGCTGTAGATTGCTAGCTTCTGTGTGTTTGCTGCTGGCAGTTTGTAAAAGTGCTGTGATAAAAGTTCCCTGGACAGAGCCCCACGCTCAAGATGCCCAGTCTGCCTGCAGGCCTCCAAAATGCTTCAGCAGCCATTTCAGCTCTGCAAGGCTCTGCACAGGCCTGAGATCACGACAACTCTTCATGGCACTGTTTAGGATTGCACCCTCTTGTTTAAGGTTACGGGTGGTTCATACCAACTTGGAGGAAGAAATCCCTTCTAACTGCAATAGAGTTAGGGAAGCAGAAAAAAATGGATCATAGAGGCTGACCGGGTTCACTGCTCGGCTGAGTAAACTGCTCAGAGGGGACAGAAATATTGTGTCATTTAATTTGCTTTTAAACAACTAAGCAGTTCTATCATGTGCTCTCTGTTTTCTCCAATGACTCTGAAATGACAAAATATTTGCCTATTTTATTCAGTTTGGTGGAAGGACTCCCCTAGAAACTCAACAGAGAATGACTGAGGGTAAACTCTAGTACCTGAAGTCAGTATGAGTTTTGGCTCTGAATTTACTGAAGTCAGGAATTAGTCCTTGCTTAGAGTTTTTTTTCCTCTTCATAACATACATTAAAGAGGGGAAAAAGAATCATCTTCTGTTTACTCCAAAAGAGTGAAATTCAGGCTGATTGCAGTTGTAAATACAACTATAGCTTAGCATTTATCTTCAAAATAGTTGGGTTTTTTTCCCATTCCAGGTCCTGTGTATGAAACCAATCTGTATTATACTCTTATTCCAGTTTTAAAAAGGAAGATTGTCTAATTAAAATAACAGCTAAAAGACTGCAAGCCAAGGACCAGCTAAATGTAATTGATTGATTAATAAGAAAAGCAGAACTCTGTAAAAAGGTCTGATTATACTTCAACAGGCTTCAGTTATGCACTTGGGGAAAACAACCAAGTTTCCATTCAACAGGTGTCAAAAGTGTAACGAAGTTGGAAGCGGGGGCAATTACATCATTTAAACACCTGGTTTAGCTCACTTCAGTCTCCATTCAGTGCAGATGAATGTATAAGGATCAGACACAAACCCTTTACCCTGGAAAGCTCAAATCAAGGAGAATATCTGCTAAGTGAAAGGTGGTGATTCATGCTAAAGATAAATGTGAAACTAAATATAGGAAATTTCCTGCATCTTCAGTTAAATATACAATTGTGGAAAAGATAGCCTGGAGCTTAATTTTTTTCACATCAGTAAAACAGAGCTATGCTTTTTTAACATTAAAAAGTGAGCAGCTGTTCAAGGATATGTAAAGGGTGCCCAAGGTATTCCTATTTTGTACAGACTATGTGATTACTTCCAAGACTTAAAAAGCTTTTAAACAGGCAGCACTCTTTTTTGTTTCCTGCAAACAAAAAATAAAAAACACTTTGCAGGTATCAATGGAAGGCCTAAATGAAAGCTGCTACATTTTTTCTGGACGGCCAAAATTATCCATGGTGGAGTGCTACATCAGGAACTAAGTTAGCTCCTGATTTTAGAAGACTTCAGTCAATATGGAATATAAAACAGTGCCAGGACTTTGGAGACATTGCAAGGAACCCTCTTAAGTTTTGGTTCATGTTCCAGTTCAACATTTCGGAAGAGAAAGACCTCCTGGCTCTCCTCCTTCACAGTGAGCAGGAGGATATGGAGAAGGAAAAACTATTACAAAGACACCATTCAAATTGTTCCAGGATTTGTGTGTGTGGTATATGCATACTGCATGTACAGTTCTAACAGTGATAAATCTGTCAGCCATAAATACGTGTTCTTAACAAGAAGTCATGAAGTGAAAACGCTACATCACAAACTGCCTACCTACCTTATAGAATATCAGCAAAAGATCATCCAGGTTTCCATGCAAATCTCCTACAGGAAATAAAAACATAATTTTCTTTTTTTTTTTTTACCTCACATAGCATGAAAAAACTGGAATTATAAAACTGGAATTAGTTAGTCCTAATTATTTTTTCCCCATGTTTTCCTTAGTAATTTGCCTTGTATTAGGATTAGCTTCATTTTAAGGTACGTGCTGAGGCTGCTTGTAAAATCTGGCAATTAAATACTTAAAAGAGTATATAATTGTCTTGCATAAAGTTTTTGTCTTTCCAGCTGGATCTGAAGATCAGACCAGTCACGTAGCCAAAGGTTCACTTAGGGGAATGGGAATAAGATGAACAAACATATTATGAACCTGAAAATCAGAAAATGTCACTAAAAGACATTTAGAAATACTATAGACTTCTACATACTAACATATTTAAATTTACTAAACAGCCCAGTATATACAGCACAATTGAACATCTGCTTGATTCACGGCCAGGTTTTGATTACTACAGGCAGGATTTGATGGAGAGTGTTAAGAACTGTCCATGCCTGTATGCTTCAGTGCTAAGGCCACAGGAATGAATGGCAGATTTGGCCCTTTATGAGAGGTTTATTTTGGGACAGGGGAATACCACACCAACACTTCTGCATATGACTGAATTTAATGCTCACAGAACCAACCTTCTCAGGTCTGTGACTCACCACCACAAAGCCACAGAACAGTTTCAAAACCTATCTTGTGATAATATGCTTTCACCACCAATGAGTGGGAAAAGAGAAGTGACATTTTTACCCTGTCTACATGTTTTCTGTGCAAATTTTTATTAATTATGAGCCTGCTGAAGTCCTTCTAAGGAGTCCTTCAAGCTACGATAGATTTTCATCATGTATGTGAGTGCAAACATTTCAGGTCCATATTTAATCTGCATTATTAATTTGAAATTAAAAGAAAATGGGAAGAAGGATACCTTATTTTAAGGAAACAAATATTTTTGACCAATTATGTATAAAAATTGATCTTTCATCTTCTGCAGAGGATCTTTCTGATTACAAAAGCTATTAGTTTCAATGGCAGGAAAGGGACCCCTTTAGATGCTGCTAACATACCGCAAATGCAATACAAACATGAGGAGGTAGGTTTTGCTTAGTAAGAACATGCCATGTAGTGAACAAGTATGAATCTGTGTTTCCTTGGTTTGCAGAGAGGTTTTGTTGGTTTCGTTAGCAAATTATTGTTTATACAAAACCTCACTTAAACAAACCCTTTCCTGCAATCAAAGTAGGTGCATAACCACATCTTAAAAAACAGTATTTGTTTTGCATGTGTCATAGTACCCTTCCTTATACCACTCTTCTATTACACACAGCACACACTGCTAGCTGTCGAGAGTTAATGTCACCATTACTGTTCTGTTTTGCAGCTACTGCATTCTGTGGCGTGTCAGGATATTGCATCCCTTTATCCATAATTTACAAAAGCATAACAAAATAGATGGGCAATGAGCTCTTAGTTCTTTACCTTGTGACACATCATATCATTCTGTGAGACTAATTTGTTGGTTATATAAAGACTGATCCATCCTCTTGGGTCCCTTTAGAAATGAGGGTTTATTATAATTTCAATTTATTCTAAATAGTCATGCTGTCAATGAAAGGTCTTGTTTGCCACCCCTATTAAGCCCTCATTAAAATCATTACTGAGTAAATTATGATGGTAAAGTCTTTTTCTCAGTAAGAGGAGAAAGCAGTAAGACTTGCAGCCAGTGATCAAAACACTTGGTGGCATTTTAGAGATGGAAGTGCAGGAATATTTAAGCTACACTGCAGTGTTAGCTGAATTAATACTGACTCATTCAGAAATGTTTAATGAGAAAAAGAAAGACGAGGTGAGGGACTTTCTTAAAATATACTGTGTGACTCAGGAACCTTATTTTTTTTGTCTGTTCCAATTCATGCATTTGTGGGGAAAAAAAAAAAAGGGCAAAAAAAAGCATCGAGAACTTTCTTCTTTCTTGGAATGGCAACATTTGGAAATGTCTGTATCATTCTCTAACCACATAGAGTATCAACCCGTAGCCCTAAGTGGTTGTCTTCTCTGGCACCTTACCACAGACAGTTATCTCCTTGGAGTAGGAAGTTGAAAGATGGGTGATATTTGGCATCTCCTTGAGAACCCTCCTAGTTTCACATAGTAGCTGCAGTACATAGCGGGCATGAAGCAGCTGTAAGAAAAAAATGCAGGCAGAAAAGGAAGACTTATTAGAAGTAGCAATATATCTGCCTGCTTTATTAATATCAGACACGTATTGCCAAAATTAATTATACTACCAGAACTCCAGACATGATTACAGGCTGTATGGTCTAGTGCTGGGAATTAGGAGTGTTCATAGCTTTGCACTTGCTTCCCAGTGAATGAAGAGCCCTTAACAAACTTGCTTTACATATTTTCCCATTTTATTTCTAGTGTACTCTTTCTACTCTTCCCATCTACAGAAAGGATAAGAGACTGAATTATACAGCACTGAGAATCATTGCATAAGGTCATCTGTTCAAAGTAACTGGGGAAAAAAAAGGATGTCATTCTAGCCGTGAGTGAAAAAAAAAAAACAACACAAATCAACCATAAAACCCCTGAAGGCCATAAATGATATTTCAGCAAATTGCAAAAATAATGAGAGGAAAACTCCAGCAAGGGTTGCCTTGGTAAGAGTTATCTTCCTGTTCACTGTGAAGATGTTAGGAGAACGCAGCACTGAAGCTTCTGGTTTTCTCTGCTAATGCTTTTTATGAAAATTTTGTCAGTCGGTGATTTTTAAGACTTCTAATTCAAACACAGCTCTGAGGAAGTTTGGTAGAGGAGACAGATGAGTTACAGATTGACTTTTCAAGATTCATGTTTTAAAGCAAACAAAAAAGGCCAATTACATATAATAATTTCCTTAATAAAATGCCAACCATAGAAGAGAAGAGACAGCTGAGAGTAAGGTGAAGTCTGGGTGGGCGCATTTATCTTGCGCTTTATATTTTGCTACTTTTAAGATCAGCCTCCACAGAAAATTACAGAAAAAAAACCCCACCATTATTTGGTATATTAAAATGCAAGATAAACTCTTATCCTTTATATACAATATATTGTTAAGCACAAATGACTACAAGTTCAAACAAAGCTGTGCCATGTAATGCCTCTCTGCCCCACCCTTGTCTTGTAAGAGGGCAGCAAAGGAGCTTGCTCAGGAACATTGAGAATCAGCAACAGCCTTCTCAGTGCCTTGGCAGCTGCAGACAGCAAGCTCCTGAGATTTGTGCTATCACCCTACATTAGCGATGCTTTATATTCACTTTTCCATTATGGTGGAGTCTTGTACACTGGAACGAGGTGATTAACCCTTACACCTCAATTCCTCTAAAAAGAATGGGGTGGGGAATAAGAAAAAAAGAGGACCACATAAGGAGCACTTTTAACACAGAAAAAGATGATATCTAGTTTCTATGTTAGTTTAGGACACCTTCCCCAGTCCTGCACCCTAACAGATAACCCCTGCCTTGCAGCCGCTAAGGGTTGCCATTTCATGATCACTGTAATCTCAGTGGTAGAAGAGGAGGTCCCCACTAGTCCCTGCCCCCTTCCCAGTGCTGGCTCTGGTGGTCATGCAGCCAAGTGGTGAATCAAATCTGGGAACTGGTCTGGCTGAGAACTGACTGCTTTTGATTTTGTTGTGTTAGCCTCCAGCCAGATCAGTGTCCCAAGTCAGCTCACCGTGTACCTGTATGATCACATGGGGCTGGCAGGAAAGGGTAATGGGATGGAAAGGAAGGGTGAAATATCTCCTTGAGCACCAGTTTAGCCTTACATTGGATTCAACTGATTGTGGAGCTACAACTTGACAGAGATGTAAAATAAGTAAAAAGAAATCAAACTAGTTGCAACTTACCTGTTCATTCCTGAAAGCATGAAGAAGAGCATTGGCATCTTCAACAGTAAGGGGAAATGAGAGTCGTGGTCCGTAATAGGAGTCTGGAACATCGATCTTCATTTCAAATTCTGTTAAACATAAGCCTTCATCCACCACCTGAGAAACACTACGGCTGGTGAAAATTTGAGAAACTGGAACAAGAGGGAAGAAAAACAACAATGTAGAAACTCCACTAGTGCCCCATAGGGCCATAACAGCATGACCAGAACTGGTTGAATGTAACTGATGCTTTACTTGCTGCAGTATTACAGTGGCTAACTCCTGCCTTGTATAGTGGAAGAGCTCCAGGTCTCCCCAGATTGTTTCACAATACTAAAAATAAACAAAACCAAAAAACAAGCAAAAACCAACCAAACTAAAAAACAAGCAAAAACTCTGTCCCAACAGCCAGTAGCTGTGGTCAGGATGCAAACCATTTTGCACTGACGTTGGGGAGCAATCTGCTCTCATAGGTAATGAGAAACATAACCTGTGACAGACTGTCTTCTCCTTCCCCCACAAAGCAAGGAGATTCAAAAGTCATGGCTGATCATACAACGACCATCATTTGTTTAAAGTTCAATATTACACTTTTAATACAGGTTTTAAAGATTCACTTTTATTGCTTTTATTTTCTATGTAAAATTTTTAGACTAAATACCAGCACGTCAGTGATTATTTAAAAAGTCATCGACTAAATCCTATTTATTCACAGTAGATTGTAAAGCACTCCTTTTTGATACAGCTAGGAGACAATGCCAGCTTTTGGTTGGCTGCCATAAAACCATTGGATGAAATAATGCAAAGAAAAACATAGTGGTAAAAGGAGGGCATAGCTTCTAATTTTCCTGGAACATGGAGAAAGCAGAAAGATTGCTAATTGCTTCAATCCAATATTTTCTTGACATACCCTTGAAATGTAACTAAGTGAACAGTCGGTTTCAGTGTTTTCTTCTTGCAGATTGTCTTTATTGTGTATTATTCTAAAAGAGAGAACCAGACCCTAGAGGATAGTGTTCTGGCAGTGTTGCAGAGTTGCTCTTGTGACACAGTTGTTGTAAACACTTTTTGCTGGGCTGCAGGTAAGTTTTCTGTAACCGTGATTAGATGCAACTGGAAATAAAAATTTATTGCTGGAGGAATACCTGTGGTTGTGACTCAAAACTCACAGCAGCAAAAACAAGCATGTTTCCTCATAAATTATGAGATTCATAAAGGCCAGCTTGTCTTGTAACTGGATAAAATTCATATTAAAGAAATAAGTAGACAAAAAAATACACTTTTATCAGCTCTGGATTAAAAACCCCTTTGTTTTTTCAGCTGTTCTGCTGTGAGCCGATTAGCACATTTAGTATACAGCCATGTAAATGGATTAAGGCATCAAGTAACAGCAAGGTGCTCAGGGTTCACCAATTCCACCAAGTACAGTATGATTTGCAGTCTTCCACCATGGTTACAGCTTTGGCCAGCCGCCAGAACATCACCTGTGGACTGAAACTGCTGGTTCCCACATACTCATCATCCAAGCACATCTGCACCAAGTCTCATCGCAGCTCTAGCAGTGGGTCTCCAGATAGCATCTGCCTCTGTGCCCTACCCCTTGGGAAGTGGGTGGCTGCAGACCACGGAGCCAGTTCCTCAGACCACCCAAAAATCCTCATTGCCTGTTCTGGCCAGAGGCTCTCCTCATCTGACACGATTCCTTCAGAGTCAGCAGTCTTCTCAGTATTTCAAGCCAGGCAGACACCTGTCCATGCCTGCTCCTATTCCAGCCCTTCCTTCCTGCATGCAGCAGGCTACCCATCCCTTTACCTCTGAACATGAACCTGCCTTCCTCACAGCCTTGCTTCCTTTTTGGCATATGCCCAGGCTGAGAAACCCAATCTCCTTCCCTGCAGGGCGTATCTCTGCAAAGTACACCCCATTTTCCACTTCTGGATGAGTCGTGAAAAGCCAGTCATGGTCATTAGCCTTAGAGTGTGCTTATGTCTCCTCAGGCAGTCTTTCAGCTGCCAGAGGAGTCAGTAATGGATGCCCTAATGCAGCCTGGGGATTAGCACGCTGGCCAATGAGTACACCAGCTCACCACAAGCCCCATGCAGAACTAATTCTGAAGGACTCAGCACCCCTCTCACTTTAGTCACCTCCTAGTCGAAGCTTTCAAGGCTCTTTCAGTCCATATTGAAAGACAGGGACAAAAACTCTCGACATGCCTAGTTCAGGCACCCATCTTAAGACAGAATGAAATACCCTCTGCCAGTATCTGCATCTCTCTACAGAGAGCACAGGGAATGACCTGCTTTGTACTCTAACACCGGAGGTCTAGCCCATACTCAGTGAGTTAAGCCTTCGCTGTTAGCAGATCCCATAAAACTACGCTACAGGACAATATCCATATTCCTTTCTAAACACAAAAGCCCAGAGCTATGTCAGTTTGGCCACAGAAAACCCAGGGACCTGGTTCTCCTGACAAGATGACCTCACCATGGGAGTTGTTCAAAGCAAGTCACAGACACTGCTGCCAAGGATGTAATCATTACGGGGGTAACAAGGAATCAGTAACTTCTGCAGCTCTGAAGTAAACTCTCTGTTCTGCCACCATCCATGCACCTTCAGACATTGGAGTACCTGAGAGCACCTCTGATTCCTGAGGAGTGCTCTTATATCTGCCAGATACTGATCCCCAGCCATCAGGTCAAACCCAGATGGACCTTGAGCCCACTAAGAGGATGAAGATTTCTGTAACACTGCAAACATTTATTCCTTCATTCCATTCCCGGCATTGCAAGCTGCAAGCAGCTGTGACTTACTCCTCACTGCAAGAATCACTCTATGCAAAAAGCCTTGGAAGGGTGTTCATGCTGTAAGGGAGGCATCATGGAGAGTGAAACTGCAGAAAACAGCACTTTTTTTTGTTCCCTTTGGAAGGAAGGCTCCAGGAGGTGTGGCTCCTGCCCTGGTGACCTTGGGAGGCACAGCCAGGCGTGTCTCGGACTCCTAGTCCCACCGTTTTGCCCTGGACATGTTTGCAGACTTGTCACCCTCAATGCGCCCACAAAAGAGTGAGTAAATGGGTCACTTCTTGCTGGAAATGCAGTTTTCAGCTTTCTCTGACCAGAGGTCTTTCCATTGAAAGACTGAGTAGGTATGCAGATTTTTTCAGGGAGGGAGGGAGAAAAGTGTAAAGTGGAAAAGGTTTTAATTCTTACTTCCCACAAGCCCTTTGAAAATAGCCTTTAATCAGAAGCAGAACAAAAACAAGACACACAGCTTTATAATATCCCAATCATAACTTAAACTGCACTGACATCTTAAGCAGGATGAGAGGATGACAAAAGCTTCAGGGTACAACAGATAAACAACCACATCAAAAGCCCTACTGTGTTAATGAGATGGTGGCTGCTTTCTTTCTTTGAAAAACATATTCTAAAAAAGATTAAAAAGAGGAAAGTGACAAGATGAATAGTGGAGACCGAGTGGTTTATAATGTAAGGAAAAACATAGATCACAAAATCTTCAGGTAGCTTTCTTCGCACATACTGAGAAGAACAGGCAACCTATTCTCTGGTAAGAATATTATATTCTATCTTCTTGGAGAGAGATTTTGAACCATATGCTATCACTCGAATTTAAGTGAGCACACATTGATTAAAAAAAGCCAGAGAAGCATGAGTTTTAGAAAATGCTTGGGAATAGCAAAGCCAATTTGAAGGCTGTGTGCTTGTTATGTTTACACTCACCGTGGCTCACATCTTAAGACCACGATTCAGCAGAATTGGAAGCAGTTCATTAAGAATCACTCTATTCAGCACTTAAACTTTGCGTAAATCAGTGGGGCTAGCATGGGTGCTGCAAAGGTCACTTAAGAGTGGCGAGCAATCAAGAGCAAGCAATCAGTAGCTGGACAAACATAACCAGAAACCACACAACACAAATTTGGTATCCAATTTCTCAAAAAAACCCTAAGTTAGCTCCTTTGTGTAGGTGGCCTCAGTCATCTCTCTATTAAACATGTACCTTACAGCACCTTTCTGTTTCGTTTTGGGTTCTGGTATTTGTAACACGGGGTGTTAGAAAGCAGGAAATAACAAAACCGAGACAAAAATAAAGCCTTTGGAGCAGTTACCAAGTCTTAACAACTTCAGTCCTAGCTGATGAAAGTTTTAAGCAAGCAAGACAAAGGGCAGCTTTACCATAAGCCATACACTTCATCATGTGTTTCAGCCTTAACCACATCCGCAAGTCCCAGTATCTGCAAGACCAAGAAACAGGTCACCTGCCCAGTGGTGACAAGGGGCAGCCCACAGTACCCTCTGTCCCTCCCTGTGCACAGGTGGGGCCTGGATCTCCACCTGCCCACGAACAGCCCATGTTGTAGCAGTGTGCTTTGTGCCAGACATGTTCTGAGCGCTAGCAAGTCACCTGAGGCACCTCACTCACCCTTGTTCCTTCTGTCAATAGACACAGTTAATAAAGGTGGATAAATCGTATCTACAATGAGCAGCTGTAAAATTCCCTTTTAATATTCTAATGAAAATAGAGATTAACACTATTTTTCCAAATCTCAGATCTAGCACTACTATTTTCTTTCCCCCTCAGGTGGAAAAGCTGAACTGAGGTGCGCTCTCAGCATGGAGAAGTAGCTGAAGTGAGCAGTGTCTGATTGTCTTTAAGTTTGCCAATTCCCTCCCAGGAAGTTAAATGACTAAAGCAGATTTTTTTGCAGAATACAGTGGCAATGGAAAAAATCAAAGGGAGGACTATGGTATCATCTGCCTTGGCTTTGGAGCAAGGCTCAGACATAATTTCTTTTTCTGCAGAGCACACAGAGCATTAGGCACTCTAAAGTATTTAAGAGAAAAAAATTGCCATTTCTAATGGTTGTCATTAGAACACTGAACCACTTAACCGTTTTGATGGTGTTTTTATCTTGCTATAAAGTGTGTTGTGCAAATTTTAATTGGAATAACATGTGGCTGGACCAGATGAAAGAGAAAGGACATTCTCTTGTAATTCAATAAGAAGGGGACAGTCTCCTTTTTAACTCCGCTAGGATTAGATCTATTCTCAATTTGTTCAGGGAAGTCATGTTTGTTTTCTGGCCTTAGGAATCACTTTCAGTCTGTCCTTCTGTTGAGCTTGACCTCAAAAGTAAGTTTTGTCCAAGGATCCCAAAATACTTCAAAAATTAAAGGTTATGCTTGAATAACTGAGCTTTAATTGAGATGGTTTCTAAAGATTTATCTCCAGCAGTTTAAATTTATTTCATTTTTACTCATCCACGTACTGATACATGTTTTGCAGTGAAATCTAGAACAGATTAAATTAAAAAGTGGTCCATAATTGCTTCAGTGGAAAAAAAAAAAGGGAAAAAGAAGAGCATCCTCTTTGAAGGCAAACTCTTTGATTACACATGCTCTAAACCAACTAGACACAGGCTTTCTGGACAGTCACATCTCATAGTTTAAGAAAACATGCATTAAAAGCTGTGAAAATTGGAGTCAGTAAGACTACCACGAGAACAGCTTAAGGGCAGTAACATATAAGAAAGCACTCGGAGCACCTCTGAGTATTCTCCTAAGGACAACAGGTATCTGTTCCGTCTTACATCTTGCCTCACTGAGTACATATTGAGCTAAGCCAACACTTACAGAATAAAATTCTTATTACAGTATTTGGGAAATCAAACCTCAGCCCCAACACGTACCATAGCCTGTAAACATCACATTGGAAATTAACTTTCCTCACATCAGGTTTTTCAAAGAGAATCTCCATATTACTTTGATTTTTATCCTTACCTGAATCGGGATGAGTACAGTGATCCAGCATGAATGTAAAAAAGTTGGATAGCTGAGTATGGAAAAGAAAAGAACAAACACACACTGATCAGTTTCTGGGCTCCAACAAGCATTAACATTCTCTTTCCTTACTCAGTTACTAACAATTTCCCACTTTGGGGAATCTATGACACTACTATATGTTCCCATAGCATCAGCCTGCAATAATGACACCACTTGTGTTCTACTACAAAAATGGCTTACTCCTTTCCTTCTTTGCTAGGAGTTAGCAGATTGACACTATGTGAATACATACAAAGTTCCAGGGCTGTATCAATGCTGCTGACATTTTTGGTTGTAATTCATCTTGCCCGTTATCCAGACTATTTCCCTAGACTTCTTTTATCGTCAATAGAAAGATACTGCTACAATGCACCAAACTGACTTTAGAGCCTGATGCTCGGATGAACACAAAGCCCTAGAAATTCCTAATTCCCTGAACTGACCCTAAAGGAATCCTGGGCTGACATGCTGAGACACTGATATCTCTGCTGTACATATCTTGCCTCACAGACACTGTTAAGATCACCCATAGTGGGATGACCTGCAATCCCTGGCTAACAGAGCTGTTCCCCAGGAACCTCTACCCTAGATATGGTTGTATGGGCAGAATGGTGTCCTGATGCTTACATAGTTTTATATATATATATATGTATACACACAACTTAGTTAATGTGTGAGGCGGGAAAGTGGTTTTATTATACAGGACACAGCTTTGTAGGGAGAAATAACCACATACCCATTTTGTTTGTGCAATTTCAGTCCTGTGGGGATAACATAACTGCTTGTAGAGGAAGAATTGAAGATTACAAACCTGTAGTTGATCTTGCTCATCAGCATATTCGATTGACTGAAAGATACTCAGAGAATAGCGGCGCCTCATCTCTAGCCGGGCCATGGTAAGGCGGTACCAATTCTGGATAAGGATAGCAGCTCTAATGACTGTCAAAACAGAAAGCAATGGAGTACACATGGATGCAGTGTAATCTACAATGAAAACACACATGCAACCTTTGCAGAATTTTGCATATAGATGACAAATTCAGTCCATTGTGCACAGTTGACTTTAAGATGAAACTCTGTAAGAGTGAGATTCTAAAAAGTGTCTTCTAATAATGAATACATAATGCATTTAGTGTTTCTGTCTTCAGGGACAGATCCCAAACTAGCTGACTTGCTCAGGGCTGTACTGTCAGAAACCTTCCCCATTTCATTGTCCTGAAGACAGTACCCATGTAAGAAGTCAGTCATGTTCAGCTGATGGGCAGTATGTGGGTTTTGCGAAGGTGAGGGAAGGAAGAAGAGCAGTTCGGCCTACCAACAAAATGTATTTCTTTACCAAGCTTCAGTAAAAAGCTTCAGACTTTTCAAGCTATAACATGAGCATCGTGTAATGACAGAATTTGTTACAGCCTCTTTTAACAGAAAGTTTTTGCCTGCACAGGTCTATCAGCAAGCCAGCAAAATTCAAACCTTAGGGTAAAATGTTAACAAATCATACTGAAGGACAGAATATGTTGCTTAAATAGACATGCCAAAAGGCACACAGGTATATCTTTGGCTAGCTTGGTGAACAAAGGAACAGTCACCCCAAGAATTCAGAAGATGTCAGAAGACCATTTTGGACTAAGCTGAATACGCATCCAACTCAGTACTTTAAGAAGCTGTGTCTACTATTGTCCCAGTCCAGAAAACTGCTGGAAACTTCAGAAGGACAATGACCAAGACTGCAGCCTAGAGTGAATGGCCTGCTGCTTACAGGCCCCAATCATGCCACAAACAGATCACATTCCCTTAGCTGCTCAGGTAAAAGTTTATCAAGCAGAACAACATCTGGTGTCACAAAGAGGTCTGAGGGTGGGCACTGTCCTGTAGGGAGAGCTCCTCACACCTATGTCAAGCAGTTAGTGCTGCGTGAACAGCAGCCACCAGCGAGAGCTGTACAGGAGGACAGGAACTTCAGGAGCTGATGCCCACTTGATCCCTCCCCACCGCTCTGACCATCTCCCCTGCTACTCCTGGTACCCAAAGGGTAGCAGCTCTCAGGAGCCAGGGGTTGAAACGTGGGTGGCAGTAGGACTGCCAGCAGGAAGACAAGAGGAAAGGCAGGCAGATGTGCCCTCAGCATTACAGGTGATCCAAAAAACCTGGAGGGAGGAGTGAAAGCAGAAGGCTGGAGGGGCTGTGCTCAGCCTGAAATAACCATGAGCTTGGGAGAGGAGGAACAGATGAGCTCAGCAGTAACTTCTGCTGTTTGACAGGGCTGTAACTCTACTGCTTTAAGGGTGCTTATCCAGAAAGATCAACTAACTTTGAGAAAAGCATTCCTCAGTCACTTGTTAACTGTTTCTTTAAGATCAGCTAGAGAGGAATAAACGCATGTTTCAGATACTTAGGGCATATGTAAGTATGGATTTATCATCCAAAGGAGGACACCATTCACTATACAAAATCAGAACAAAATGCAGCTACTGCCTTGAAGATCGAGCACCTGAAATAATGGCAAATTCAAATCCAGTTATTTGCTTAAATTATGGTCAGAAGCGGACTCTGTACGAACATTCTTAGCCCTACAGAGCACTAACAGCGGCAGTCAAGAGGCATTACACGTGTCACTGCGTAACAGTGAAAGGAAGAGCACAGGGGTATTGGATCCTGCACCTGTCCCAATGCAAGCACATCACCACCACCATATTCTTGCCTGGCAACAAAAAATAGAGTAAGGTAGGAGGCTGCTCTCAGGAGATGTCACATTTACTCACTTAAAGTTGAACATAATTCTTTCTTGACTGTTTCCTCACCTCTTTTTCCCTACCTCTTTTTCCCTGTACTCTCAACAGGATACCAGTAAATAAGTAGACAGGGCCAGAAATGTCTAGCCTTTGCCTCCAGCCCTGCAGCTAACACCTCACTTCAAGGAGTTTCCCAAGGAACTCAACTCTGAATAGCTCAGCACAGGACACACAACAAAGTCTTTACGCTTCTGATCTTGGGGGAACAAGACAAAGCAGCTATAGGGAAACTCTATCAAAGGTACAAGGACCAAAGGAATACACTGATCTTAGCTCCTGACACTCCCAAGAACTAGAGTTCGTTTCTGAACAGATGAAGAGATGATCAGGAGAAGCACAGAAGCAAAACTGAGACATTGTCCTGAATTCTAGAGTTTGACACAATCACCACTGCACAGCACTGCAAATTCATGAAAAACAAAAGAAGAGGAAACTAAAACCGACACTAATGCCTTAGCATGAATATGCTTCTATTTTATTACAGTTACTAAAATGAACAGTTGATACTGGAAAACAAAACAAAAAATAACAACCAACAATCCATACTAATGTTTTTTATCTCTGCAAAATAGCACAGAAAAGCTCTGTACTACAGGGACAACAGTTTACACTAGTTAATTATTTTAGCAGATCAAAAATACCAGGAATTTTGAGACTAGGATGATTGGCACAACTGAGTGAGAATTATTTTTTTCTTAAACTGACAGTTATGCAGGTAAAGAAAAACCTCCATGGAAGAGTGATTCTATTAATAAATGTATAATATTAAGGAAGCTTTTTAATAAAAATGCTTACAGGTGCCATAATAGCATGTTGTTTGCTTATTTTACCATTAATAAGTATACAGTACAGTGGTAAAGTTTTCTAGTCCAGACAAGGCCAAAATCAGTAAAGACTCCCATCCTACTGATATCACATTCATCCTAGAAAAGTCTTCCTGCCTGAAGGAAATGTAATCCTTATATGACTAAGAGCATCCTTCCTACCCTACATAAACTCTGAGCTCTCTCTTATCTTATATCTTTTCTGGTATTCCCCACCACCACAGACCTGAAAGCCTGACACATCACAGCAAGGCTGTTGTCAACTTTTCTGTTTAGAAGAATACCTAAGGGGCAAAGCACAGCCACCAGCACAGAAATTGATTTCCAGCATCAGAACCATTAAACTTCCCAT
This sequence comes from Burhinus oedicnemus, assembly GCA_008921705.1. Classification (NCBI taxonomy): domain Eukaryota; kingdom Metazoa; phylum Chordata; class Aves; order Charadriiformes; family Burhinidae; genus Burhinus; species Burhinus oedicnemus. The sequence goes on along the minus strand of VFFE01006731.1, from coordinate 26,606 downwards.
TAAAGCCCCCATGGGTTGCTTAATGGTGCTGAGCACTTAACATGGCACAGTTCCACTGGTATCACATAAGACGGATATATATCAACCACTATGGTTAATGTTGCATATCTAACAGAATATTTCCTGTCATTCTTTTTAATTGTACTTATTACAGTGCTGTTATTATCAGGACTGAATCAGAACATGATTTTCACACTACGCTAAAATGCATCTGTAAAAGAAATTGTTATCAGTTGCAGAAGGTCTCTACACCAGCAAGTACCTGTTAAATTCATGTTATTAATGCATTAGCGGGATGTATATCCTCAGGCTGCAGAGAGAATGACGGTTCAGCATCATTTGACTGCTGCTGAAGTGTGGAAAGAATACCATCCCGCAACTGGAGAGGACAAAATATTGCCAAACAAGCACACAAAATCATAAGCCAGCTTTGGGGTAGCAAATCCTGGCTCTGCACAAATGTGTATTGACGGTGGTAGACTGAGAAAGAGTACAGCTCCTCATGCCCGCTCCAAGCTTTTGCACCCTCAGAAACATTCCCAGCTAACTCACCTCCGAGGCCTTGCAAGGCACATATATGCATAGCATGCAAACCCAAAGAGGAAGGATCACTTCCCAGTTACAGGTAGGTCTGGGACTCCAGATGTTTCCATTCTACTTCCACTGCTGTGTTACAGCACTGATGCTGCTGTGAGAGCCAAGTAGTGTACACAAAGCTGAGGGCTACTCTTATACCATTCATCCCTGTAGCCATGACTAAGTGCTCCTGCTCGTTAGTCACCAGTTTCCTGTGGCTTGTGTCCTGGCTTGGTAGCCAAAAAGAGCCTTACTTTTCAACCATGCATAATAATCTCCTAAGACTATGCACAGTGCCACGTAACATGGCTCTCAGCAGACCTGTAAATTGTGCTTTAATGACAAACCTTGGAAGAGAACACAAGGGTCTGAATAAAGGTCTGAGCCAATCGTGGAACCCACCTGCCTGTGCAAAGTCTGGTGTGTTCATACCAGGGTGTGGTATGATTAAAAGCAGGGGGATGATGCATCAGTTTTTTAATTGAACATTTAACTAGGTACTGTGGAGACTTTCAACTGACAGCCTCAGTGACTGTCAGGGAGAATTTCAGGCCAGGCACTTGGTATTGCAGAAAATTGATTCTGAGAGTCATTGTAATAGCTCTGCTTTATTACACTTATTTCATAGTTGAGGTCACCCAACAGCAGGGAAATTGGGGCAGTTTGCCCAGAAATCATAGAATCACAGAATCATAGAATGGTTTAGGCTGGAAGGGACCTCACAGATCATCCAGTTCCAACCCCCCTGCCATGGGCAAGGACACCCCCCACTAGACCAGCTTGCTCAAAGCACCATCCAACCTGGCCTTTAACACTTCCAGGGATGGGGCAGCCACAACTTCCCTGGGCAACCTGTTCCAGTGCCTCACCACCCTCAGAGTGAAAAACTTCTTCCTAAGATCTAATCTAAATCTACCCTCTTCCAGTTTGAAGCCATTACCCCTCATCCTATGCCCTTGTAAAAAGTCCCTCTCCAGTTTTCTTGTAGGTGCCCTTCAGATACTGGAAAGCTGCTGTAAGGTCTCCCCGGAGTCTTCTCTTCTCCAGGCCGAACAACCCCAACTCTCTCAGCCTGTCCTCATAGGAGAGGTGCTCCATCCCTCTGATCACCTTTGTGGCCCTCCTCTGGACCTGCTCCAACAGGTTCATGTCCTTGTTTTGTTGGAGGCTCCAGAGCTGGACACAGTATTCCATGTGGGGTCTCACAAGAGCAGAGTAGAGGGACAAAATCACCTCCCTCGACCTGCTGGCCACGCTTCTTTTGATGCAGCCCAGGATGCAGTTGGCTTTCTGGGCTGCAGGCACACATTGCCAGCTCATGTTGAGCTTCTCATCCACCAACACAGCTAAGTAATCATGTGGTGTGAAAGGCCATAAAAGGTCCCCCTCAATACCTTACTCCACACGCTTTGCCAGTGAGAGAGCGAGCACAGACACATCTGAAATTTAGCTTCTGTCCCTCATGCTGTGAATCTTTTCCAACACAATCTGTAGATGTTAGAGGTGGTCTACAGTTGCATTCTGACCTCAGCCAGCATCTAAAAGCTATGCACCCTTTTAAAAAGAGGATAATTAGAAAATAATTTTCTCTGAACAAGTATTTTGACAACAGGACTGGGGGGAAACGTTACCTTGCAATCCTCTTCTGGTGTTACAGAGAGAACAACCACTGATCCTGAAGACAAAGGCAGCACTCACCTTTCTCTGACCTTCTGTCAGCTACAGAACTGCTGCACCCCATGGTTCCAATGATACTGCCCATCAGTTTTAATTGCTGCTGATATGAAGCATGTTTCTCTCAGCCGTTAGTGTTACACACATTTCCTGTGTTGTTCCTTCAGCAATGAGGATTATACCCCTCGGGGGTCCTGTGCTCTTCCTAGCACTCCTATCAGGGAGAGGATAGGGAGGGAGGGAGAGGGGAAAAAAAAAAAAAGTGTTTCACAAGACAGAATCTAAAGTACCTACAGCTCATAAAAAAAATTACTGTACAGCACGTCCTACACAAACTGGACCTGATGAACCATGCTAGGTTTCTTTTTCAAAACTGATTGCTATCACCTTGCATTCAAGACAGATGAACTCAGTAACTAATACAGTTTACTTCTTGCATGTTACCTGAAAGTTAAAGTGCACCAATGATTTCTTGATCTGAAGCATAGCTATTTAAAGCCTTACTACTAGGGACAAGTGACTACAGAGATATGCTACTCTTCATTTTTGTGATTTGAAAATTGGAACTGCAGAATTTTAAGGACTTTAAATTACATCTGATACTATTGCTAAAAAAACCCCAAACCTCAGCCCTCCTAACACTCTATTGATTTGAAAAGGTGCCCCACCACCCCATTTATCACTTTATCCCTCAGTGTCACCACCACCAAATTTACAAGGAGAAACAATGCCATAGCAAATTGCTTCATTATCAGATTTCATTTAAATAAAACATCCAATTTTCTGTTGCACTTCTACTGAAACATTTTAAATAAAAGATTTGGTTTCATTACATAAATGAAAAAAGTACTATTTGCAGTGTGGCCTTTTGAGTTTTTCTCCTGGCACTTTCTCATCTCTTCACTAACTGGTATCATTCACTAATGCAATATACTTCCTAATCAACAAGCTCAAATGTTCAAATTTGCCTGAGATACAAAATGGGTCAATTTCTAAGTAACAAGAAAGTCACTGATGCTTTTAGAGAGACTGAACTTTGTTTTAGCTAAAGATTTGTTATATGATCACACTGACCACTCTCTCTCCCTGTCTCCAGGAATAGGACTTTTCTATCTGTACATTTGTACAGCAGATCATACAATAGAATCATAATCCTGAATCACAGAATCACAGAATCACAGGGGTTGGAAGGAACCTCTGGAGATCATCTAGTCCAACCCCCCTGCCACAGCAGGGTCACCTACAGTATGTTGCACAGGACGGTGTCCAGGCGGGTTTGGAATGTCTCCGGAGTTGGAGACTCCACCACCTCTCTGAGCAGCCTGTACCAGTGCTCTGCCACCCTCAGAGGAACAAAGTTCCTCCTCATGTTTAGATGGAACTTCCTATGGTCAAGTTTGTGCCCATTAACTCTTGTCCTGTCACTGGGCACCACTGAAAATAGACTGGTCCCATCCTCCCGGCACCCTCCCTTTAAGTATTTGTAAGCATTGATGAGATTCCCCCCTCAGCCTTCTCTTCTCCAGACTACAAAGACCCAAGGCCCTCAGCCTTTCCTCATAAGAAACAAGTTCCAGTCCCCTAATTATCTTTGTAGCCCTTTGCTGTACGCTCTCCAGCAGTTCCCTGTCCTTCTTGAAGCGGGGAGCCCAGAACTGGACACAGTACTCCAGGTGCGGCCTCACCAGGGCAGAGTAGAGGGGGAGGATAACCTCCTGCAACCTGCTTGCCACACATCTCTTGATGCACCCCAGGATGCCATTGGCCTTCTTGGCCACAAGGGCACATTGCTTGCTCATGGTCATCCTGTTGTCCACCAGGACTGCCAGGTCCCTTTCCACAGAGCTGCTTTCCAGCAGGTCAACCCCTAACCTGTACTGATGCATGGGGTTATTCCTCCCCAAGTGCAGCACCTTACACTTGCCCTTGTTGAACTCCATGAGGTTTCTCTCTGCCCAGCTCTCTAGCCTGTCCAGGTCACGCTGAATGGCAGCACAGCTTTCTGGTGTGTCAGCCACCCCTCCCAGTTATGTCATCAGCAAACCTGCTGATGGTACACTCTATCTCTTCATCCAGGTCATTGATGAATATGTTGAACAGGACTGGACCCAGTACCGACCCCTGGGGAACATCACTTGTCACAGACCTCCAACTAGACTCTGTGCCACTAATCACAACCCTCCGAGCTCTATCTGCCAGCCAGTTTTCAATCCACCCCACTGTCCATTCATCCAACCCACACTTCCTAAGCTTCCCTATGAGGATGCTGTGGGAGACAGTGTCAAAAGCCTTGCTGAAGTCAAGGTAGA
>VFFE01006730.1:216102-227822 GCA_008921705.1 Burhinus oedicnemus | reverse complement strand
GCATCAGCCACCACAGAACCAGCTCAAACCAATCCATGGCATCCAAGGCTTCAGCTAACACTGAGCGCATCCTGTACTTCATCTCACTGCAGCCACCTCCTGGGTCATGGCTGCTCCTAGTCTGCCGATAGATGGTGAACAGCAAGGAATAGGAGGGGACAGCTGAAAGCTACGGCTGCAGGGAAGCTATGGCTTCGATCATAGAATCATAGAATCACCTAGGTTGGAAGAGACCTTTAAGATCATCAAGTCCAACTATAAATGTAACACTGCCAAACCCACCACTAAACTATGTCCCTCAGCACCACATCTGCCTGGCTTTTAAATACCTCCAGGGATGGCAATTCCACCACTTCCCTGAGCAGCCTGTGCCAATGCTTGACAACCCTTTCGGTGAAGACATTTTTCCTAATATCCAATCTAAACTTCCCCTGGCACAACTTGAGGCCATTTCCTCTTGTCCTGTCACTTGTTACTTGGGAGAAGAGATTGACCCCCACCTCACTACAACCTCCTTTTGGGCAGCTGTAGAGACCGAGAAGGTCTCCCCTCAGCCTCCTTTCCTCCAGGCTGAACAACCCCAGGTCCCTCAGCCAATCCTCAGAAGACTTGTTCTCCAGACCCCTCACCAGCTTCGTTGCCCTTTTCTGAACACGCTCCAGAATCTCAACGTCCCTCCTGTAGTGAGGGGTCCAAAACTGGACACAGTATTTGAGGTAGGGCCTCACCAGTGCTGAGTACAGAGGGACGATTACTTCCCTAGTCCTGCTTGCTACGCTATCCCTGATACAGGCCAGGATGCTGTTGGCCTTCTTGGCCACCCGGGCACACTCCTGGCTCATATTCAGCCAGCTGTCAACCAACACCCCCAGGTCCTTTTCTGCCCGACAGCTTTCCAGCCACTCTTCCCCAAGCCTGTAGTGCTGCATGGGGTTGGTGTGACCCAAGTGCAGGACCTGGCACTTGGCCTTGTTGAACCTCACACCATTGGCCTCAGCCCATTGATCCAGCCTGTCCAGATCCCTCTGTAGGGCCGTCCTACCCTCAAGCAGATCAACACTCCCACCCAACTAGCTGTCATCTGCAAACTTACTGAAGTTGCACCCGATCCCCTCGTCCAGGTTGTTGATAAAGATATTAAACAGAACCAGCCCCAGTACTGAACCCTGGGGAACACCACTTGTGACTGGCTGCCAACTGGATTTAACTCCATTCACCAAGTTGCTCTTAACTCTACCTTGGCCAAGAGAGCCATCCATGCCTCTTCACCCCCAAGGAGAATCTGTATTGTAGGATCCCAAGGATACTAAGCACCATCAGAGCTGATTTGCCGTCTCTAAGAGTGGCTTCTGAATGGCCACCAAGGTCCAGGCAACAAAATACAACTTAGAGAAAGCCTGTGTGGATGGTCCTATGAAAAGATACAGCCTGATAATACAGGGAGGGCCAAACTAGTGATTCCAAGTTCTGGTGATTCGTATATTCCTTCCCGCATCCTTCCTCCGGCAAGGGATGTGGGACACAGGTGGAAATCAGAGCCAGGGCTGCAAGAGGACTTTGAGGTCCTTCTCGATGAGAGGCTGACTGCAGAGGTACCAGATCTGGCTTATGGGAGCCCAGAAAGCATCTGTGACAGTTTGCTCCCTCTGGCGCTGGGTTATTGAAGTCCATTAAGGAAATAACAGACCCAATCAGTGCAATTATCTTGTACTTGGTGGTGTAATTTTGCTCCCCACCAAAAAGCATGTGGGCTTTTCCTCTGCTCTCCCCTTTGGCATTCTTTCTCCCAAAACACACGTTTTCCTCCCAAATGCATTTAAACCAGAAGATAGCATCCTCGTCTCCTCCAGCTAGTCCCATTCCACACTGGGTAGTAATGAGCAAATCACCCTCTAATTGGCTTTTTAATTCGTGACTGTCTTCTCCTAAGTGTTTCCCGGTGCAGATTTCTGAGCTTTAGATTCACTGGGGATCTGGATCGTATCAAGCCGGCTGCGGGGAGGGAGCAAGCTAAGGGGGAGGGCGGGGGGGTGGAAATAACCATGTAAGCTACAACATCTGCTGCACGCCAGGACCATTTTTTGCTAACAAGGTTTTGCAAGGAGCAGACTATTCTAATTGCATTGCAGAGCCTGGCTGTTTCGGGAGCGACGCTTTCACTCAGACTTGCAAAATCAGCAAGATAATCTATTAGCGCGGCTGCGCTTGCCCCCTCGCAGGCAACGGGGAACCAAAAAGGACCCCGTGTCTCCAATGCCACTCGCACAGCCAAAGGGTGTCCAAGCAGGGCAGGCAATGGTGACACAAGCTGACATAAAGGTCCCTGTGCTGCCTTGCTGCAGGTACCTGCGCTGGGATGCGATTTTACACAAAGGGCAATTAGAAAATTTGCACCAGCGTGACCCAGGGAAGGGAAATGGGGTGAGTTTAGAAACCCAGGGGTCTATTTTCAGAGGGGTCATCATTTCCTCGGTGGCTTGGCTTCACGGTCAATGAAGGGGAGGCTTGGTTGGCAACATCTACCCCCATAAAACTGTTTGTGGGAGGTTTGTATGGCCTCAGTCAGGCATCCCTAATGCTAATCCACCCAGACTATCTCAATGTATACACAATTTGTATCTGTTATCAGCTCCCACCGCATGCAAAGGGCGTTGGACACTCCACCCACAGCAAACAGGACTTGCCTGTAAAGGGAAGACATCAAAAAAAATATACTCCCCCACTAACCCCATGACTCTTGCCTGTGCCTGTTCTTTTTTGGCACCAGAAAGAGCAGGGGCGGTGGCAAACAATATCTAAAGGTCAATTTGCAGGTTTAGCAGCCTCGACGGGTCCCTCTGCGGTTTTATCTTCCAGGTATCCAAAGTACAAAGGCACCAAAGAGGTCTCTGTTAAAGCAATGAGACGTGGAGAGACGCAACATGCCGTGACAGCCCCGCACCTCCCCAGGAGCAGAGGGAGAGGGACAAGGATGGGAAGCAGACTGGAACAAGTGCAGAGACCTCAGACCCGCCGTTCCCATTCCTCCCGCCCGCCCTCTCCAGGGATGCACTCTTGGAAAGCCTCACCATTACTCAGCCCAGAACTTCTTCAGTCTCCACCCAGTCAAGGCTGATGCAGAGACCACCACAGCTTGGCTTTCAGCATCTCCACGCATTCAGACGCAGCCCTGCCCAGATTGTCTCTCCCAGAGCAAGTTGTTTTGATGCGTCTGGTTGCAGAGCCACTAAGAAAAAATACTCCCTGGATCCCAACAGCCCTGAGATCTGCAGATCTCAGCTCCAAAGCAGGAAAGTCTTCACATTCCTGCTGAGAAACTCGGGGGTGGAATGCTCAGAGCAGTGAGATGATGTGCCCCAGGTTATCCCAGCCAGAGGCAGAAGTGGTCCCTCCTGATTTCAAGTCCCAGTGCAGTCTGGTCACCAGGCAGGCCATCATTCCCTTATGGAAGTGACGTCACCTGGCTCCTTTTCACGCTGCATCTCCTGAGCCAGCCTGACCCTTACGAGTGCACACAACAACAGTCCCGCAAAGCGAAGGAGAGAACACTGAGCAAACACAGCAGCTTTCAGGGATGGCTCCACCTGGATCTCCTTCCCCTAAACCTTAGTACGTGTAGGTATGGGCTCTAGGGAGCTACACCAGAGAGGCAGCGGAGGAGAAACAAAAATAAGCTCCCATGGCTTTAACTTTAACACCCTATGACACCCCTCACATTCACTGCTGGCCACCGTCTTCCAAGTCCCATCATCCTCCATCACATCCCGGTCTTGAGCTCTCCTATGAACCTGCCTTGACCCAGCTCCCTTGGGACAGTGCTAAGGACTTGCAGGGTGAGGAACAACCCTGATTTGGCAGCATCATGGGTTTAAAGTACACCCACCCTGTAAAGCCCGTCCTCTGACTGACACACACCACTCCCTCAGTTGTGCCAGCACTTCTAGTTGCGGGGTCTAACCTCAACCAGAGGAACTGCTTTAGCTTGAAACTATCTGCATCAGGCCCCAAACTTGCTCTGGGGAAGGTTCACAGTCACGTTGGTACAAGTGAGGGACCAAGAACCACAGGCATGAGCCATGAAGACGTTCCACAGCTTGCACCATTTTTGAGCCATCAGTCCCCACCCTGGAGGACATGGTGGTGGGGACATGTTGGTGGGAAGGGAGTAACCTATTGAAGTAAGCCTTGCTGTGAGAAACCACAGTATTTCAGGAGGAATGGTCCAAAACCACCCACCCATCGCAGAGCTATTGTGAAATCCTGGAGCAAGCTGATGTGGCCATGAGCTCGGCTGCATCGCTTCTGCCTCCAAGAAACATAATTCAGGTTTGGCACTCATGCCTGCTGCCCTGCCTGAATCCCAGTTCCTGTGTCATACTGAAAGCCAATCTTCTAAAACAGGATTTAAGAATCTAAATCATGCAGGGTTTTTGTTGTGTTTTTTTTTGTTCTTGTTTTGTTTTGTTTTGTTTTTTTTAATTATCCTAAAAGCCAAGTTATTGATGGGAAAAGAAAGAACCCAAAGCTGCAAAGGAAAATTACCTCTACCATCCATTGTGCGTATCTCTGATGAAAACCTCCTAACTACTTTTCCACAGGGAAACCTCCCACACCTGCTTGGGCCATACTGTCCCAGGGTGAGGAATTGCCCTTTGGTTTGTGATTGTGTCATATTTATAGCACAGCAGGACCTCGATCTAAGACCAGGACTTGACCCCACCACAGGCCAAATTAATCCCTGACTATGCAATGATGATGAAGAGGTTATGCTGAGTTTAAGCCATTTAAAGACATGACTTCCAGCCCACACCTATTATGGTTATTTATACCCCGGGTGTAGCTTTACAGAGAAACCCGCTTTATGAGAAACCATTGTCTAGAAATGGGGACTTCTGTAAGCTGAGAGGAAGGACAAAAAGGGGCATTATTTAGAGAAAATTATTCAATTTTCAGCCACCAGGAAAGCGCTGAGCTCCTGCCACCGTGAAGAGGAGGAAGTGGAGTAGAGTTTGGCAGCAGGGTTCGCTGAAAGCACCCGGCATTAGCCAGTGCTGGCTGGCACCTCCAAGGGGGGTTTCCCCAAAAAGGATGAAGCCTGTGTTTAACAACCAGCGGGGATCTTCCCATGAGGCCACGGGCTCAAGTCATGAAACTGCAAGAGTTCACAGAGCCATCAAACCCAAGCAAGCTTCATCGCTCCTCCGTAACTTCACTTTCCCCTATGGTGATTTCCTCCTGACCTGCACGACTTTCGCAATAACACAGGCAATACACTACATTTCCAGACGGGACTTTGAAGCCTTCAACACATCCATATTTTGCTGCCAGTTCACTGAGAGAGACAAAGACGTAGGTGCAGCAGCAGCAGCAGCAGCTCCAAGATAAGAACGTGCACAAGCTCTCCTAGCAAGAGGTAGCACGGGGTCTCCACACAAGCTCACTACATGGTTTATATGGACTGTATACAAGCTAAACGCGTATGGTTAGACTTCTAGCCAGTTTCTCCAGTTATTAAACACTCTGTTTATGTTTTCCATCGTTAATTCTTACATAACTCTATCAGTGGTATTTGTATCAGACCACAGTCAAGCTTTAACCATCCATGACTGCTCTCCATTAAGCTAGTTTGTCCACCCTTTTCCTTCTTGGAGGGGAACTGGGAGAAATACATCACTGAATGGTGGCTTCTTCCCAAAGATCCAGACTTATCAAAGATGTAGGATGCTTGGTTTCACCTCTACGTGAATGCACTCTCACCCCTCCCAAGATGCAGTCTCTTGCCTTGTTGGTCAACAGAGCTCCTGCTGGTCTCAGCTATCACCCAAAGGGGACAGATGCTTCAGCTCACCCTTGCTGACCTGATTTCTTCTTGTGAGGTCTGAGTGAGACACCACCAGCCTCAAAGGCTGAAGAAGTGGTGCCAGCTTGCCCCTGCCCCACAGGGACTGGGAACAGTGGCTGAAGCACTGATCTCCTTTAGGGCACCTGAGAAGCCAGGGCCAAAAAGGGGGTGAAATGAGAGCATCTGGCAAAAGCTCATGAGAGCATCACCGTGGGGTGCTGCTTTTGGCCCTGCTTTCTGTGCCAAAGGATAGTCTAAAAGGGACCTCTTGGTGGGTTTTCATAGAGATGGGCCTCCAGATGCCAATGTGAAGGGATCAACAGATCACACAGGTTGCCACCCCGCTGTGCAGGCTTGATCCTGGCGAGCTCAACTACTGAGTGCCTGTGCTCTGCTCCAGGGCACTGCCAACATCTAAAGGCTTTGTCCTTTCTCAAGGATGCTTTTCGTTCTCCTCCACTCCCCCGAGTACCCCGGTTCAAGACTGGTTTGCCCACAGGGACATATCAGGGAGCTGAGCACCAGGTCCCTACAACCGCACGTGGCAGCGGGACAGCGTGCAGGGTGAGGACGGAGGACCACCAGCATGGGTAGGAGGGTCGAGGAGGGCAGCACCATCCCAAGGAGTTCATCCCCGCCATTGCACCATGTTTCAGCACACACAGGTCTAAATGATTGCATTGGGCCAAGTGCCTTCACCTAGGACAAAAATCCCACCCTACCACGCTTCCCTGCACCGCACATTTCAGGCTGCCTCCTAAACAGGTTTGGAGTCTTTGCAGGGTTTTGGGGCAGTATTTACACGCTCACTGTGTTAAATTAAAGGTATCAGAGGAAAAACAATGCCATTCCGTTTACTGTCAAATTGTGTCAGGTTTTTATTTTAAAAAAATAAAGAGAGGATTTAATGCTCCCTACAAATAATTCAGACGGTGTCAGTCATTTGGCAGCCAGAAAAGGACAAGCCCTTGCCCTGGGGTGTTTACAAAGACAGACGCCAGCTGCATTTATGCATCCCCGGTCAAACCATCGATGCTCCTGGACTGGAGTCCAGGCTCTGTAGAGCGAGGTAAGAAAGAAAGATGATACAGAGAGGGTTTGTACCTGCTTCTTTATGGGTACAGGTGTCCCTCTGCCCCGATCGCATATGCATTAGAGGGTTACCATATACTTAAAGGGAATAGAAATGCAGAAGCAAGTGAGGGTGCACACAATATCCAAGGGGTGCATGCTGAAGTTATGCCAAGTCATACCAAAAAAAAAAAATTAAATATAACTCTTGAGGTGGGGACTGGTCTTTAGAGCAAGTGATTCAGAGCTGCAGTGGGTTTTCCTCTCCTGGAAAAAACAAAACCGGATGGTGCTTAGAGGAAGCAGGTCAAGTTTAGTTCAACGGGGAGTTAATTCAAGGAAGTGCCATGACCCCTCGTTACGCAGAAATCAGCCGACGCATTGACAACGTTTCCTCTGGCTCCGAATTTGCCAGACCAAGGACACGGCTCCTTTTCTGCAGGGCCAGCGTGGCTCCAGCTGCCGTCCTCCCACCAACGCTTCCTCCTATTTGTTTCTTTCTTTAACCGCTTCTTGCAGCAGCCGGCCTCAGCCCTCGGTTTTACCGCACCTCGTGTTTTATTTTCCTTCTGCAAGAGGCAGCACCGTGCCTGATCGAGTCTTTGCAAGGGGACTTTGCAAGGGTTTTGGTGAAAGTCACTTCTTCCAGCAGCACCGAGCCTGCCCTTAACACAGGCAAATCGCCCCAAAATCCCATCCTCTCTGAAGACTCAAAAATTCATGCTCGCAGGTGTTGCAGCACCTCCCAGCTTGCACCAAGATTAAAAGCCTGGGCTGATCTAGGGCATAACTAGCTCGATACCGGCTCCGCAGGCTGAATGTGCCCCTCCGGCATCCCAGAGCCAAATCTGGGAGGATTTGCACCATTCCCTCCCACTGAGCGCAGAAGGCAGCGGATGCCCAGGGCTCCTTTCTGCGACACCCTCTGCTACCGTTATCCTCTTTCCCGTTACCAACACCATGATTTCTAGACACTGATGCGCAGTTGCATTAAGAAGCAGGCAATGAATCTAATCCACTGATTTTGCTGTTGATTTTGCATTTAAGGCTGTGTCCTTCTGATGCCGAGGACAGGGCAGACTGGCTGGCTCATTCCTTATCAAAGGCTGCAGTGAGCCATACTCACGCCGGGCAGATTATCACCCCCTGTCCTCACTGGGGCAAAGGGGGAGAACGTGTCTGCCTGGCACCACGGGGCCGTGGCCCTGGGAGGATCTGGTGAGATCTGCTGGGACGCAGGCAGGGTCAGCATCGCGTTCACAGCGGGGAGAGACTTTTTAAAATAAGCCTAAATAGTAACAAAAATTCTCTTGTCCATCCTTGAGGGGAAGGGATGGGGGGAGACTGTAAATGGCTTAAAAATGTAAAAACAAGGTCAATTCAGAAATTGCATTGAATGGTGACCAAATCCTTTGCTGGCAAGAAGCGACCAGACTGGCAGTCAGCTCCAGGCTTTACAGAAAACAGCAGATAAATTAACAGGCGAGTGGCTCATAAATTCCTAAGCTGAGAAGCGCAAAGGTCTGGAAGGACTCTGACTTCCGTGATGGATCACAGACAGTTGACAGACTCTGCTCGGAGGAGGTGGTCCCTCAGTCCAACCAGCAGCACAGAGGAGCCACGGCACCAGTGCTGACCACGAGCATCCTCTCGGCAGGACCAAAACTGAGCGAGACAGGCCAAAAAGCTGCAAAAAGCTGAGGAAAGACATCCCTGGAGCACAGGTGCCAGAGGTTAGTATTTCTGGCAGAAGAAGGTCCAGGTGGGGCACCAGAAGGTTATTGCTACAAAAGACCATTACCATTTTAATTGCCTCCGTGTGCCTGCTTCGGGTGAGCTCTCAGAGCAAGAACTTAACCTCTGTCTTCCCCATTATCTTCACCCTTGTGTTTTTCCCAGCTTCTCAGTCTGCGCTATACACTGGGGAAAAGACCTTTTAATGCAGGCGGGCAAGTGCCGGTCCTGCTTTTAGTGAATTAGTTCATTGACTCCTTTCCCCTTGCAGGAAAACCCCGCGGGGATTGATTGTGTAACCCTCGCTCAGCAAGCGAAAGGAGCTAAGTGCTTAATAACTCCAGGAAAAGGGGATCCGAGAGATGCTTCCCCCCATCCTGCAACATCTCCTCATCCTGCAAATACAACAGCATTGAATTCAGGAGACAAAGGATCTAATGGTGTCCTGGTTTGCGGTAAAACAGAACCACTTTTCTGTTCAGTAATTTTACTGAACCAAACCACGTGCCCAAACCACGACAAATGGACAGAAGCCCTATGCACAAGTCAGGCTAGATATATGTCAGGCCGCCAGGGAAGTGGCTACTGAAAAAATGGTATTTTCTCAGTTTCCAAAACAAGATTCCTCTTGTCTGGCTGGAAAAAAAAAACCCAACAGGGCTGCGAATGAGAGCACCTCTCCCCAGTGCCACAGTAGGGCTGAAAATGCCACGGCCTTACTGCCCTAAGACCTCCTGCTTCTCACAACCCTCCCCAAAACACCTGGCCCCTCTGTCTCCCCTGAAACTACTCTGACTCTCAGGCTTTCCCCTCCAAATGACATTGCCTTCCCCCAGATAAAATAATATTGCCATTTAGCAGGAATCTACCTTTATGCTCTTTAATCAGTGACAAACTCCCTTGACAATTCCTGCAGAGATAATGCGGCACTTGCAAGCAAACGCTGGAGAGATATAAAAATACTGAGAAACAGGGTTGGAGGGCAAAACCCTTCCCCTGGAGACGGGCGGGTATAGACTTCATCCAAGAGAGTCTCTTTGGTGGTTGCAACCAGAGAGGCTTGGACTCACAGTGCAGCGGTGCAGCTCAGGTTCAACCATCACCGCATGTCACCTTGAGCCACCCAGTCACTGTGACAACAGCCTGCTTGGAAACCCTTGTGCTTTGTCACAGCCTCTCTCCTTGCACCATCTTTGGTGCAGCTCGGCACTGAGCTGCCACCTGGTCCCCTCTGAACATCTTTGGGATCTCTTGTCCCAACCACTCTGCACCTTAGAGAAGACCATGGGGTGCTTCTGCAAGGTCCTGTAACACACTCCTGTGGACAGGGAAACACTCAGCACACAGAAGCCCGCTCTGCCCACCAGGACAAGGAGGAAAAAAACCTTCAGCAGGCTCAACTTCGCTCCCTGGGAAGAGCTGAAGGACCACAGCATGCAGTTCACGTGGTTCAACGTCACATCTGTGCATGGCCTAAGCCTCCCACCAGGCTTCATTTGCTTCCCACAGGAGCATAGCGGTGCCCAAATTTGTCCTGGCTGGTGACCAGTCTCAGCAACAGGTCATCGCTTGGTGGACTGAACCTGAACCACGGGGCCCTCTGTGCCGCAGAGAGAAAGCAAGCCCTTGATAAGGCCCAGAGGTACTAACGACCCTAATTTAACCCAGTACCAATCCCATGCCATCACTGGAAGTGGCCTGTACCCAAGAAGAGAGTTTGGGACAGTGATGATTAGAAGAGATAAACTGTTTTCCCACAGGGTAGATGAGCCTCTTCCACCCTGGGCCATGACTCTTTTTATCCCAGGAGATCAACAGACACAACCGGGTGCCCCAGATCCCCCCATTATTTCTGCCTCCCAGCCTGCATCTCATCCACCCCCTTCCCTTCTTCTCAGGACCACCCTTCCCCCCATTATTTCTGCCTCCCAGCCTGCATCTCATCCATCCCCTTCCCTTCTTCTCAGGACCACCCTTCCCCATTTACCTAGCTCCCAAAAGCCTGGACCAGCTCCCCAATGGGCAGACCACAACTCCTGCTCCCGTGCTGCACTGCCAGCATTCCTGCCTCAACCAGGGAGGGCAAAACCCAGAGCCTGAGGATCAGGCTAAGACTTTCTCTATGATCTCCAAATATGGAGATCTCCCTCGTCTTCACGCGGCAGCAGGCAGAGCGTGAGGGAGAAGGAGATTCAAACAAGGCACTGGAATTTGGGCTTAGCTCAAAACGCTAGGTTTAATTTCTAATACAATAGCCAAGTGTGGCTGCCAGAAAGAGCCGCTGATGCTGCCCTAGCGAGCTCCAAAATCTGCTTTGGCTCAGCAACGAGCAGCCAGTCTCATTTTTAAGTGGAGGCACTAAACCAAAGATCTTCGGGACCCCCGTCCCAGCTCAGGCTGACGCTACGGCTTCCCTCCCTCCGATACACTCGAGCAATTAGCTTTCTGGCTTCGCCGTGCTGCGTCACGAAGACGTCCGGCAAACCGAAGCCAAAGCCCGATTAGAGGGCTCAAACAGCTGCTCCCGCTGCAAAGATCTGGCATCCAGAGCAGGGCTCGAGGCCAGGGGAAAGCAGGGAGGGCGGGAGGGAGGGAGGGAGGATACCCCGCTGGAAAGAATAAGGCTGAGCCCGTTCCAGGAAACGCTGCAATACCAGATGCGGGAGAAAGTTGAAGCAAAATAGCCTGACCTGGGAAGGGTTGTTCATGAGCTGTTCCAGCAAAGCCCCTCAGCCTTCTCTGTTCCCCCCTGCCCAGAAAAACCTCAAGCAAGAGGGAGAGTGCTGCAGAGATTGCTTTTTTTGGTTTTGTTTTGCCAAAGCAACCTCAGGCTTTGGGAGCATGCGGAGGAGCAGAAAGGATGAGGGCAGGTCCTGGTAGGGAAGGAAGGGATGCACACACACACACACACACACAACCACGTGCACTGGCAGCCCAGAAAGCCCCCCGCATCCCGGGCTGCATCCCCAGCAGCGTGGGCAGCAGGGCCAGGGAGGGGATTCTGCCCCTCTGCTGCGCTCTGGGGAGACCCCCCTGCAGTGCTGCCTCCAGCGCTGGGGCCTCGGCACAGGAG
>VFFE01006730.1:197781-215034 GCA_008921705.1 Burhinus oedicnemus | reverse complement strand
AAGCTGGAGAGGGACTTTTTACAAGGGCATGTAGTGACAGGATGAGGGGTAATGGCTTCAAACTGGAAGAGAGGAGATTTAGATGAGATATTAGGAAGAAATTTTTCACTCTGAGGGTGGTGAGACCCTGGCCCAGGTTGCCCAGGGAAGTTGTGGATGCCCCATCCCTGGAGGTGTTCAAGGCCAGGTTGGACGGGGCTTTGAGCAACCAGGTCTAGTGGGAGGTGTCCCTGCCCAGGGCAGGGGGTTGGAACTAGATGATCTTTAAGGTCCCTTCCAACCTGAACCATTCTATGATTCTATGATTCTATGATTCTTCTCTCTCCCCAAAATGGTATGTCCTTTTCAAAATGTTGAGCATTAGTGACCCTAGTCTGGAAACATCTAGTCTGGTTTCCTAAAGAAATGGGGGTTTGTGTGCCACATAATCCCAACTGTGGTCTCCAATGCCACCCACGGTAAAAGGAAGGGTGCTCCATCCAGCAGGCAGATGCATCCAGCAAGCTGACTCAACTTACTGCTCCCAGTGAGACATATAGAAACCGTATGCTTATTGTGGTATCATCACATGTGGTGGGACAAGGAAGTTGCTAATTGGAAGCAGCTAATCTGTAAACATCCAAAATCCCAGGGATTATACGATCATTTACAGTTGGGCATGAATTTAGGAGTGGTGTCATATCCCTTGATAATGCATCGCTAGGATTAGCTGAAGGGAAGTAGGTGTTTGAGAGCTAAACCAATGCCCGTGGTGATCAGAGCAATCCTCTGAGAGCATCACCCTCCCAGCCAGCTTCCTCTCGTCTGGGAGAGACGAAAACACTTCACTTCTGCAAAGCAGAAGAGCAAAGCATAGCTTTTAATTGACGGTATTTATCAGCCTGATTAGCAGCACAAGTGCTCATCACTCAGAGCTTAAGTGAACCCAAAATAACCCCCTTGTTGGCTGCTCCACAGGTCTCTGCTGCTGAGGATCAGTTGCTAAAGCAGCTTGTGGGGTGCTCTGTGCCAGCCACCCACCTTTCTCCAGATCACCTGGCGCGACCCAGCCTCGCACCCTCAGACACAGTGAATGCAAGTAACTGTGCAAAGGGGCAATTAGGCCTTTAATTAAACACAATCTGAACTGCAAGAGAGGCACCACCCTGGGTGGCCTGCATAGGATGGACTGGGGCAACAGGTAGATGCATCTCCCCTGAGGAGACCATTGGCACTGGATGGCCAAGAACCCAACTACCCTGATGTCTCTCTACTCCCATGTCCCCAGTGTGGAGGAAGGAGAGTGAGCATTCAGTGATGATCCTCCAGGATTGTGGATTTGAGATTTTACAATTTATAACTATAAAAACGTCCCTGCTCATTGCAGGGGGGTTGGACTAGATGACCTTAAAAGGTCCCTTCCAACCCAAACCATTCAATGATTCTATAACATCTTAGTTTGCAGGCCAAAGACAGGGAGAGCAGCTCTGCCTTTGGTGTGCTGCATGACCTGCTAGGACCTTGCTTGCGTGGGGCCAGTTAAAAAAGTATTAATCCACCCAGGAGCCTTTGAAGGCAGCTCAGCAATGCATTGAGGTGCTGTGGTACGAAGGGCTTATAGCAATGCTCATGGGATTTTCTCCTTGGCATCAGGACAGGTTCCCAGATGCTACAAAGAGACCCAAGTGCATCACCTTCCCCTCAGAAAAGCCTTAAAAATAAATGGCCCGCTATCAATACCTGAATAATACACAAGATTTACCTCTTGCAGAAAAGCAGACAGCCCCACCACGCAGTCAGGGAACGCACCCAGCAGTCAAAACGTCCATCCACCCTGCTAAGAGGGCCAGGGAACGAGCTAGCCGCTGGATGTCCAGCAGAGGAAGGGGGTGAAGGACATGGGAGATATCCCCAGGGAGGTTGTGAGGACATCTCGGCAGTGAATGAGCTCCTTTCGAGCGACCATCAGGCAGGACTTTGGCAGCGACAGCACTCACTGCTAGAGGAGATGCAGGCAAAGCGGCAGTGCTGTGAAAGGATGGTTGGCAGCTGCCTTCTGCACGAATACAACAGGCTGAGAGAGAAGGACGCTGCTGAGACGCAAGATGAACTGCTGGGACTGGTGCATGAGCTGGGCTTACAGACGGGAGAGGACATTTCCACGGGGGGTTGTGCAGAAAGAACCAGCGAGATTTAGGAAAAGAGCCTGGAGAAGAGGGGAGGGAGGTCCAGCGCCTTTCTAAAAGCCACGCTCGAGTTAAGGCAGGAGTTACGGGTTTGACGCAGGAGATGCTGGACGCCGCTCCGCAGCCCATCCTGTGGCCAAGGGCTGGCACTTGGCTGCTCATTCATAAAATTACTGCTCCTCCCCAGGCAGCTCTGCAAGGACAGCTTGGAACTGCATTTTCCAACAACCCTTGCAACACCGGCTTCCATGAGATACCCTGGGCAACAACCATCCCTATGAGAAAAGGACCGGTGTCTTCCTGGCCAAGAAGCTCCAGCCTTTCCGCCACCCAAATTTGCCTGGGGGAAGAGGGTCAACTCCTTGCCCTGCTATCCCACCCCACGGTGACTGTCACCTCCACGGCCATCTGTCCTCGCTGCGGGGCTGCTCTCAACATGAAAGGGTGGAGATGGATTTCAGTTGCAAAGAAAATGTCAAGCAGAGCAAGCAGGGATACTGTTCAGGATCATTTTAAAAGAAAAAAACCAACAACTTGCAAAATAATTAAAAGGAAGAGGTGGGGGGAATCTTCTTAGAGCAGTGTTAAAATTCATTACTCTCTCTAATTCACAGCATTTCATGCTTACGAGGCTGAACTTCAGATCTGCCACATTGAAATGCTCAAGGGCTGCCTAATCACTCTGTGCCTTCTTGCACCAAGCTAGGACGCTCCAGGAGCGCAAGAACTGGGCGTTTTCATGTCTGGTCCGAATTAAGAACCTTACACTCGCACGTGCATGCGTTTGTGTGTGAGCAGGGAGGAGAATCCGCACTCGCAACTCGTGGCAGAGCTGAATTTTTGGAAACAGTGGTCTGAACCCAACCTCACTCCAGCCACGAAGGAGTTAAACTATTTTGTTGGAGGACCGAGCCAGACGTATGACTCAGGGGTGTTGTGGAGTCCCCCTTTTCACCTCCAGCGTCCTCCAGGCATTCCAGCTCCTGCCAGTTAGTAACAATCACAGCTCAGGAGAAGGATTGAAAGTGCTTGCGTGGGCCAGGACCAACTACTTGCTGAAAGGTTCTTCCTTCCTCCCCCCACAAACCACTTCCTCATCTTCCCTTCCAGCTTGGAGGCTCCTGCACCACGGCCGGCTGGCACGGGCTCACCACACTTTTATCGCAAGGCTGCACCCTGGCCAGGAGCAAAGGGCTCCTTGCTTGTAGATCCTACAGTCGTCTGCCTCCAGGCCAGACAAAACAATTTGTTCTTAGAGGACAGGATCTGCTGGCCCGTGCTCTCCAGCTCTGTTCTCACTAAATGGGAGATACCTTCGATATCACATTGCAAAGGCATAGGATCAGCCAAGGAGAAGATGAAGCAGGAGCCAGGCGTGTGGGGGTTGGTCTCTTTGCCCAAGTAACAAGCGATAGGACAAGAGGAAATGGCCTCAAGTTGCACCAGAGGAGGTTTAGATTGGATATTAGGAAAAATTCCTTCACCAAAAGCGTTATCAAGCATTGGAACAGGCTGCCCAGGGAAGTGGTTGAGTCACCATCCCTGGAGGTATTTAAAAGATGGGTTGACATGGTGCTGAGGGACACGGTTAAGTGGTGGTTTTGGCAGTGTTAGTTTGATGGTTGGACTTAATGATTGTAAAGGTCCCCTCCAAGTGAGACGATTCTATGATTCTATGTGGTTGCCCAATCCCCAACCAGGTGCGGTCTTATGGGGGCAACCTACAACACTGCGGCCCAGCAGCAGGGCGTTCAGAGCAGCCAGGCTCTTTCTAAAAATGTTATTGAAATAATTTTTTCCAGCTTCCTTGGGCGTTTCTATCAACAGACATGGCAGAACACTGGGGTTGCCCTTCCACCTCCCAACACAAAAGGCCAGCTCAGTGGAGGAAACGCTGCCGTAAAGACAGCTTTATACACCTTTTCTCCACCCAGGGAAGATGCAGTTGAACTGTGAATCACTCTTTATACCAAACACGAGATAAGCGCTCCACACCTCTTAGCCAACATCTCTATGAACAAAAAAGCCTCAAGTCAGGGGCTACAAAGTGACACTGCCATTGAAAGGCCATCAGGACCAGCAGCGCCTGGTCCACAGCAGGTCTGAGCTGCATTCCCAAAGCCCCTTCCTGCTCCCAGCTGTGCATCTACTGTAGCTTGCTTTGGACTCGAAGTGGCATGGCCCAGAGCCAGCAGCACCGCATAGCATCCTGCATTAGCAACGTCCCCAAGGACTGGAAGGTGAAGCCACACTGCTGAAAATTAGAAAACAAGATATCATTTCTTCTCAAATTGACTGCGGTTAACCAGGGGAGCTAATTCCTATAGGAAGTCATAGGTAGTTCATCTCCAGATGTTTCTGAGCTGAGTTGGGCGTCTTTCCAGAGCAGCTGCTTCAGCCAGAACGCAAATTACCGAGCATTTACAGCGGTTACTTGCTGAAACAAAACTACTGAAGAACGGAAGATGAACGTCCCTTTCTGGCCTTTATCTCTTCCCTTCATCTGGTGGTATCTCTGTTCTCATCTAAGAGCTAAAAACTCCAGTAGGCTAAAGGTGAAACAACCATTTTTGTTCTTAATTATATCTACATCGAGCTCTGATTTTTGTCAGTGATTTGCTGCAGCACAGCTGGGGTCTGAATGGGGGTCTGAAGGCAACACCTATCAGCCAGAGGGTTAATCTCGCGTGCCTGCACATGGGGATGAGCCACCCCCCTTCAAAATCTCGGTGTAGATGGAGTGGACTTAGTCTCAACTAAATCCTGATGGGTTAAGGGCTGTTTGCTCTGAGTGAGTGAACGCGCTCCATCCATGGTGCTTTCTGCAAGCACGTAAGGATGGCAAATGGTCCCTGATGATACCTCCTCCTCCTCGACGGAGTGGGAAAAAGCATCGCTCTCCACATGCAGGGATCCTGGTCCCTTCTGCAAAGCACTCTGAGACCTAGAGAGGAAGGTGCTGTCTAACAGCTGGCTGTTACTGCAAAAACCTCAAGAAAAATGTAATCTTTCATTAAAAAGTGCATTTGCAGCACAGCCAGGGAAGGGGCCACTCGTCCTAGCAGAAAACTTGTGCAAGTGACTCCAGATCACCAAAGCCAGCCTGGCTGGCAACATCTGCACAAAATCAACCGCAGATAAGATGTCACGTTTGGAGGCTGTTTCCTGCAATGCATGGCAATTTTTATCATGCTTGCTTATTTCCTCTGTTTTTTTTTTTTTTTTTTTTTCCTCCAGAACATTGCTCCTTCATTACTTAACGGCAACAAAACGGTGCAGGGAGAGACACTGCCAGCCAACGGCATTACGTGGAGGTGCCACGTTCAAATTTGATTTTCCTGGGAAGGCTGGGGTTAACGGGAAGCCCTGGGCATCCCTGGATGCCATCTCCTGCAGGAGCCAGCTGGGTGAGATGGCCAAGAGCTCCCTTTCACTTGGATAACTCACACAGGGAAGCCTTTGGCTCCGGGAGTTCCTCATTCCTTGCAGATATGAGTCACCCTTTGCAAACAGAGTCGCTGATGGAGCTGCAGGAAGAAAGGGCAGCCCGGCACCATAAACACCCTAATAACCCTGCGCCGGCGGCAAGCTCTGCCTGGCAAGAGGGTTGCACACAAAAGGCATTTGTGGCATCAGCCAGCCTGGCCCTTCTGCTCAACACGGGTGTTCAGGTCAGGTGGGACCAGGACACAGGTCTGAAGGCAACCTGGCACAGGCAGGAGTAACAAGCTCAAAGCAAAGCTGGTGGCAGCTTCCCCCACCAGATCGGCCAATGCAGGAGACTGGAGAGATGCAGGACTAGCAGGGTGTCCTGGTTTGAGGGACACAGGACTAATTTCTTTTCTAATGCTTGGGAAAACTGTACTTTTAGAAGACTCTAGCGTCTGAATTTGTGAAAACATTCACTTTATAGCCAGCTATGGTGTGGGGGTGTCAAGATCTCAGTGTTTTCAGGCTGGCCAGGCGCAGGGATGAGGAGGAGCGAGACCCGGGCACTTGGCCCAAGCTGGCCAACAGGATTATTTCATACCATGAACGGCACAGTCAATAGAAACTTTGCTGAGGAGGGGAGCTCTCCCTTGATGGCGGCGATCCAGAGAACTCCTTGTCCTGGTGCCGGAGCCCTGAGCCCTTCCCTTCCTCCTGAAGCCGTAGCGCTCGCAGTGTCCGACATTTACTGTCCACTGCTGGGAGTGCACAGCTTCCTACTATATTCCTACATATAGTTGGCTGAGTATAATGCTTATCTATTTTTAGATTGGTATGGGGATCACTATTGGTTCTTTAGTGTTATTACTGTTAATTATTTAGTCTTATTCTATTAAATCTGTTTATATTTCAACCCCTGGGTTTCCTGGTTTTCTTCCCGATTCCCCCCTCCTGGGTGGGGAGGGGTCATCGGGTAATAGAATAATTGTCTAAACGACAATAAATTGTTGTGGGTTTCTCAAACCATAACACAGGGACAGGGGTGGAAGAACAGCAAAAGGAGATGGCGGAAAGACAGATCCAAAAGCAGTGGGAAGAGGAAGGGCTATAACATGCCACCAGGCAGCCAGCCTTGGCCGAGGGAAGCAGAGAGGAGCTGAAAATCTTCAGCCCTCTGGGTCCACCTCATCCCAATGCACTCATGGTTTGGGGAGAGCAGGGCAGCTCAGTTTTGGGTACTCCCCAACTTGTCCCCAGGTGCTGTTCAAGCCCTGAGCCAGCCTTACCGTGGCAGACACGCTTTGCACCAGGCTTGTTCCCCAGGCCACAGCAGGGTTAAAAACCCGTGCAGATCAGCCGAGATTGCAGGACAAGCACTGAAAGGTGAATTAATGGGCTGTGCCAATGCCCAGCCCCTGGAGACAGCCAACGCTTGGCTAACCCTCCACGCCCCAGCACGCCGACCGTGACCCTGGTTAATAATTGCAAGGAGCAGCACAGAGCACCAGCAACAAGGAAGCACTCCTGAGCTCACTCAGGAGCCCTGGGGCTTCCCAAAAAAAACCTTGCTGAGAGCAGGAACCTTCTCCAAGGCTCCCCCAGGTTTACATGCGGCAGCCCAAACTAGGATGGAGTGGGGCTGGTCTCACCTAGCAAGGTCTAGGTTCAAACATGGCATGGCACACACAGAGCAGGTTTTCAGGCATCGGAGAAATACAGCCTAGGAAGAGGAAGAGTCGTGCATGCAGAATTAAGCCACTTCCATCTACTGTCATCTGGCCACATGGCCCTTGCTTATCCCAAAAGGGCTCTCAGCCCACACCTCCATCGCATTGAGCACAGACCACTTGCCCCATGAGGTTACAGGAGTGCTGTGCCCTTTCCAGCATCTGTTTTGATAAAAAAAAAAAATAAAAAAAGAAAAAAAAAAAAAAAGAAAAAAAGAAAAAAAAAAGGATGCTGTCTTTGCAGGAGTGGACTGAACATGTATTTCCATTATTTATTCAGGGCTTCTAATTGAACGTCTGGACCAGCTTCTTTTAAATCTGGTCACACTGACTCCACTGGAAGCCATCAATACACTCACACTCGATTTCTTGCCAGCTGGGTGAAAACATTATGGTCTAAAGGCAGACCTGGACGTCTGTGACATGGCCGGAGGGAAGGACAGAGGAGTCACAGGGCATTGCCTGAGGTAGCCTAGAGAGCCTTTTTCTTGGGCATTGTGGGTCACAGAGATGCTTCATTAAGAGGTTTGGGTAACCAGAAATTCATGCCGAAAACTTGTCATTAGCACAGACAAAACGCAGCACGTCTCCATGCACACGCTCTGCCTTCAATAGTTTCTGCAGCCTCTGGGATAATTAAAGCAATTGAACTTCAAAAGATGCGGAGACGCGTGCCTGAGGAGCAGAAGAGATAACGGGGCTGCAGCCACTCTGTAGGGGACTGAGTTGAGGCCGCTGGATCCTACAAGATCGTCCCTCCCAGACTAGCTGTGCTGTTTGTCTCTCTGGCTGATCCAAAGCATCCCTCCGGCAGCTTCAGCCCACATCATGTCATAACGCCAACGCCATCCCCAGGGCTACGGCTTTCTTCTCTCTCCCTCACCTTCACCTTTTGGCGCAGGCAAAGCCCAAAACTCCGTCCCCTTGGAGACCTGGAGGTACAACCAAGTCCTTCAGGTCTCCTCTTGAGAGACTCCTGGCCATACCAGAAGTGTGTCCCTTGACCTGTTCCAGTTCAAATCAGGCAGGATCTAAACATCACCTGGAATTTCAGACAACAAGGGCTCTCCAGTGCCTCTGACGATGGGCTCCACACCCCAGGCTTTGCCCCAACCCTACAGCTCCCAAGTCAGGACTCAGACCTCTGCCAAGACAACATCTCCCAGCTTTGCCTAATAAACAGGTTTAATATTTTCTCTTTGCCTGACCTGGACCCGAATAAAAGCACTGAGGCACTCTGGTTCCTTGTCCTCCTCCAGCTTGCGTCCTCCATTTTCAGTTTTCCCCTTTGAAAGACTCTTAACCCCCTCGCCAGCCCCTTCCTGAGCCCCACATCCTACAAATCCCATAGCCACAACAGCAAATACGCAGACCACACCTGGGTACCCTCTGACTTCAGAAGAGCATTCCCCTTGTCTGCAAAACCTTCAGTCTGGGCCAGCAAGGTCTGCCTTAGATTGAGCTCCATTTTTTTTTTTATTTTACCTCCATTTTCCTCCCTGTCTTTAACGAGCTTTTCTTTCTGTGACCCTTCTAAACCATCACGAGTGCAAAAGTCCTATTTAAAGGCCTGTAGCAACTCACGTTGCTAGTGCTTTTGAAGAGGGAAGCCCTTCTCCAGTAGATTGGACCGCCTCAAATTTGTGAGGTTTGTTAGAAATCTTTACTCTTGCAAGCTGAAGGGTCTGAACCTAAGTTCCTGCTGTCCTTGTTTGAGCTCTCCAAGTTGTGTTTCTCCCTTGAATGCTGCAACTCCCCTAACCTCCCAGCCAACGTTTCCCCCCTTATTCCTTCATTTCAGCAGTGCTGCTCTTCATTACTACAGAGGCAAGAGTTTCCCATGCTGCCCCTGGAGCTGAAATGTTGCAGCCTTTTACCAGGCAGGGACAAGACACCAGCTTTCCTCCCCCCGAGGAGACAGATACAGGTCATGACGCTGAGCACCATAGGTTACCTCCATTCAGCCTCATCTCCCTAGCAAGCGTCTCCCCTACCAAGTAGCAGGAGGTTCGATGGCCATCTCCCATGGGCC
Source organism: Burhinus oedicnemus (assembly GCA_008921705.1). Lineage (NCBI taxonomy): Eukaryota > Metazoa > Chordata > Aves > Charadriiformes > Burhinidae > Burhinus > Burhinus oedicnemus. The sequence goes on along the minus strand of VFFE01006730.1, from coordinate 205,681 downwards.
ACAGCTGGCCCATGACCTACAGCTGGATGATCAAAGCCAACCAGCACCACAAGAGCTGCTGCTACGCACCACGGCTGACATGCACCGCAGCATTGCCGTGTTTGGTAGGGTAGGGACGGATTGTCTCCTGCCATGGAGATGTTTTCAGTACTTTGTCCATACCAGAAATACTTAGGGAGGGACTGATCCATTTTACAAGGGACAGTGACCTCCAGAAAGCACAGGAGGTCTCCATGCACCAACACAACATGACCTTTGGTAGGGGGTCATGTTCTGGTGCAGCACCCATCTTTGTTTGCTTTTGCTTCCCAGCACTTCCATAACGGGATCAGCCATCGGGATATGATGCATTCCCACATCATCATGCTCCATGCGGTCCAGAGGGCAAGGTAGGACCTCAGCAACACATGGTCCTCTGGGGCCCTTCCTATGGTAACCCAGAAGAAGACCCTGCCCTTTGCTAGCCCTTCCTTAACACCCCAAGCTGTGCCCTTGGGCAAGCTCCCCAGGTCAAACTAGCCCATCACCAAGCCACAAACATGAACAGTGAGAACAAAAGCCTGCTCCTCATGCTGCAACTCCAACCTCATGTTTGGGGGAAAGTTCCAAAACCCGCACTTCTCTGAGAACATCCACTGCCCTGTGGCATTTACCCACCTGGGGCTGCCCCTAAGGGACATCCCCCAGAGGCTGGGATTACAGGCAGCAGCATCAGGAGAGACCCTACACAGACAGGATAAAAAGCAGCCGTCCACCCAGGTCAAAAGATTTCTTCCAGGCGGGGTTATTCAGTTTGGAGAAGGGAAGGCTTCGGGGAGACCTTAGAGTGGCCTTCCAGTAGTTAAAGGGGGCCTACAGGAGAGGGGGGAAAACTTAGCAGGGGGCTTGTTGCAATAGGACAAGGGGTGATGGCTTTAAACTAAAAGAGGGGAGATTTAGACTAGATCTAAGGAAGAAATGTTTTATGCTGAGGGTGGTGAGACGCTGGCCCGGGTTGCCCAGAAAGGTGGGAGATGCCCCATCCCTGGACACATTCCAGGTCAGGTTGGACGGAGCTCTGGGCAACCAGATCTAGTTGAAGATGTCCCTGCTCATGGCAGGGGGGTTGGACTAGATGGCCTTTAAAGGTCCCTTCCAACCCAAACCATTCTGTGATTCTATGATTTCTCCTCTTTTGAAGACCTCTTGCTTTGCTGCAGCCCAGCATGGCTGGTGCTTGCTCCTGCTGCCGTGGCTGACAGTCGGATCCATCACCCCTGCTCTCACCCCAGCAAAAATATCTGTCACCGCTCCGATGTCTGTCCAGAAACTCTGCCCGAAGCCGGAGCGGGCACTGGCTTGTCTGCCGGAGGTGGCTCAGGACATGTTATTACCACAGGGTTAACGGCAAGCAGGAGAGCGTGGGCTGAGCACAGGGCTGTGGGAGAGGGATTAACCCCCTACCTCCTTTCCCAGGAGGTATCCTGCTGGAAGTCCTCGCTCCGTATCTCTTTAGATACCGTGCTGCAGCCGCCCTGAGCTGGAGCAGCGAGTCACAGGGTATGTACGAGATGTCCCCTGTGACACGGGGAAGAGTTTCACGTCCCCGCATGGGGCAGAAACCCTGGCCACGGCCCTGCGTTAGAGGCAATCCATCACTGCTCTCCTGCTCCTCCGTGAAGACCCGCCAGGCAGCGGAAGGCGAGACTTGCCAGGCAAGCAGCCAACGGACACCGTCCCCATCCAACGCCCGCGCCGCGGCGGGTGGCCTGGCTCCTTGCAAAAGCAGAGTTTGCAGCTGCATCTTTAACCGATGCAAGGCTTCCTTTTGCTCGGCGGAGAAATCGCCGCCCTTAATCATCCCGGAGCAATCCTTCCAGTATTCGCCCATGCTCAGACAACTGGTAGGACCAGCTCTGCAAGGCTTTTGGAGCAGCAAGCCTGCAAGTATTTTCTGGGAAGCTCTTGCTTACCAGGGTGTGGCTTGCAAAAATTAAAACAGACCAAACCCCAAACGCTGAGCAACAAGCTTCCTTCTTCTCTATACAGGGACTGGGGGCCATGGCGGACCAGGCTCGGGATGGGCTGGGAAGGGATGGAGTCAACCAGAGCCATCCGCATCCCGCCCCGAGGAGCCAGGGAACCTCCAACAAGTAGAAACGCAACATAAGCTGGGATGGAGGGTGCTCACTGCCAGGGAGGGATGTGTTTTCTCACCCGGGGAATTCACTGCACGAATTATCTGGAGATATAACAACAAAAAAAAAACCCCAAAAACCCCAAAACAGCAGCAACAACAGCAAAAACACAGTGGGGGGGAAAAGCACGTTGGTTTAAGGGCAGGCCAGGCAGGAGCAGAGCTGGAGCCTCACCCTTTTCACCCGGCGATCGGAGAGACCTGCTGCCTGTCGCGTTGTAACTCCGTAGAAAGCAACGTGACGTCTCCCTTTCCCTGATGGTAAAAGCGTAGCCCTGCCCTGGGCTGCCGCAGTCTTGTTTGATTAGTTATGGCCAGATTACAGGATAAACCTTCATGGAATAAACCAGGGCTGCAGCCGCCCTCCTCTGAGGGTGAGCTGCAACCAGCCAAGGGGACAATTTGCCCGATAAGCTAAGGAGGTCCCTGCACGGTGGGGAGAAGAAGCCCACTCCCATGTATCATTTCAGAGCTCCCCATTAAGGTTTCCAGCCTCCCAGCATGGGCCAGAGGTAAGGTGGGGGGGATGCTTTACAGTCCCCTCTCTAACCTATGTTCACAACGAACTGAAATCCCAGGACACAGGAGAGCAGAGAGGATGCTCAGATGGACGGGGGGAGGACTAAAACTGGCCATTTTTAAACAAGGGCAAACCACGGGGCAGGGAGCGCTTTTGTGTGCCAGGAGAGTATTTTAAGGTAAAATGCCTCAAAGTGTTATTGAATTGGGACATACCCCCTGGAGCACACGGAAGCTGCCTACGGGATGCCCGAGCAGGCGGGGGGTGAGGAGCTCAGTCCAGCCCCCTCTGAAGGGCTGGATCAGACCCAAAGGAGCCGGTTCTCTGGCCGACGGGCTGCAAACCCCGCGGGCTCCCAGCACGGCTTTGCGGGGCTATCATCTGTCACGTCTCCAGCGCAGGAGGATCCCCAAAGCATGAAGATCAGCAATATTGGCTGAAACCTAATGCATCCTGCAGAAAGGCAAAAGCTTTTGGAGCCTTTCCCTTGTCCCAGAGTATGTAGGAGAAGGGATTTTTTTCCCAGAGGGGGTGAAAAACTCAATGCCAACCATTCTTATTTCCACCATGACCTCAAGAAGTTACCCATACATTGAGGCACCAGAATGAGGGTCTCTCCTACAGAATAAGCCAATTCAGCAGGAATAATCCACGGATGAAAAGGCTCCACGGTGTGAAGGGGAGAGCTACGAGCTGGGGAAGGGTTAATGTCGCAGCCAGACAGATGCTCGACTGGTGGAAAAAAAAGCAGCCCCCATGAAACCAACGGGTCTGTGTCCATTTTCTGTGGCGCCCAGAGCCCGGTCCTTTCTCCCTGGGTAATCAACTGGAAGTGAGCAGAGCTCGAGTAATCGCTGCACCTCATTCCCCATCCGCGATGCTGCCCGCGGGGCCAGGAGATGAAGGAGCACCGCCTGGCCCGAAGCAGGTCAACGCAAGCCCGTCGTTGAGCCTTTGTGCTCCACAAGCAGCTCAGAAGAACAGGTGAAGGCGCAGGCGTGAAGATATCAGCAAATATACGGTACCTGAGTGTGCCCCACGACACAATGGCATGAGCAGAAGACAATGGATGCCTCTCTACAGGCTGAAACCCTCCTGCAGGTATGGAAGGGGTTTCACCTCCAGACATCTGCAGAGAAAGGAGTTGACACCTCTAGAGATTAGTGAGGAGGAGGAGGGAGAGTGCCTCATCCCAGCCTTCAAGGCACAGCTGCATCCTCCTCATCCTCCCCCTATTAACCTGCTGCTGCCCTGCTTGGAGTAAGCGTTAGGAGAGGGGTCTTGGCACCTCTGGACCAGCCCAAATGATCCGGTAATGAATGCACAAGCATGAGCAGATTTAGAGGATGCACCCATTCTGAGTACCATCATACCTCAGCACAGACGCTGTCTAAATCTCCTCTTGGGATCAGATCCAAAGCCTTCTCAAAGCATGGATGCTTTGTTATTAATCTGTGCAGCGACCAGGGAAGGGAGATCTGGATTAATTTTTTTTTTTTTTTTTTTTTTTTTTGCCTGAGGCATAATCAAAGAGAAAAATTAGCTCAGTGACATGGCTGGGTTTCATCTGCCTCATGCCTGGTCTGGTGACGAGAGCCACTCAGCTAACACAGCCCTTCCGAAAGGAGATACCAGGACAGGGGATCTGGACCAGAGAGTCCTGACCTCCTACATCGACGAGCCCTAAATCCTCTTTATATCACAGTCTTAGGAGAGAGGTGATGTGCCCTAATTCACACTCTCCTACCTTCCTCCGATGGGATGCAGTTGCAGAGCCTCTAGATAAGCCTCCCAGGCTAAACTGAATGAATTTGCCCCCCCCATCCAACACTGTCCTCCGGCTTACATAGCTCTTCTGCCTCCCTGGTGTTCACCCCTTGGATGTATTTATAGGCAGCAAGCACATCCCCTCTCCGCCTTTGTCTCGCTGGGCTTTTATAGCCTCCCGTATAATGGCTCTCCATCCTTCTGCTCAGCCTCAGAGCCCTGTTTCCCTGCACCTGCTCCAGGCTGAGTTAATCCCTCTCAAGCACCAGATCTCAGAGCCCCGTCCTTCCACATTAACTCTTCCGTACCCTTGTCCCACCAACACCCTTTGCCTGGTTCCCCTCCCAGAGGCACCCACGACCGAAACAGCCCCGCACCCTCAAGTCTCGGCCGTTCCAACATGATTCAACCTCCAAACATAGCACAAAGCCCAGCCATGCAGCACCCCGCTGTATGGCCTGATGTATATCCTCAGGGACACCCCCACATCCTGCGGCTCATCCTTGAGGTCAGCCGATTGCCTCTGGCTGAGCATCTCATCCGCCCTGTGCGGATGGTGCCTCTCAGCTTGGTTTTGCAGGCAAATCTTGGCGTGAAAAACGAGAATGAGCTCAGACCTTCCCTTAACGGCTTTACATGGATTTAAGCTCTCCTGTGTGGGGTTAATGTGTCTGGTGGTGCCCTTTCCTACCTCCCCGAGCCCCCGGCAGAAGTCTTCTCCACTGACATACTCCCACATGCACTAAGTGTGTAAAGCCCCCGTCAAGTCCAGATAAAGGAGACCTGTAGCATCTTCTTTGCATAAAAAACGAGATCAAAGCTACACAGCCCCCTTTGGTAACAGTCCTGGGTCTTCACCTCCCTCCACCCTGGGGGCCTGAGGATGCCCATGGTAGTTCTCCATGGGCATCCATCACTGGCTGAAAGAGCTCCCTTGGACAGACAATGCATGGGGGAGAAAGCAGCCGAGCAGGGATTTTGCTGGGCTCCTGGACACGTCGAGGGCCCACCTAAGTCTAGAGTCTGGAGAACATGTCTTATGAGGAGCCACAGTCTAGGAAGGACATTGAGGTGCTGGAGCATGTCCAGAGAAGGGCAACAAAGCTGGTGAGGGGTCCGGAGAACATGTCTTATGAGGAGCGGCTGAAGGAATTAGGATTGTTTAACCTGGAGAAGAGAAGGCTGAGGGGAGACCTTCTTGCTTTCTACAACTACCTGAAAGGAGGTTGTAGTGAGATGAGAGCTGGTCTCTTCTCCCAAGTAACTGGCGATAGGACAAGAGGAAACGGGTTCAAGTTGCACGAGGGGAGGTTTAGGCTGGATATTAGAAAAAATTTTTCATGGAAAGAGTTATCAAACATTGGAAGAGGCTGCCCAGGGAGGTGGTTGAGTCACCATCCCTGGATGTGTTTAAAAGTGGTGTAGATGTGGTGCTTAGAGACATGGTTTAGTGGCAGAGCTGGTAGAGTAGGGTCAATGGTTGGACTAGATGGTCTTAAAGGTCTTTTCCAACCTAAATGGTTCTATGATTCTAAGTCACTTCTTGCCAGAACAGGCAAGGATGAGGGGCTGGTGGCAGAGAGCAGGGTTGGACTTGGCTTTGCCACGAACCTCCCGAGTGCCTTGGTCATGTCACTTTGTCCCTTTTTTATGTGTCAGCGCTTTGCAGACAGGATTATTGCTTCTGTGTGACACACGGAGTGGCCCTAGGACGTGACAAAGGGGCTTGATTTCTACTCTGAGCAGGGCCTGCTCCAGCAAGCCCCGCTGCCTTCCTCCAAACCTGCTTTTCCTTTCGCTAATGCCTTGATCCTCAACTCTGCTGCCAATGAGAAAGTTTTTCCCAACGAATTCTGGCACGTGGCTCCTGGCAAGCGCCAGACCCCAAGCAAGCCAGCCCCCACGCACACAGCAGCGTTTCATACACACGCACCCGTTGCGGGGGGAGATTTAGACCTCACATCCAGCTCCCAAGGGTGGAGGGTCTCTCAAAGAGCATCCAGCAGCCCCTCTGGGGTTTTCCAACCCTGCCGCCTGGCTCAGGGGTTGGAGCTGAGCCCCAGGCAACTCACGTTAAAGAATTCCTTAAGTAAGTAGAAAGCAGCCGAGGTTCCCGGGAAGGGCAAAGGGGAGGGAAATAAATCACACCAGGACAGATGTGCCCATAGCAAGATGTTGCACCGAGCAGGAGGTAAGTGGTGAGCACCCAAATCAGGCACCGCTCCTCCATCCATGCCTGGCTCTGCTGCTTTTCCCCCTCTCCGGTTCTTGCAGCCCCAAGGATGCTCCCAACAGGTGATACCTCCTCTCGCCTGCATCCGTAAGCTCGTCCCGCCTCAGTTTGCTGCTACCCGGAGCAGCATGGCCAGCCAGGCTCTCTGCATCTGCCTTGGGCTACCCACCACCCACATGCAGAGTGTGGGGTGGGAGATGCAGCTGTGTTGCCCTCACCCCAGTATAACACCAGTTCAGCACACCTGGATACCGGGCTAAGCCTGGAAGGGGCATCCGAGCCCCGTAAGATGCGAGAACGGATGGAGATGCTTTCATCTCTCCCCAGGGAAAGTCCGCAGCATGGTCCTTGCGGGATGCAGCAAGAAAAGCAGCTGCGGATTTAACAGCACCCTCCGCTACCCGCCGTGCTGGCTGCTCTGCTTTCCTCTCCATCGGCCACGTCTGCCCGCGCTCCCCACCAAGCTCAGAGCTAATGCAGCATCCAGGCAGAAACATAACGGTAATTGGTAATAAATAATTGGTCATAAATCCACGCATCGCACGCGAGTGGATCTGCAGGGCCAGGCGAGCAGCCCGGCCTCACCTGGCAGCTACCGGAGTGGGAGGTGCGGGAACAGAGGACCAGAACCACTTCTGATGGGACACCCTCCACTAGAAAGCACCAGGCTGGTTCCTCAGGTCCAAAATAACATTTTTCAGGGCAGGATCAAAGGGAGAGAGGGATAGTGCTTCCACCCCTGGAATACAGGAAATCCAAATTCGTATCCCTGCCTGGAAACCCGAAAAGACACTGGTCTCCTGCGCCTCGGCAGCAGCCTGGCCTGCCCCGGGGGCAGGAGCTCTCTCTTGCCTTAACTTTCCATGCAACTTACTAAAAGCCCTTGGGTTTATCCCAAAAAAATGGAACAAAGAACAATACTGAAACCTCCGATTTTTTTTTTTTCCCCGGCACAGAAATCCTGCTCTCCAGCCAGCGCCGAGGCCTCGCTGCTGAAAGTTTCTGTCCAGCTTGGCTCCGCCAGCAGAAACAACCCGGACTGGGAGCAGCTGTGGGGTTTTAACCAGCTGGGAAATGACTTGGAGACGCACCAGCCCCAAGCACCCCGACTTCCAGCATCCCCAAAAACGAGACCTCACACCAGCGGCTCGCTCAAGGCAAAGGGCAGCAACGTGCTCCATGCAAGGCAGCGCAGGGGAGGAGG
>VFFE01006730.1:117452-197761 GCA_008921705.1 Burhinus oedicnemus | reverse complement strand
GGGGGGTGGGGTGTAGGGACAAGCCTCCCCCCGCCTTTCCCGGGGCCGGGGCTGGCCTTACCTGCCCGTTCCCGGTGCTGTCACCCGATGCCGGTGGCCGGTGGCGCCGCTCCGGGAGCGCCGCTGCCCGCAGCGCTTCGCCTCCCCCAAGCGCCGCCCCGACGGGGCGGGCAGCGGCCGCCGCCGCCGCGCCTGCGCTGGGAACCGCACCGGGAACCGGCAGCGGGATGGGGAACGGGCAGGGGGAATGGGAAGCGGCAACGGGAATGGGCGCTTCCCACCGCTGGGAGCTGGGGTGGTCACTGGGAAGCGGGAGCGGCACCGCCCGCCAGTGGGAAATGGGAGCGGCAACCGGCTGGCGCTGGTCCCAGGACCTGCACCCGGGACTGGGGACCAGTCTGGTGAATTGGGAAGCCCACTGGGAACCGGGATATGGGACGGGCATTGGCCAAGGACCAGGATGTGGGATCATCTGGGAAATGGGCCCATCGGTGAGAAGGGAGGGCTGGCAGCACCGAGATGGGGAACTGGGATGGGGAACCGGGGCTGCCCAGGCACCAGCACCACCAGCTGGGTACTGGGAACTGGGCCCAGTGCCCGGATCACCTGGGCACTGGCAGCAGCCACTGGCACCTCTCAGGCACTGGCACTTGGACCAGCATAGCACTGGATACTGGGACAAGGTCCCCCTGGCTCTGCCTAGGCACAAGGACTGGGAATTGGGCAAACTGGAGCACCAGGCACCAGCACCAGCTGGGCACTGCAGACCAGGGCCACCAGGCGGCCGGGGTGCATTAGGACATCACCCATGGAGGGTGCAAGGGAGAGTCATCAGGGGTCGCAGGATTTGGGTGCAAAGGGGGCATCCCCCAGTGGGGAATGATGTGGGGCAGGATGACTGGGGTTGAAGGAAACGTGTTTTCCAGCCCAAGACCAAAGTTATTCCCCTTTTCTGTTTTGCAAGAGGGAAACTGAGGCGCTGGGGAGGGAGCTCAAAGGCTGGGCAGATGCTTGGTCCCCCTGCACATCCAGGGAGGTGGACATGCAATGGGTGGTCACGGGGCTGGTGATGGGGCCGAGGTGGGCAGACCAGCCGTGCCCCCATGGTGGAAAACGTACATTCCCAGCCCACAAATATACTTCCAGGAGGGGAAAAATAAACATGAGCCACCCAAAAGTGCATCCCCTGCAGCAGGAAGGAGCCAGCGGGGTTTTACAGAGCCTGTGTCAAGGGCAGCTCTGCTCCGATGCTCTGACTTGACACCCGAGATTTACTGGCAGTATTCAGGGTTTATCATAAATTAGACCAAAAAGAGATGGCAAGGGAAGAACAATTAAAACGGTTGTAAATGACGGGAATAAACTTCTCACATTCAAAATTACGAGCGATCAGACTCTGTTAGACAACAAAAAACCCAGGCTAAGGGCTAGCTGCTGCCTGCCAGCGACAGAGCGAAAGCTTAAGGACATCTGCTTGCCACATTTGCAGTAATGCAGTGAAATTTCGGTGATAAAATTAGAAAGGAGGCCGTGCCTGGAGCAGCATTGGCCTGGCACGAGCTCCTGGTCCCGCCGAGGTGTCACCTGCAGCTGTACACGGTCACCACGAATCACGTGGGTGATTCACCTCCTCTAGGGCCAGCCGTTTCCTCCAGTTTCTTATTATCTGAAAACCTTCTGGACTTTGTATATTAAGGTTCTTGGTATTTTCCTGTTAATTTTATGGTAATTTCATTACTTACTCAATTCGTGCAATATTTGTGCTACAATTATTTTAATTCATTTATCAGTTGAAGGAAAAGCCAAAAATCTGTAGTTCCACGAATGCTTTCTTTGGCAGCAAAAGCCATTTTCTAATGTTTTCCTTTTCTTTTCTTGTTTTCCCCTCTCCCCTGTGGATCTCGGGGCTGCTGGGACCTGGTTGTGCCCAAAACATCCAGGGAGGTGGACATGCCCAAACCTGGTTGTGCCCCCAAACACAGGTCAGCGCAAGGGTCCCATTTCACGCACCCCTTTTCTCTCCCCTCATCAAAAATTACCAAGGAAAAAAAAACCCCTAAAACCCACAGGGTTTTACGACCCCGTATTTAGGAGCCCATCTGGAGCCCAGCCGTGTGCAGTGCTGAACCATCACCCTAACCGTGGTGGGAAACTCCAGCAGCAAATGACAAAGATGAAAAAAAAAAAACCAACCCCAAAATTGGGGAGAAAAAAAAGGAGGGGGGAGGAAGACAAACCCGAAGTTGCTCAATGTTTGTAAAGGGGAACAGTAGATCCTACACAGGTCTCCAACCCCAAGCCCAAACTCATCAGTAATAGTCCTAAAAACCAGCTACCAGGCAGGGATGGATGTTGCTGCTCCCTGGGAGCATAGAGCCCCTTTTGATTTGCGATGTGCTTAAATGGGGAGACATTCCATCACTGTTAATTAATTAATATCATCATCCATCATTCCTCCCACCAGTACAGACACCTCCTGCCCAGTTAGCCATTGTGGGCTTGCTTTATCATAGAACAGAATCATAGAATCGTTGAGGTTGGAAAAGACCTTTAAGATCATCCAGTCCAACCATTGACCCTACTCTACCAGCTCTGCCACTAAACCGTGTCTCTAAGCACCACATCTACACCACTTTTAAACACATCTAGGGATGGTGACTCAACCACCTCCCTGGGCAGCCTCTTCCAATGGTTGAGAACTCTTTCAGGGAAAAATTTTTTCCTAATGCCCAGCCTAAACCTCCCCTGGTGCAACTTGAACCCGTTTCCTCTTGTCCTATGGCTAGTTACTTGGGAGAAGAGACCAGCTCTCATCTCACTACAACCTCCTTTCAGGTAGTTGCAGAGAGCAAGAAGGTCTGCCCTCAGTCTTGTCTTCTCCAGACTAAGCAATCCTAATTCCTTCAGCCACTCCTCATAAGACATGTTCTCCAGACCCCTCACCAGCTTCGTTGCACGTCTCTGGACACGCTCCAGCACCTCAATGTCCCTCCTAGACTGTGGCACCCAAAACTGAACCCAGTACTCAAGCTGCGGCCCCACCAGTGCTGAGCACAGGGGCACCGTCACTTCCCTACTCCTGCTTTAACAGCAATGGAGGCAAACAGGTAAATTCCTATTGCGCTGTTTCACCTATTTGACCCCAAAGCTGCTAAGGGGGAGCATCTCGCTGCTGGGGACGTGGGGACCGGGGAGGGGGGGGCATGTGGGGGAGTTTGTCATCCACAGGGGTGACGGGTGATGCTGTGATGGGGACGAAGGGAAGAAAAAGAGGAAGGAAAAACAAAAACCAAGAGAAAATGGGCTCACCCTTGAGACGAATCAGCAGCAGGAACCCGGCTTTTATTTTGTTAACGGGCTGGAAAGCATTAGGGAAAAGCTGCTCCACTGAAATAAGGCGGCGAGCGGGTCCCCAGCCGCTCCCGTCTCCCCGCGGGGACGTGGAGCCCGAGCCCGCTCTCGTCGCAGGCCCAGATCTTGCCGATTATCTTAGTTGCATTTTCGATTTCAGCCTTGGTGGGGGAAGGAAAATTATGTAAAGACGATTTATAACGATGCTCCATTGCTCCTCAGCGTGATGCAAATGAGGCCGCGGTGACGGAGGTGACGCGAGGGCTGTGCAGGGGGGAAGGAAGATATAGCGACGCTTTAAAACCAGACCCTGAAAATAAGTAGGAATAAGGTAAAAGGCAAAGAGGAGGAGGAAAATTGCAGCCGGTGATTTCTCCAATAAATGGGATTTCATTATTCCTTCTGGGATTTCAAAGCAGATGACTTAGTGAGGTTTTCCTCCCTCCCGGGAATAATTTGTTGTTCTTGCTCATGCAGGGGACCCCCAAGGTGAGCTTTGGTCCTGGGGTGGTTCAAGGTGAGGGTCTGCCTGCCCAGGATGCTGGGAGGTAGAGAACTTGCCACCCTTGCTCCTACGAGGCCAGCTTTCCCCTTCTGAGGGCATGTTTGGGGGAGAAAAGTGAGAAAATGACTGCAGTTGGGCAGCTAGTGCCCGTATCCTCATCTTCATGCTGTGGAGATGCAGGGAGCAACCTCCGACGGCCCCATCCCCAGTACAGGAGCTGCCTGGTGAGTGCGATCCTCATGAGCACTGTTGATCCCATCAGGTTGCAGTCTTCTGCTCCTCTTCGGAGGTATCAAGAAATGAGCCTACTACGATTCCTCTGCGGTTGTCCCTCTGCACTTGAATTAAACCTCATTTTTCTGACTTCTACAAAGTTGTTTGCCCCAGTTGCAGCCTCTGGAATAACAGTAATGTATTCTCTCTTTTCCCTCTCCACATGATTGCAGCATAATCTCCTACTCACTTGATTTATTTAAGCAGGCCTTCAGATGCTCCAGTAATGGGAGTCATTTAGGTCCCTCTGCAGATATGTATTTATTTATTGCCGTTCATTTAAACTGCAGAGCCAGTTGGCAGGAGAGAGACAAGACTGGGGTCACAAGGATGTTAAATTATTCGCTGTCAAAAATAGCTGGTTGAGAAAGTTAAATTAAGCAAGGTCGTCCAAGGTCATAGTCAATCACTGGTGGGAGGAGAAAGGCGTTAATTAGCTGTTTTATTTATGGGGGTCATCGTGACCAAAGGACCAGCGGTTGGTAAGGAAAAGGGAAACTGTAGCAACTCCTCTTGTTTTTTTGGCAGAAGCAGCTCTTGGATGAGAAGCCAAATTGCCGTCCTTGACCACGACAGAGAAGTTGAGGTTATAGAAAGGCAGCGTTGTGATGCTCACGGAGACCCTGTGGCTCCCTGTGAGGCGTGGGCCTTGCAAAGTCCATCTTGGGGCTGAGTTTGGTGATGTTCCTTCCACAAAGATGCTTGGGCAGCAGCTGGGCAGGTGCTTAGCAGGGGGGGAGGTCTCAGAGGGCATCTGACATACTTTGGTTGCTCATGCAGACAGGTCCTTGCCTGAGATTTTGCCACCTCTCTTGGCAATTGGTCTAGTAGGTGCATATCCTTTCTGTTAGCACTTGTGTTTCATTTCCCATTTGAACTTCACCTGCATCTTCTTACAGCTATTAGACCTTGCAATATCCTTTTCCTCCTAGTTTAAGAGCTCCCTGAGATCAGCCATCTCCTCCCTTTCCATTCTCCTCCACCATGCACTACCATGGACCGGCTAAGGTAGGAAAATCAGCCACTAAACTGGGCGGGTATGACCTGGAGTCACTAGGAGCCAACAAATTCACACCTTGTAGCTTACTGCATGACCTTCCGCAGAAGAGGAGCATGACCATGGGAGCCAGGTCTTTAATGATAGCAGGACCTGGCCAGAAGAGACGTTTCCATCCAAAGATCCATATCATAACCTTTCATCACGAGAAGGCCCATTTTTCCCCCTATTTCTGCATAAAATTAAACGTGGAAACCATAAGGGCTGATGAAACCCACCCTCTGCCTCGTTGCCCTGGTGAACGCATCAGCTGCAGTTCAGGATGCGCCGCACAGCGGCTGGCAAACACCTCACGCTAATTGATAACTCTGCTGGGAAATCCATACCATAAATTCGCCACTTAATTGTCTGTATCAGCACTTACTTCTGCACAGTCACAAATCAGGCAGCCTTTTAATGGGCCAGTTGCTATTAAGCAAGTCAAACAGCGAGAAGCTTGCTTGAAGAGGAATGAAAACATGACATCGGGGTTTATACTGGGGGAGAGAGTTGATGTTGCAGCTGAGATCAGGGTGGGAGCTGTGGCCCAGAGAGGTGCCGAGAGATTGGCTTTCCCCTGCAAAGCTAACAAGGTCCATCAGCAGAGGTTTTCCATGATTGTATCTACAGGAGGTAACTCAGGTATCACAAATCAACCGCTGGCAGCACGGGGCTGCTTGAGCATTTACTCTTCTCCCCTATCCTTAATCCTCCTTGAGTCCTCCTCCTTGGGGATGACACCAGGTGACACAAGTGTGGGAAACGGGGCTCAGGTCCAAAGTCCCTTGGCCATCTGAGCAGCAGGGCATAATTAGAAGAGAGCTGGGCTTACTCCTCTAACAGCTCTCCTGCTGCGTGTCGATCTGCTCTCCTACGTGAGTACTCGCCTGCTTATGAATAAGCGACTTCAGATGAAAATGCCCCAATGCTGCAGAAAAGATGGCGTTGCAAAGCCTGGTCTAGGGATGTGCTGCAATATTCAATGGGAACGTGTCAGCCCAGCCTTGCAGCACTTTGGGGTAATCAGCTCTTAGGGAGATGAGGTTGGGGCAAGCGTCCTAGCTAAACCCCTGCTGGGTTTGCAGCCGGGTGGCTGAACAGCTAAACTGCCGTGCAGAATGGGGAGATACCACCTAAAGGGCAGCTTGGAGGATACAGATACATTTCCCACCCTCTTAACCCACCGTAATTCCTTCTGGGCTCCAGGAGCTCCGTGTGACATGGCTCCTCTGTTCCTGGGCTTTCAAAGAGCCTGAACCTGTCTTCCCAATAGAGTGGAGAAACCCTTACATTTTCAAGGCTTCCAGACACAAGCTGATGGACCTAGGAATAGAAGAGAACAGAGTTAACAGCCAATGGTATGCCTCCATCTTCCCTGCCGTCCATCCTTTTGCTGCACTAATATAGAAAACAAGGAGCTAACAACTCCCAGCACCATGTCCCTTACGTTCCCCCTCAACTGAAGAGAGTAAAATCTTTCCTGAAACCCCAATGAGATGCCAGGATCAGGTGAGGGTTCTTCACTACTGACCTATGGGTGCTGCTCTCTGCCAAAGCCCTGAGACATCAGCAGATAAAAGTGGTGGCCAAGGCCTCCCACCTTGCCAAGGTTTCTCATGGCACAAGCAGCACTGGAGTGCTTGGAAGTCAATGCCACCTCCTGGCCACAAACCCTCCAGGACTGGTCATTGTTCAGCCATGACCACCCAGGTGGAGGGGACCAGGGCTGAGCTGCTTTGGCAGGGACGCACCTCTGCTTGGGAGCAGACAGCATTATAGCAGTTCAGTCGATGACCTTAATTTTTCCACGGGGTTTTCCACAGCGAGAAGCAAGATGGTTTGGAAAACAAGCGGGTTGCCAGCAATCCCACGTTCCCTGGAGCAGAGAGGAAGGAAAGGAGCAACTGGCACCGGTGTCCTCTCAGCTGCTCTTTATTTATGACAGGTCAGAAGCCGCCCTAACAAATGCTGACTCCAAACTGTCCTGCCAAGAGCTTTTTAAGCAATTTTCCTGCTGATTCTCTTCTGCACCTCAGAGACAAAAAAAAAAACCAACCCAAAACAACAAACAACCCAGGGTTCTTTTTCCCCTCTGTCACCATCTCTGCCTTCAGCCCCCAGCAGACAGACATCTGAAGCTCCCATTTCCAGCAGCTCCCAAGAGCATTCCAAGGGCAAGGCAGAGCTGCACATCAAGGCTCTTCCACACAACTCTTCTTGCAGATAAGCAGCTTCTTGTGATATCAGGACAACTTCTGATCTTGGCTTCACAAGCCTAAATCAACGCTGGGATTGGTGGAATGACTTTGGATTTACACTGGTGTAACTGAGACCAAGATTTGCTTGGTAACAGCTTCCCTCTGCTTCCAGTCATGCTTGCTATGCAAACTGGTGGCTTGTTTCTGGCATCAGGACTCATTGAAAGGCAGGATTTGCTTTTCCTAAGCAAATCTTAGAAAATTTTGCTGTGTTTTGAGTTTCTCTCTGTTTCCCAGTTGCCTAACAATACTGCCCATTTCTAATGTGTAGATACATCAAAGCACCACCACGTTCCTGTGTCAGAAGAGACTTTGTCCTTCCAGACAGTGATGCTCAGATGTCGCTTTAGGACTGCCCTCCTTGGCTTTTGGAGTGGGGAGGAGCAGGCAAACGTTGGACCTCATGGGAACACCCTTGACCAAGTCCTTGCTACCATACATGTAGAGCAAAGGTCCCAGAAGAAGAAGACGACAAAGATGACTTGGATGATTCCCTACAAGACAAGACAGTAAGATGAGCAGCCAGTGGATCTGAAAGGAAAAATTTCCCCAGGGATTTACTCATTTTGTGCAATATATTTCTGACTGACCTACCTCCAACACCCACCAGGACCTGTGGGTTGGCCACTCACACCCTTTGCATTTCAAAGAAATGCAGGTTTCAGAGGGGCTGAGGATAATTTGCCGTGGTGGCCATGTGTCCCAACAGTCCCTTCACCACCCTGCACCCATGTTTCCATCACTCTCACCTCATGAGAACTTGTCATCTGGGAATTTCCCCACTGTTTCCAAGGCAGATATTTTCACTCTACAACCTACTCTCCTTCAGCAAGGAACATCTCTAGGGCATGTTCTGGAGGCTCCTAAGGTATTTCCTTCTATGTATTGCTTAGCAGCCTAACCTTGACCCCAACATCAGCACGCAGCAACTCCAGCACTTGTGCTGATTCCTGCACTTGGTGAGGAAGCCAAGTCCAACTTCTGCTCCCGGCCCGTCTCCGATTACAGAGCTCGGGGAAGTTGCCTGCGTATTAGAGAGGTCACCTCTACACCTCAGCTTCATCCGGGCTTAGCTTCAAACACAAGGCAAGCATAAAACCACGAGCGATATCAAGATTTATTTACTGCAGTACAGACTGGCTGGAAACTCCAGGCAATGCTACAGGCTTGGGGAGGAGTGGCTGGAAAGCTGCCTGGCAGAAAAGGATCTGGGGGTCCTGGTGGACAGCCAGCTGAACATGAGCCAGCAGTGTGCCCAGGTAGCCAAGAAGGCCAATGGGATCTTGGCCTGTATCAAGAATAGTGTGGCCAGCAGGAGTAGGGAAGTGATGGTGCCCCTGTACCCAGCGCTGGTGAGGCCACAGCTTGAGTCCTGTGTTCAGTTTTGGGCACCACAGTCTAGGAGGGACACTGAGGTGCTGGAGCGTGTCCAGAGACGTGCAACGAAGCTGGTGAGGGGTCTGGAAAACATGTCTTATGAGGAGCGGCTGAAGGAATTAGGATTGTTTAGTTTGGAGAAGAGAAGGCTGAGGGGAGACCTTATTGCTCTCTACAACTATCTGAAAGGAGGTTGTAGTGAGATGAGAGCTGGTCTCTTCTCCCAAGTAACTAGCCATAGGACAAGAGGAAACGGGTTCAAGTTGCGCCAGGGGAGGTTTAGGCTGGACATCAGGAAAAAACTTTCCACTGAAAGAGTTCTCAACCATTGGAAGAGGCTGCCCAGGGAGGTGGTTGAGTCACCATCCCTGGATGTGTTTAAAAGTGGTGTAGATGTGGTGCTTAGAGACATGGTTTAGTGGCAGAGCTGGTAGAGTAGGGTCAATGGTTGGACTAGATGATCTTAAAGGTCTTTTCCAACCTAAACGATTCTATGATTGTATGAAAGGTGGAGCCGAGGGTGTGGGAAAAAACAAGAGCGATGTAATTCTCGGTGTAAACCCCAGCAGCCAGGCACTGCTCAGCATCCTCATCTAACCCCCGAACCGTCATTCAGCTGCTGTGTTTGGGAGTCCACAAGAGCCTTGACTTGGGTACAGCCCCTCAATGCATGCTCAGAAATCATCCTCTGTTCTTGCAGCGTCTAGCAATTGGTTTCTGCCCCTTCCTCCTCTGCAAGTTTTGTATTTTAGGGGGAAATACTGTACTGTAGCCAAAATGAGCGTGTAGGAGAAGGACATGTTCCCAAATGTACTTTTTTCAAAGAGATCTTTGACACCAGTAGTTTTTCATTGCTGCCCGTTTGCGAAATGGACTCAACCATCATTTTAAAAGCTTTGGATACACCTTTTTATCACATACTGGGAAAAGCAGCAATTATCCAGCACTGCTGATGAGACCGCTGGTTACCATCTGCATTGTGCAGATACTCCCCTCACACACCAATAATACAGATGACAACGATACCAATGGCATCCCGCGTGCCTCGATTCCCCTCTTTTTCAAAGTTTTAGAGAACAGGGATGTCTCAATCAGAAGCCTTGAGGGGAACGTGATGCTAATTTTAAATGGTCTGTGTAGCCAGTGTAGGCTCAGGCATTGCATATACGGTGTTGAGGCCCCTGAAATCTTCAGAGGGTTCCTGGCAAGGCTTCTCCACCAACGCTAAAACTACGATATGCCCAAGGCCCACCTAAGCTTCAGCAAACCCTGCTGAGTTCACTATGTTTTTTTTTTCCTAAAACCTCATTTACATAGCCCTCCAGACAGCTTTCCCCCCTCTTTCGCACAACACAACTGCATTAGTCAAGTACGTGAATAACGATACAGCTTCTGAGCAGACCTGCAGTGCTGCCAAGAAGCTGTTGCCTCATTAAATCTGTGTCATATCTACTTTCACTCACACAAGGATGCATGTCTTGGCTGCTGGGCAGTGTATAAAAGTCGAGACTTTGGGCTTTTTTTGTGTTTCAGATTTTTTTTTTTTTTAAAGGAGTCGGCATTGCGCAGTTCATGGGAAGAGCAACGGAGAAGGCACCAGGAACCCTCTGATCCTGCAAAAAAGCGACTGCTAATCTGTCTTTCAGAGAAAAATACATCCAGCTCACAGTTAGCATTTTCTGTTTTGCAATGCGGAAGGAAAAGCGGTTACGCCAATTATCTCCCGACTTTGCAACCCTACTGGCTCGTGCTGTAATTAAGCCTGATCTCATTAACGAAGCGCTGCCAGACCTGGCTGGGATTTGAAGAGGAGATCCTAGGGAAAAGACAGGTGTTGCAAGAAGTGGCAGGGCTGATTCACAGCTTGGCTATCTTCCCTCTGAATCAGCAGGAAAATAATTAAAATCCCAGGCTAGCAATAGGGGACAGCAGCCAGCTAGATAATTGTACGGTCCTCCTTACCATCTGAGGTCCTCCTCATTTTTTTAATAACTCAGGTAATCTCACTTACTTGCCAGTTGCGAAGAAGGGGCTGTATTAATTAGCAAACAAGTGCATTGTGTGAAGCATTAGGTAAGGAAAAGCGAAGACAAAACGATGAGCTTTGCCTTAAATTCTCAGCGGAGCCACTCGTTTCATCTGGGCGGGTGTTTGCAGCCTAAATCCAGCCCCTGAACTTGCCGGGGTGCTTTCTGCAGACCTCAGCTAGTCTGCGGGGGGAGATGTTCGCAGCTGCATGGGGTCAGCGGGATGGGCTTGGGATGCCTGACCCAGGAGCTGCATCCTTCAGGAGCCTTTGGTCTTGCTCAGAGGGTCCCCAGGGGGATGGCACTGTCTCACATGGGCATCCCTGTGTTTTAGAGGGGAAAAAGAGAAAAAAACCCGACCCAGCAGAGGTCATACAGCACAGAAAGACCAATCGCCACATGTGAGGCTGGGAAACCATTCTGCCCAAGGATGTAAATCCATCTCAAAGCATCCAGATTGTTTTCTCTTTGCACATGGTATTTTAATAAGTCTAATGATATACACAGCCAATGAAACGTCTTTTCATTGCCACCTGTCTTTGCCAAAAAGAGCACATTGGTGCCAAAAAGAGGGCCTTGATGCCAAAAAGAGGTAGAGGAAAAAGGGTTTCAGAAATAAGAAGTTTCTGTTTAAACTCTGAAGACTGGGGCAGGGGGAAATCCACATCAGTGATATTAAAAAAAAAAATCCAGTTCAGTGACACTGATAAAGAAAAAAAGTAAGATGGAAAATCCCTGTTCACACTCGGTTGTTTACAAGGAGAAAAGCCCAAAGGAGGGATAAGGCTTGTATCTAATTGGGATATTAGGGAAAACTTCCCAAGCTGGGCTTTGGAGCAGATAAGGCAGGGGAGACTGCGGCATCCCTGTCCCTGGTGGTTTCAAACAGCGTCTTGGAAAGGCTGCGTTTTGCCGGGGAATGGCAGCTGGGGGGGTGCAGGTGGGATGGAGCATCGTGCTGTCCCCCCATTAACAAGAGTGACCTCCAGGGACAAGAAGTCCCGTGATTTTGGGTACAGCTCCCACTGCCACGGCATCACCGCGTGCCAGTTTTTATCTGGGAGGGGGTGAGTTAATCAGCGGAACAGCTCAGTCAGGGACAGGGGGCATCGTGCCTTCCTCCGGGCACCTGGATCGAGGCGGCGTTGCTCCAGTCGTACCCACAGGTTGATGGTGTCAAAGCGGGCTCTGCCGGGGGAAATCCCACAGCCTGATATCCGGGTCAGCGCAGGCGATGGCAGAAATTGTATCGGCCACTTGTGAAGGAACGGGGTGGGGTACTTCTCATCAGCTGAGCCAAGAAAAAAAAGAGAAACAAGGCCTTTAATGCAAGCGCAGTTGGATTTTACTCCTCACCTTGACATGAACCATACATTCACAGCTCATATAGATATATGTTTTGTTCTGGGTCTGATGTATGAGACTTACAACTACTGTCACACCTTAATAAATAACACTGGAGACTCCTTCTGCTCTCCCTAATTTGCTGACTCCTGAATTCAAACTACAGGACCATCTCTGATATTATCAGACTATATATATATAAAAAATTAAAATATACCTTAGTTTTCAGTGAGTGTTTTTCCCATTTTGCTCTTTCTCCCTGATCCAAGATCTCTAAGCAAAAATAGCCAAGCTGGCATGGATTCAGACAGGAAAACACCAGAGTTTCATTTGGAATCGGAGGCTGTAGAGGGATGCTCTCCTCCACCTCCAGCCTTCCCACCTGAGGGTGTTTCTGCTCCAGATGCTCATCACCACCCTTACTGCCGGCAATTGCCTCCACCACTCTGTCTAGCACTGTTAGATCTACGTAAGGCAAGAATGACCAGGGTTTTTATGTTGATTTGGGGTTCTGTCTTTAAAAAGATATGTCCTGAGTGGTGTTTAAACGTTGATTTCCCCTAAGGCCTGATCCATGCCAAGATCTCATCGTGGATTTGGGCTGGGGTTGTTGCTCTGATGGTTGTACAAACCTGACGTGAAGCTGCTGATGTGCTCCATGATGCTTCCTGGAGAGGAAGGGGTCCGCTGGGATGTAACATGGATCGTGGTATGGGAAAAGGGGCTTTTACTCCATCCCGAACATGAACACCAGGTGACGTGGGTGTATGGACAAACCCACCGAGTATCAGATGTCCTGGGCGTTACTGAAGAGCTCCGGAGGGGCGTACGTGAGCGCATCGGCTGCAAAGCAAATTGATAGCAAACTGTCAAATTCAGGGGGACGTGGCCCAGAGATCTTCAGCAGAAACAACTCCACAATGTTGATCAGCCCTCCTGCTTCAATTAATGCCAGCAGCAAGAAAACACAGCTGGAGTTTGTTTGCTTTCCAGATAACCCGTATAAAAATATCCCTTCTGTAACAGCTCTGCCTTGACGCTGCTGCTCACAGGTTTGTTGCTGGTTTTTATCTTGTAACTAGCACTTTATCTTGTTTTCATCCCAGCCAAGGTGGGTTGTTAAAAACAAGAAGATTAAAGAAAAAAAACAAATAGAAAGGAAAAAAAAAAACAAAAAAACCAAACAGAAAACCAAACGCTTGGAGGACTCCAAACGAACCAAATCCTGTTAAGCAATGACTCACAAGTGCCTGGACAAGTCTGCCTGGGTGCAGAGTGGATTTGGCAGTCCTGTTCATCGCTTCTCTTACCTGAGGAAGTTGGACACGTCCCCAGGCTTCTACAATACTGCAATATTTTAACAAATTTACTCTGTTCCGCTGTTCGGCAGTGAGTCAACACACCAGCTAGGAGGAAAAAGCAGTGCTAAGGTTAGGCATCCATATAAATCACTGCAGCTCTGATGCTCGGCCAGCCTATAAATATTAGGGGGTTGACATCAGTTTACATCAGCAGAGTAACTCAATTAATTCAATTTCTGTGGGATTATGCGAGCTATTATTCATTAGCATTCACCTACCCCATCTCAGCGACAAGAAACCACTGAGTCAGAGCCCTCCATGTCTCAAGGTGTCACTGGGTGCTGTGCTGCGAGTGCACGGTCCACAGGAGCTGCACACACCAAGCTGTCTGGTCCCCGTGCTGGCTCTACGTGCGTGTCAGTGCCATTAATTACCGCTAATTTCGTTAAGTCGGCCTGTGCCTCTTGCATGCAAATTACAAAGTCAGTCTCAGTGAAGGAGATTAATGAGGTTGGACGTTTTTCAGTGGCTATTTGGATTGCCGTAGCAGCTGGGAAGTGTCATACACCGAGACCCTTGGGTGTGGCATGGGAGCAAGGTGAGATACCCAGCTTGGGGGTATCTCAGCGTGGTGACCAATTTAGGAGCCAGGATGCTGAATTAACTTTATTGATTGCAAAATAGGTCTAAAGTAAGTCCATGCAGCTTCTCCTTGTAGGTTGGGATGTTTTATCCATCACAGGTGGTGCTCCACACAACACCAGTTCTGTGTTGGCAAACATAAGGTCCCTCACACATGCAAGGTGAACAAGGACATCCCAGCTCTGCTCCTGCTCAGGGTGCAGGGGAGTGGGAGAACCTCCTTCAGCTCCAGGTCTCACCACATTATCCTCTCCTGGGCTTTCAGGCAATTGAGTCTGAATCCAGACATTTGTCCTTGTCCTGCCTCTGTTGATTCCCCCTCCCATGCCAGCACAACCATGGCGGAGTTGTCTGTCTGTCTTGTCCCCATGGGGACCCATCTGAGGAGCCCTGCTGAACCCCAATCAGGTGTTGGACCTATCCCTTCAGGCAACCCTGTCTTAACTGTTGGAGAAGGGTCTGTTTGGGGAGGCAGAGACAGGGCAGATGGCCCTGAAGATGTTCTGTGAGGACACAAAGCTCTCCTGGGTAGTGCCAAATCACCAATCTCACCTCCAGCCAGTTCAAGTCTGGTTTTCCATAAGGCCAGGAGATAACATAAGCACGTTCAACAGAAGCATGTTGAGTGCTTGGTCCCTCTGGGTAAGAGCCAAGCCAAGATCACTTGGGCTGCTTGAGGTACGCGTGCAGCAAAAAGGAGTCACCCACTGACGAGACAGTTCCATCATAGCTCCATCAGCGACTCCATTATCTCCACCATCTCCATGCACATAGCACCAAAGGTCCAGGCTGGATCGCCAACTCCTCTGTCAAACTGGCAGCAACTGTCTCCATTGTGGGTACAGCAGCGAGCACAGTCAGGTCTCTGGTTAGAGCCACTGGGATTAAAGTGTTGCAAATACATAGCTTCGATTTTAGCCTTTGAGCAGGCCGAATAAAGAAAAAACAAGGGGGGAATGGCAGGGGGGGAGAGGGAATGGGAAATTAATAAAGCTGCACGTAAATTGGTAGTCTTGAAAGGGAATTGTCAAGCTCAAAATTGAATTTTCTGGTTGGGAGGAGGTCTTTGACAGAACCACAATGTTTTCATCCCCAGGGAAATTTCAAAGTATTACTCAGTCCTAGGCTAGCCGCAAGCTCAAAATGCAAAGTTGGATTTCACCCAGCCCAGCACGCAGGCAAGGCTTGCCTGCAGAGTTCAGATGTTGCCTCCGTGTGCAGCACACTGAGCAAGCACCGAGGGAAGGTGGCACTGGTTCCCCCAGACATTTACACCGCAGGCTGTGAGGTTTCCTGCTCTGTGGTTTGGCTCCCGAATATTTAGTTCCAGGTTGTCCCTGCAGAGACACAGCTGCAACAGACACGAGCAGGAGAAAATGGGGTCTCTGAGTAGGACCTGGGAGAGGTGCCAGAAGCAGGGGAAATACCGGATGGTCACTACCTGACCCTGGCTGCTGAGGTGTGATGAGACTTGCTGGGTAAGTGCCTACTGGTCCATGATTTCTGCCTGGAGAGCTTCTGTTTTGCAGAGATTATCCTCTTCCCTTGCTGAAAGAAACAGGAAAAGGATGAGGGAAAGGACGTGCAAACCACACGCTCCAAGCTGACGGCACCTTTCACCTGACTCCTGCCTTTTCCTCTCCCACCCATGTCAGACACCTGAATTCCCTTCTAACTGGTGTGCACTGGGGAAGGCCTTTGAAGGTGAGAAGATCCTGCTCTGTTTGCAGTCAGCACTACACCTCCGAGCAATGCCCAGTGCTCAAAGGGCCCCAGCACAAGGCAGTAAAGACTGGGGAACCCCAGAGCCTTGCACTGGAGTTCAAAATGAACACAATCGCATCTCCCTTCATTTTAAAACGTTTCTGTGTTTCCTGGCTGGCTGCTGGCGAGAAGCCGAGATGACCAAGCTTTGTGCTACTACCGTGGGGGCTCAGACTGTCGTGGCTGCAGGCAGGCAGCTTCCCCATCAACGCAGGTCATACAAATCCCGCTCTTCTACTTGGGGCGCCTGCTGGCCAAGACCACCCATCTACTGCGTAGCATCAAGAGGAACCGGCCAACCCAAAAGCCAAGAAACACCTGGGAAAAGTTGTATTTAAAACAAAATTCTTTAATAATTCGAACTATAAAGACACAAATTAGTGCTTGACCGCAGCATGAATAACAAATGAAATACATTAAATATTTCAAAGCTACTGTGCTTTGCAAAACAAGATATGCTGATACATAAAAGCCTAATGTTAGTTACCAGCTGGTTTGGTACGAAGAATCAGTTCAATATATCAAAATTGTCAATAAACATTGCTCGATGCAGCTGTGTTTTACAGGTCAACTGCTAGTCATCTGTCACAGTGTAGTTATCTATCTGCAACAATACACTGAATTTCAGAAAAAAAAAAATACATTAGAACTAATAGTGTCAATGTTAGAAAGTTTGGTCACATAACGCACAGGGTATTTCATGTCCATTACAGATGGACAGATGTTATTTGATAAGACAGTAAACATCATCAGTGCATTAAGCTGAATTCAATAGTCAACATCAAAATAGTCAACATCCATTTGGAAGGTCAAGAGAAAAATCAGTTCCTGTTCAGTCTAAGGAGTAACTGCTGTTTATGCTGCTTGAAACTCTCTCTTCCAAAATCCAGGGAGCAATAGTATCCACAACCAAAATTCTCCTGCAGTGACTGACCAAGGCTTTAATTTAGAAAACATTTTGGTACATGATTTGCTACAAGCAGTGTGAAAGCCCATCTCTATTCAACATCGGCTTTGGAGAAATACGCGTTCCAGGGCTTTGGGGAAAGAAGGATGAATCTGAGATTGTGCTTAGAGCTATTCCTGCATTTTGGTGATGAAGGACAAATAATCAAAAGACCCTTTATTTTTGCATTTTTAAAATCTCAACAATCTGCTCTAAACATCAGGCAGATTCAACGTGTGAAATATGTGCAAAAAAAATTTGCAGGCACTGGTTTATGGTCTTGCATTAGGTGAATTCTGAACTTGGTTCTTATTAAATCTGCAATTACAAGCTTAATCAAATCTAAACACTTTCAACAGGTAAAAAGGGAGATCGACAAGGAAAAAGGGAGAATTCTGAAGTAAAGTAAGAGGTTCAGGCATCAAGCCTGCCCCCAAAACTGTACATGTGAAGCCCCATATTCCCAGTCCTGTTTGGAGCATCTGTCTGGGAGCTCCAGTCGTGGGGCTCCGCATAAAGTGCTTGCTTGACTGCTGCGCCCTCACACTGCCCGTCACTGAACTACACACGCTGAAATAAACACCAGCCGTGGGGCTAAATCCCTCAACCAGCTTTCAAAATCTGAACAGATGCAACAGCATCGGGGTGGGGGGTAGCCAGGCTCAAGTCTGAGCCAAGCAGAGGCAGCCGCATACTGGATAACTACGGTTCCGGAAAGCGACTGAAAAGAGTGCTGCGACTGCTGCAGTAGGAGAAGTTTTAACAAAAACCAAAGTGACCTCCCACCTACCAAGGACCTTGTCTTCCGACAGACCCCAGTAGAAAAACACAGCCTCAGCTCTCAGAAAAGACTGGCGACAAAGAGATCAGGCACTTGGCAGCCGTAAGCCAGAAACTGAACAGAGAAACCCAAACCCAATCTTAATAGTTATACAGTATATTCTCTGTAGTTACGTTACGGACTCTTGAACGCAGCTGGCAGAGGACGTTCCAGATGGATAAGAAATGCGTTCATTCATGTACGAAACAATCCGTGTCGCGTTCCAGCCTCAGAGGACAGCAGCTAAGTAATATACAATGAACTGAATGTAACAGCGACTACGCCGCTTCTATGGTAGAGTGCAGAGTCAGGATGGAAAGTTAAATGTATAAATAGCAAAACATTCAAGCTTGTTAGGTAAGTATCTAAAGTGCCGTTATCAGGAGGGTGGCTGACGTAATACTATCGGATTCTGTGCTTAATCTTTTATTATTCTCTTTCCCTGTAAGATTTCTTAATCTCCTTCTGGCTTTTCGCTTCTCGTGGGTAATAAAGACTCCATCATTTATCCCTCTTCATACTAAAGTCTCACAGTACTTTGCAGTTAAAGCTTCCCACCGCCTACTTATAAAGTGCAGATGGGGTTTCTTTAAAGCAAACCAACTGTTTTACCTGGACATATTAATTCAAATTGTGGGGCAAATATTCCACCAAAATTAAGGTGTGTTCCTGGATTCTGACGCCGACTGAAGAAAACAGCAGTGCCGCTTCGTTAGAGCTCATCTTCCACTGAGAAGCGTTGTATTGAATTGTTTCACCCCCTGCTATCAAATTTCAAAAATATATCCACTGAGAGAAACAGGATTTTTTTTTTTTTTAAAAAAAAAGGTATTACCGAAATTCTTGAATGCAGACTAACCAAGGTGGTAGGGACGGTGAGAAACACTCATAGTACTGGGAGGATTTTCTGTTGCTGAGTTTCACATGGAGGAATTAGCTGAAAAACTCATTCAGCTGTTCGAAACCAGGCGTTGGAAGCAAATGCACTACAGCCAAAAGAATCAACTGCATTTCAGATCATACAATTTCCTTTCAGCCAAACAAGACAGCATAATATTAGACTAAAAGAGAATTAAAATTATAAAAGAGTATTTTCCGTCACGTCTCTTCCAAAATCATGTAAAACAAGTTACACTGCTTGCATCTTAGCTTGAAATGCGACTTAATTGTCAAGAAGGTTTCACTTCACCTGTCTGAATTAAAGTCCTCCTACTCGCATCTCTTTCTAAAGCAGCCAGCCTTCGGCACACAGATGAAGAGCAGACTGAGCACAGCCAAAGAGTGACAGACACCGAACAAGTCAGGGTGTTTACGGAGAGCCAACAGTCAGCCACGGATCCATACAATACTGTTGCCAGCCTCAGGGGCTGCATGGTCCAAGTCAGGCTGCTGTAGCCTCTGCACGTTCAGGCGGATATAATTAAGGGCACGGGTATTGTACGATACATGACAGAGGTAGATCGGCAAGTGATAGACTGCATATTCCAATTCTGACTACGGGGTAGCCTTCTGAACACTCGCGGGTAGCATGTCTTCCTTGTGCTAAAAGAAAAAAGCATTAAAATGAAGTCCGGAGATGACTAATACTGCTAGCTAACAACACTGCCTTCAAAACACGGGTGAGATTCGTCCTGATGGCAGATTTCTGTTTATCATGTCTTATCTTCAGTTCTGGATAATGCATGTCTTGAGCCGCATCCAGAGAATCTAGATTCCCGGCATTAAGTATGGTGTTGATCTGTGCTGGGAGAGTATTTTTGAGTTTTTTCTTTTATTTCCAAGGAAGAATTTTTCAGCTCACTCGGTGCTGATCTGTGCCAAGCCGATGGTCATAAGGTGGCAGATTTCCTGGTTCTTCATGGATGTTAAAGAACAAGAGTTCATTGTGATCGAGTCTGTCCAACACATCCTCTAGGATTCATATTAAACACCACCTGCTGCTTCCCTAGTTCCCTTTAAAGTAGCTGCTGTCTGAACCCTACTCAAAAAAATAGGATTAAAGATAACCCACCTTATAAGATGTAGTGCAAGAAAAGTTTGGGATATGCTGCTCTAAGTTTGTAGAAAAAAAATCAGCATGTCATACAAATGATATAAATAAAAAGCAATTCAACAGACATTTAACAGGTTACAGAAGTAAGAACGTATGTCTTTCCAGGCACTAGAAAAGGCAGTCTGAAATTCAGTGACATGCAGTTAAAACTGGTTTGCCTTTTTCCGTATCACTCACAAGATCAGTAAGGCAGTGGAACCAAAGCACCCATCATTTTACATTATTTATGCTTAGAAGGATATACAGGCAAATTACATTCTTCAGGGCCTAATATAACCTGCAAGAAAGGCTGCTGGAAGGGTGGTAGAGGTGTGCATGGTTTTGATCATTCGGAATGATGAAAGAAGCCAATTTGCCCCATTTTTTTAAAGATAAAAACAAAAGTGACAAATGATATGCGAATGAAACGCTAACAGCAGCATAAAATTAAAATGAGCTTTTCCAAATTTCTTTTTTTAAATCCTGACAATTTAATTCAACAAGATCTGAAAAAAAAACAAACCCCAAACATACACTTTCTAGTTGCAAATGTGTAGGAGAATCAACAAATTTCTTTAAAATATACCATTGCAGAGATGCCTTATCAATAAGAAAGTGGCTTTTCAGAACACTGGTTCCTGCAATTACAGGGAAACCAAACAGAGCCCCCAGATCCTCCACTAACAAAACTAAGGCCACTAAAATAAAGGTTTTGTTCGTTTTCTTAAAAATAATACCACGCCTAGCAGATGTCACAAGTGACTGTTGACAGGTCTCGTTGCTGCCCTGCTCCTGTTACGGGACTCTTTCCCTAACTTATGAAAACACGTAAACATGCTAATAAGAAATTCGGGTACGGTATACAGAAGCATGCTTGAGAAAGCCTGGAGATGAACAGGCAGGCACTTATTTTTAAGCTACATTTTTAAAGCAGTTCTCAAATCCCTTTACAAAAAATATGCCTTCTGGATAATTAAAGACACTCGATCTGAGACAGCATTTTCCTACCTCTATGCTAGTTATTCCAACGCCTTTCAGTCTGAAGATCACTCAAATTTCCCAACACAGATGCTGACCTTGTCTACGGAACTGGAGCCTACTGACAACAAATCTGTTTTAAAATTCCTATTCAAGAATCTTTTTAGTGGTTTGCTGATTACAGGCTGAAATGCACTGCTATCAGCATGTGCTTAAGCCTCAGTGATGTCACTCAAGGTTAAGTATCTTTTTCTAGCCCTGAGTTTGGGTCTATTTGATCCCAAGAGCCCAAGGTCGGTCACATAACAAAAGCCACGATTTTATTTGGAGATTCACATCAGTAGGAATGCTACTGATGGACACTGAGGATGCAGCTAAGCTGCAAACAGGAAAAAACTGAAAAGATATTAAAAAGGGAGGAGACCATTTTCATCAGCGTTGATTGTACAATACACATTTCAGTTGGACTTTTCCAGCAGTCGGAGCAAGGAAGCTTACACTAGCCAGGACTTCGTGATCTGGGAGACAGCTTTATAGCTACATTGCTGTGCCTTGCTGCCGCAGGCACGTTTTAAATCAATACAGACTAGGATTTCCAATCAGTCTGAGCATTTCCCTTTTTCCCTTCACGGCAAGAAGGATAAACCTCTCAGAGCATTGAAAGCAGACAAAAATTGCATAGCCTGTCAGCTAGGAGGCCCAGAGACGGACTCCGTTAGTTGCCCCAAGATCTGAAGTGTCAAAACCACAGCCTCCAATATGAGGTATATTTTGAAAAACTGTGTTAGTTCAATGTTTTATTTATGCTTACTTATTAACTTTCATCAGCTGGGTAGATAAAAATTGCAGAAACCAGAGGGTTTGTCCCCCCCGCCATTAATCCCCAAAGTTTGGTCTCAAAAAAGTGGTCAGCTTTCCACAGAGTAACCTTGTGATGGACAAATTAAGAGCAAACAAAGTGCTGCCAATTATATTTTGGGGTATCCTCAACATCAGTCTTGTTCTTTACTCTTCCTTCAATATTTCTGAAGAAGATGCTTCTGAAAGTCATACCAATATTTAAGACTTGTGAAATAAAGGAAAGAGATGAATTCAAAGCTGAACTAGCACACATCTAAGGTGTTTGTCAATCTGTAGTATGAGTGGGACATGGGGAGTAAAAAGCAGGGACAGAAAAAAGGAGGCATGTAATTAATAATTATAAAAAATAAAAAAAAGTGTTTCTTGTGTTTATACAGTCACCCTGCAGCCTCCTGATGGGTCACTGGTCAAACAAATTAGGAATTCAGTTCCCACACATGAACAAGAACCTCTATAATGCTTCACCATCTCAAGTGTCTTCTGCCGGTCACACCCTGGAACATCCTCCACGATGTACCTCAGTTGGACTAAAGAGAAAACAGAAGCTTGGTACAAAATAAACTCAATGGCACAGGCTTCCCAACCGTTTTGCTTAAAATATAAATTGCAAAGGAGGCTGTGGAAAAGCAAGATAGGATTAAAGCCCTAAATCAACCATTATATACTTCATTAATTGTATAAAAGTGCAAGATTAAAGTAGTTCAGGTTAAGCATTCAGTTCACTATAGGCCACACAAATGCTTAGCTTGGCCATCACTGGCCTGGTTTTGTCATTCAGTTACTAATATTAGTTTAAACCACAGAAAGAACAACAACTGAATGAAAAACATATGCAATCCACTTCAAAAATGGTTAGTTTTCTGTGACCAGCACGAAATATTAGCTCAGTATCATCAGCTATACAATATATACATAAAAATATTGTGTCTTAATCTTTGTTTTAACAACTTAGAATAAAGTTGTACTAAACATTATTTCCCTAGTGTGTCAACTCTTTGCTCTGTTCCGGCCGGCTGGCCTAATAACACAGAGAAGTCCTTTTATAGCAATGGTACTTGAATTGATCCATAATTTTGACACTTCAGCCATAGTAACTGTTGAATCGCTTTATTCAGCCAGGCTAG
Source organism: Burhinus oedicnemus (assembly GCA_008921705.1). NCBI lineage: Eukaryota > Metazoa > Chordata > Aves > Charadriiformes > Burhinidae > Burhinus > Burhinus oedicnemus. The sequence continues at coordinate 175,122 of VFFE01006730.1, read as the reverse complement.
GTGATCGCGCGTGACTGCCTAGGTCTCGGTCAAAGCTTCTTGGGCGACTCCACAAGAAGAACAGGCCATATTCCAAAAACAAACTGTAAAGAGAAAAAATAGGAAGAAGGGAAAGATTTCCTGGAATATTACATCTCTTGGAACAGAAACCAAACACCGTTAACCATCATTTCAACCGCATTTCTTGGGATGTAAGAAGAAATCAAAGATAGTACCCTAACAGGCATAATCAGTGAGCCCCAATGCAAGTTCAAAGCACAAGATACCCGAATGCTGCGGTGCATTAATGGACACAAAATATCGCTTGCTTACCTTCACCTTTGGCCTGTGTTTCAGGAAAAGTGTCCTTGTGTATAAACTGAGGAAAAGGAGAAAAGTGGGCTTAAAATTTCATATATAGGACAGCATATAAAATAATAATGATGTACTAATCCCAGTTTTATTTTCCGACTAGAAAAAAATTGCTTTTGTGATTGCAGAGCTACCCGTTCTGCCTAGATTTATGCATTAGCCTATAGTCAATCCCCCTGTGCTAGACCACGATTAGTTTGCTAATCTACCCTATCACCTATGTGGGGAGAAAGAGAGAAACCCAGAGAAGGAAAGTCTCTCTCCACTATAGAAAAGACTAAACAGGGACTAGAGCCTCTCGTTTTGGAAGGATGACATTAAATCAGTGTACCACAAAATCCAGCAGATGTTAAGGGGAGGGGAAGAGAATGGGGAAGCAGCATAGCTTGATTCTGTGTCTCATTTTTGTTCTTATACACTCTCTCCCCTCAGTAGATGTTTTCCTGTGTATGACCTCCTCCCTTTTTTAAGCAGACATAGGTGATGCCACTGTGTGGCTGAGAAAATACTAGGGAAACTACTGCAGGGAAAGCATGTAGTTCATTGGGGTAGGTCAAACAAATCAGGCATCTGCACGTTCCCCAGGGGCTAGAGGATGCAAACCCAAATTATTTCCTCTGTGCAGCGTGCTGGGAAAACCTTCCCTATGCTACCCAAACTGTCTACATCAGCTTGCTTTCTGTAAATAATTTTCTTCAGATGATTATCTCAGGCTGTTTAGGGCAGCAGACAACCTGTCAGCCAAAATGGAGCAGCTGTTTTCCACATACCATGACATATTTTATATATATGCACGTACATATAGATACACATCCATATATACATGTATATATGTACATACATACATATATGTATACATAAAAAAGCTATCAGAATAGCTACTGGAAATGTACTTCTTTTCCTTGCATTTTCCTTTTACTAGCTACTTTAAGATCTGACAAAAAAGGGGAACACGATGTTACATGTAGAAAAGCTGATACGCAATCCAGTTTTCTCAACTACACAGAATGTATCTGTTAAACAGAAATTCTCTTATGGTGAAGTGGTAGAACATTATTTCATTACACAATGAACAAACTACAGAAATTCTTCAGATCCCACCTTAAATTCTATTTTTGTTCCTAGTTCCACTAGATGGTGGTATAGCGCAAAACCAGAGACAAAAACCTGCTGGCTGCAGAGCTGCGAACAGAGGCTCTCATTTAAGTCTCCTTCTAAAACTAAATATCCTGCACTTTTGGGAACAGCTCTGCTCCGATCACTTCAGCCGCCACCCTCCTGCTCTACACCATCATGCCTGCTAGCTTGCAGAAGCGACAGTGCCTACCAAAGAGATTAGTTATGCTTCTAAAATTAAACATGTTTAAGTACTTCGGGCTTGCTGCTCAAGAACAGAAAGGTATTAATAACTTTGAAATTAATATACTGTCAAATAGTTTTGCAGTTTAACCGCTACAGGGTTCCCAATTCTGAATTGGATTGTCCTGAAGAACCATAACTATTTAAAGATTAATGATTACATTTTGAAGAATATAAATTACTTTTACAGAGTTTTTAGACCAGTTGCAAAGAGGAAAGAAAAAGTCTCACCAGTTTAGTAAGAAGTCATTTTCCTGCTCTTCTGGCCGATACAACATTTTGAAGTAAATCTGAACTTGGGAAAACTCCTAAGACTGCTTTATGCACTTTCAGTTTAGAAAACATTTCCTACCTTAGCAGGATATGAAGGTAAGAGCCCAGGCCTGTGAGAATATGCCACCATGCATGAAACTGTGTCACAGCTCCCACAACAGGAGGCATCTTCTCTCGTAGTGCTCTGTGAGAAAGAAACACCGTGCAATGTTGGCTTTTTTCCCCCCAAGCTAAGTAATCTCAAATCGCAGTGCTCGCCCGTCAGATCACACATTACTGTTTCCGTATCTCAGGCATGTGCTTCACGAGTGAGGCTTCACGTAGTCAGGCTTTCAGCAGGCGAGGAACACCTTATACTGCCCGTATAGAAAGATATTTGCAAACTGGCTTTCTTACACAGTTAAAGAAAGCACACAATTCTTCATACAATGAGTGATCGATGGCATCCCACAGTCCCAAATGAGTTCTACCATTCTCCTCCCCAAAACCTGGTGAACTACTGTCCGTAGGATGAAATGCTGAGTTTAAGGTCTGCGAGAGGAAATGGGATCCATCAGATATCACCACTTTACATTTGGCAATCACACCACCTATTCTCCAGCTCCATGGAAGCTTAGCTTGCCTTCCTCTGTCGTACTCTAAACCAGGGACAAAATGGTCGTTTAGTGAGGAAGCAATGAAAGCAGAGGGTCTGAAATGACCAACAGGATGACCATGAGCCAGCAATGTGCCCTTGTGGCCAAGAAGGCCAAAGGCATCCTGGGGTGCATCAAGAAGAGTATGGCAAGCAGGTCGCGGGAGGTTCTCCTCCCCCTCTGCTCTGCCTTGGTGAGGCCGCATCTGGAGTCCTGTGTCCAGTTCTGGGGTCCCCGGTTCAAGAAGGACAGGGAACTGCTGGAGAGGGGTCAGCAGAGGGCTACAAAGATGATCAGGAGGCTGGAACATCTTTCTTCTGAGGAAAGGCTGAGGGACTTGGGTCTTTTTAGTCTGGAGAAGAGAATGCTGAGGGGGGATCTCATCAATGCTTATACATACTTCAAGGGAGGGTGCCGGGAGGATGGGACCAGTCTTTTTTCAGTGGTGCCCAGTGACAGGACAAGAGGTAACGGACACAAACTTGACCATAGGAAGTTCCATGCAGACATAAGGAGGAACTTGTTTACTTTGAGGGTGGCAGAGCACTGGAAGAGGCTGCCCAGAGAGGTGGTGGAGTCTCTGACTCTGGAGGCATTGAAAACCCGCCTGGACGCCATCCTGTGCAACCTGCTGTAGGTGACCCTGCTCTGGCAGGGGGGTTGGACTAGATGATCTCCAGAGGTCCCTTCCAACCCCGGTGATTCTGTGAAATACTCCATCAACATGCTCTGTATTTTGCAAAGTTATGGTGTGTGAGCTACTTGGGAAGAGGCTAAGGGATGGAGATAGAGAAAAGAAAGGGAAGGAACTATATTGCCCTGATTTCTCCAGCTCACTAGGCTTCTGCAGGTAACACCTATTTTGGTTGACAATGGAGCAAGTGTTTGCATCTGCCTGTCTTCTTTTTTTGACTTTCATTTCCCATTCAGTCAAAACAAAAAAGGGAAAACAACGATCACAGGTGTTAAGGAAGAAAAATCTGCAGCTTCTGTAATACTTATTTACTGCCTGATGTTATAGTGTTCAGTGCCCCTGACTAAACGCCAGTCCCTGAACTACTGCTTAGTTTCCAGAGCTGCTCAGTCACAAATACGAACACAGAGCTGTGATTCAGTCAGCCCGGATATGACATAGTGAAGCACACAGACTGTCACCCCGGCACAGCCTCTGAGCCTTTGGATGGCAGGAAATCTCAAAGCTGAAATTCAAAAGTGCCTGGAACCGGGGAAGCCGAGTGCTGTAGATTTTTATTTTCTTTTTTTTTTAAATAAGCTCCAAATTTATTGAAATATGGAAAAATAAAAACTGAACCAAAATACAATTTTGAATATTAAAACCAAAAAGAGCAGGTAGGTGGATGATTCACAAGTTAGATCTTTAGAGAATAAAAAAATTACAGGGAACTGGAATACATTTTCTCCAAAGGTTTGAGATATAATACCACCTGGAGAAATTCAAGGCTCTGCAGACATCTGACTAAAGCTAGTAAACAAGCTTTTTTTTTTTTTTTTCCAGCACCACAACCAAACAAGTATTACAGGAAATATGCTAACTTTTTTTTTTCCCCCTTTGCAAAACGAGGATGGAAGAAAGTGCTTCAGCAGCTGGTGTAATCTTTGAGTCTAGGAACAAGTTCAAAAGCCCCATGGACCTGCAGCAGCTCAACAGGCTTAGTGTATTGGGGGTTATGATCTCACCAGTGATGTGATGCAGCTGCAAAAATCAACCCCGATGCCAGTACTTGCAAAGTCACTGTACACCCACCTACTTGGGTTGGCAAAATAGCTTTTCTATGCTATCTGGATCAAGTGTTTCTAGGGATGAGGCACTGTGTATTAGATTCAGTACACCTATATTTTTTAAAAAGAGTTTCAAGAAAGCTCTGTCGGAGTTAACTTCCAATTGGCCTAACCTAGTGCAAGCACTACAGAGCCAAAAGGAGCAGATGGAGAATGCTCAACTTCTTTACAACACGCTACGATCTGACCCTGACAAAGCAACCTACTTGGACAAGTCTGTACACCACAGATTCAGCAGCCTAACAGTGTATGAGAGAGCCAAGAATGGATTTTTGGGATGCTGGCATCAATCTGTCCATCTCCTCCAGCTTGGGGCAGAACACAAGCATCACAACTAAGTGAAAGAAAGGTGCAGTTCCAGAGGAACACGCAATTAAGAGAACAACCTGTTGGACTGATGTTCTTCCTTGCATGGACAGGATATCTAGCCATATGATGAGATGGTGGCTTCCTACAGGCTTTGTCCGGAAGCCTTTTTTACCCCATTTGGCAATACACTAAACCGAGAAGAAGTCTTTCCTGGCCTCCTCTACAAGTGCAAAGCCAGAAGACTTCAGGCTAATAATGACAGCCAAGCACGGTGTATTGGCTCACAGAGTTAATGTTCTTTCTCAGATGCTCAAACAGCTGTTGTTTATTGGTGGCAGATATATCGCAAAGGATATTTCTTTAACCTGCAGAACTACTGCTTTTGATATTTTCCTGGGAAACGGAAAGAGCAGAAACCAAAAAAAGCTGGATAAAAAACCTCATTCAGATGAAATCAAGTGTGAATAACAGGCTTTAGTAAGCCACAGATCCTCAAAATTACTTCAGTGACATTACTTTCTCTCAATTTAAATTGACGTTAAGGAGAAATATCATTTATTTGAAAAAGTAGATCTATTCATGGATTAAAAAAACCACCAAACTGTTGAGTGCTCAGTCTAGCCATGAGCAAACTGGATAAAACCCTTGTGAATGTTCTGCAGGCAGTGTACCATACGTACCATGAGATAGATCTGAATATACACCACAGAAAAAACACAGCTTTATGCTAAAAGACTATTAAGAGCTATCTGGGCAACGTGCAAGAACTCACCTCAATTTATCACAGAAAATGTTGTCCACATTCCAGAGAAAAAATCCCATTAAAAATACAGTTAAAGATGTATAGCCTAGACCTCTAAGCCATGGGTATACCCTAGAGAGACAGAAAGAAATAATGCAAAGTTTAGTTCAAGATTCTTTAAAGGCAGCTTTTATGTAAAATATATAAATACTATTACATCCAAATAAACTGCTTTATTATTTTTTTTTCCCAAAAGGAAAAATATTGACTTCAAATCTCATCTATTTAAAGATTGTATTTTACCTCCTCCCCTCTCTCCTCAATTCACATTCTCCAAGACTGGTCTTTTAAATGTTTTACTTCTATATTTCTAATTCTTCCCCTAAATACTGCTCTCTCCTAATGCAACAAGCAAGTGGGAAAACTGAAGTTGGCTACGAGGTACTAATTCTTCAGTCCCATGTATAATCTTTCAGTTAAAAAATAGCCACGTTACAAATAAAGACTCTCCCAAAAGAAGAGGCTCTTTTCCAATACATGATATCCCTATACTAGGGGACACGTTTAAATAAGGTCTTTCAAAATGACTGTAGTCTTTTGTGAACGTAGACCACCAGGACCAACAACTAACCAAACGAATGGTTTTAGAGAACAGTAATTTCATGTTGTATTTTATTGTTGAGTTCTATTCAGGATGGAAAAATGTCACTGAATCAAAGAATCACAGAATGGTAGGGGTTGGAAGGGATCTCTATCCCCTGGCAGAGCAGGGTCACCTACAGCAGGCTGGACAGGAACGCATCCAGGTGGGTTTTCAATACCTCCAGAGAAGGAGACTCCACACCCTCTCTGGGCAGCCTCTTCCAGTGCTCTGCCACCCTCAAAGAAGTTTTTCCTCATGATCAGATGGAATTTCCTGTGTTCCGATTTGTGCCCATTGCCCCCTGCCTGTTGCTGGGCACCACTGAAAAGAGTCTGGCCCCATCCTCTTGACACCCGCCAACTAGATATTGAGAGGCATTAATGAGATCCCCTCTCGGTCTTCTCTTCTCCAGACTAAACAGACCCAGGTCTCTCAGCCTTTCCTCATAAGAAAGATGCTCCAGTGCCTTGATCATCATTGTAGCCCTCCACTGTACTCTCTCCAGTAGTTCCCTGTCTTTCTTGAACTGGGGAGCCCAGAACTGGACACAGCGCTCTACATGTGGCCTCACCAGGGCAGAGTAGAGGGGGAGGAGAACCTCCCGCAACTTGCTGGCCACGCGCTTTTTAATGCGCCTCAGGAGACCACTGGCCTTCTTGGCCACAAGGGCACATTGCTGGCTCATGGTCATCCTGTTGTCCACCAGCACTCCCAGGTCCCTTTCCACCAAGCTGCTTTCCAGCAGGTCAGCCCCTAATCTGTACCGGTGCATGGGGTTATTCCTCCCCAGGTGCAGGACCCTACACTTGCCCTTGTTGAACTTCATGAGGTTCCTCTCCACCCAACTCTCCAGCCTGTCCAGGTCACGCTGAATGGCAGCACAGCCTTCTGGTGTGTCAGCCACCCCTCCCAGTTTTGTGTCATCAGCAAACTTGCTGAGGGTACACTCTGTCCCCCCAGCCAGGTCACTGATGAATATGTTGAACAAGACTGGACCCAGTCTTGTCAATTTAATTTTCCGAGGAAAAAAAAAAAGTCCTCTTTAGGATACGGGAAACACACTGGAGAATCAGATGCAATAAAGTGCATCATTAATAAATTTACCCTCACTATCTGCATCCAGGTTGGACCATGGAATTGTAAACTTTCTACATGGAAGTTGGTAGTGTTTGCTCCTTTCCCACTAATAAGACAAGTCCAAAAGCAAATCCAATTCCAACCCTAAAAGGCTGCCATGAAATACTGTTCAAGTTCTTTTTAAGCATTGTGAATGCACAGTTTAGATTCTGGGTTAAAACACATTCCTGAGCTGCTTTTTCTCTACCGTGTTATACACAGCGCGTGTTTCAGAGCTGTGAGCACTGGCAACCAAAACGGGCGAAACACGACGGGTAGAGCTTCTTCCCCAGGGCAAGCTAACCAGATACAAGTTGTACGTGTTCACAACAAGCGTACTGCCAATATAAACTAGCAAAATTATTATTTGTTTAGTCTAATAAATGCATGGAGCACCACGCGGTACATGGCAGAGCCTACACTGTAATATTCCCAACTCAGTGCTCTAGAGACATAAGCAAGCCCAGAAACTGAAAGAGCACTAAATGGTATATTATACATGCTGGTAATTAGGTAATTATAGCTAGAATTGTTCAGGGAATAAATGGTGGTGTTTTGTGAAGGAATGAGAGAGAAGCTGGCATCACTTATTAATGGGGAACATGCTTTGTGAACAGAGAATGACATTTGCCAAGTTGTAATCTTGGGAAGGAAGCAGACTCAAGAAAGAGATGAAAAGTGTAGGGGAAACAGGCAGGAACAGCAGCAAATGATGAGGATATGAGGAGGCAGCAGCCTGGAAGGAATAACATGCTGTTCTTTGAGATTTTTACTCCAAGCTCAGAGTCACTTCAAGCCCCGCACTAAGAAATATGAGTGATAGGAAGCTAATATATATTAAGGAAGTAAGAAACAAAATAAGCAGAAATCGGGCTCAATATGTAAGTTGAAACAGGCTCGGAAAAGCGCTAGCACTATGATGGACAGACAGGCACATGTTCTAGCAACACAGAAGAAGTAAATCCAGAAGTGTACTTGGGGATGACTTTTAGAGAAAAGAAAGGGTTACCTTCAGGTTGGCACAGCTTCTCTAGCAGAACTAATTTAAAATTAGTAGTAGTTTAGTTGAAATTTAGAAGTCGTTTAAACCTACTTCTCTTCCCATCCCAACTTTCTAACCAGTTTGCATAACATAACCAAAGGGGGAAGCAAGTCTTTGTGGGGCCACGGTGCAAAGAAGTGATCTAGCTAATTAAGAAAATACACTCCAAACCCCTAAAATTGAAGCAAAAAAATAGGTGGAACTTCAGAGACAGGCTTTGCTAGAGAAAAACAATGAATGATACCCTGGGAGGGAGGATGGTGGTGTTCTAGATAGTGACAGAAGACAACGAAATGCTTCAGAAATAATGAATGTCTGGAATTTGCAGAACTGGAAAGAGAGCAGGCCCAAGGGTTTGTCTACACATACAGAAAGAAATGTGATCTAAGTGACTAGCACTGTGCTAAATCCTTGTATAAGACCAAAATTAAAATGACCTGAACTTGATTCAACTTAGTTTCCCTTGGAAGTGAATTAAGGTAATACCACTTAAGGTCTCTAGGTTAGGATTAAAATTTCCATGTTCATGGGTTTGAAAAGTGCCTTTAAAACTGATGATTGTTTCTAAAGCTGCAAGCAGCATGCTACTAGTTTTAAGTTCTTCTTGCTTAATAAAAGTCTGTGAACATCTACACTTGGTCTGTGAGGATTTCTTAGGGAGAGTCAAACCAAACTAACCAAAATTGCCATTGGAAGGTGATCCAATGAATCTACTTTAAATTCACAACTTTTGTTAAACTCTTCCTTGTGTTCCTGAACAGATTTGGGCGTAACTTGAAACAAAGTTTAACAAAAATGACATTTAGAATGAAGACAGCAGACAGAAACCAGTAATTTTCAGGGGCGATTCCCAAACACACGAGAACACCAAGTATTCCCAGGGGAGAGACAGGAAGGGGCAACCAACTGAGCCCCTGAGAGCTAAAAGTATGTTTACTCCAATACTGACTCAATTCCTTTTTCTTCTCTTGTACCCACCATGTCTGTGTTCTGATCATTCTAATGCTTCCCAACATCTCCTAACATTTCTAATACCCTTTTGTTACAAATAGTTTTTATTTTATTTTATTTCAATTTCCACAATGTATACCTAACTTGACCTAGTCAAAACTCTAAGGAAAACTGTTATTTAACCTTCTGTGTTACTGTCTTTTACGTTTGAATTTTAGATACTTGAGCAGGGTAGAGGAAAGGAAAATATTAACCAATGGTTCAGCTCTGCAGTCTTAGTCTCACCTCCCTCCAAGTATCATCATTAGAGTTTGGATACTGACACCAGATTTCACACGTTACCCAGCAATATGAAGAAAGAAACTCCATTCCCCTTGAAGTCCCAGAGTAACAGCAGACGTCACTAGCAGAACGACTGGCAGTCAACACGGATCGTAAGTGCAGAGATCTCAGTTTTGTTTAATGTTATCCCAGTGGCTTCAAAAAAAGGGAAGGAGACGAGCCATTCCCTTTCAACCCAGCAGAGCACGAGCTAGCATTACGTACCTAGTTAAAGAAATTTTGCCCTTGCCAATTTCTCATTTTAAGCCCACCAAAAAAAGATGCAAATGCTAAGTTATATCTTATAATATTGAACTAAACGGTTACTTACCATAATACTATATACACAGATCGTAGAACTATAATGGAAACTAGTGTTCCATACATGATCTGGAAATAAGAACAGATAGAATTCAGCAGCTGGATTCAAGAGACTTAATAAAACACTGCAGGAGTAAAAACTTTTTGGAAGCCTCTGTTTCTTAGTCTCAGGAAAATAGTATCCCCTCTAACTTCCTCTCCAGAAAGTCTCCCATCAAAGTTTCAAATAAAAATATGATTATAAACCATGCCCTTTATGCAATTACAGGAAAAGTCAGTTGTGTAGAACCGCTGTTTCAGTTTTTTGAATTAGAAAGTAAACACTAGATGGCACTCAATAAACATCCTGAAATCAAAATAGTAATGAACTCCTATCATCTCTTCAGTATCTGTGCATTTCAGCCCAGGATTGTGTAAGAATCAGCTAAAACCGTTTTTGAAAGCTATACTTCCTTCCCTGATATTTGATTAGTATTTTTTCCTGAATGCAAACACCTGAATAGACTATGCACTATGCCCACACTGAGCACCGATATGGAAGAAACTTCCCAGGCAGCATTTAAAACCAACTATTACAGATTGTTGGGATTCAATCTAATTACACAGTGGGAAGGCTGCACGCACTGAAGAGATCCACGAGCAAAATCTGGCTCATTGTAGACTTGACGAATTTGAATGTAATCACCTGACATATAGAAAGTCAAAGTAATCATTTATTTTCTCCCTCATGATCTTTAAATCACTTTTTTTTTTTTTAATTCCCAAGCTTAGGGTCCACATAACACCATCTCCAAGACACGCAGACTAAAGAACAGAAGAAACGTGGTCAATCATGCCTGAAAAGTGGTGCAGAGGTCACTGCAGCAGACAGGATTTTCCACTGGTGACATGAAGTTACTTTCCATGCTTTTTCTGCTGAACACTGTTTTCCTCCCGCCAAAATGCAGCTTGTTCCGAGCAGTTGTGCCGTGCTCTTTGCCGCTCTCCACTGCCCCAGAAACCCCTCGCTCTTTTTCGCTGCCTTGTTCACTGACATTTCTTTCTCATTTTTAGTTAACTCCTATCTAATGGTGCCTTGTTTTACAGGAAACAGGAAAATGATAAGCCTTTGCTGCCTATTTTTAAAAGCCACTAAACCTCACAGAGGCGTGTTTACAAACCAGTGCCCTTACCATGGTCTACTGACCTCCTCATACCTTTCCTTCTTTTAGACTACGCTGTCTTCAAGGCAAGAACTACCTCTTACTCTGCTGGAACCGGGGCATTCAGCTATTATTATCCTGCAAGCATATGCATGTGTCTAGATTACTGTAAAAACGCAAAGTTAACCTTCCAAAAGTCCATAAAGGCAAATTTTCAAACTCCTTTTAGTTTAAAGATGAGGTTAGTAGCACGCACCATATTATCACTGCATGTATACAGAACAAGACGGACAACAGAGCCCTTATGTTTGACAACAGGGAAAAGTAAGCTCCAATATTGACTATGCAAAGTCATTCGGCACAGCGGCTCTTTATTTGCACTCAGAGTCAGATCAAATATCTTCAGTAACTAAACTACTACTACTGTGTCATCTGCTCTGTAGAGCTAAACAAAACTACTTGAAAGACTTATCTGTTCTGGCTTGTACGTTGTAAAAAACTGTTAGCTAATTCCAGTTCTGGGGTACAGCACATAAATAGGGGAAAAGAAACCCAACAACAAAACCCACCGGACACAAGCTAAGTAGAAGTGCTTTATCAGTCCCAAGCTAAAGGTAGAGAGGGGACTGCTCAGGTGTGCTAGGTGCTGCGTGCTGGTACAGTTCTTCATCACTGACATTTTGCCTAAAAAGACCCCACCATATAACAAAGGCAGACTAAATGGAAAAGTTAAATGCCATTTTACTTCATCAGCCTCACAGCCTGTTTTGTTTTCCAAATCAAATCCAGTAATTTACTCTGAGAGAGGGATGGCACACAGGAAGAAATCCAGAGAAAGGCTCCTCTGGAATCCAACTCGCAGTTTGATGCCCTTTCCTTGCTGATCTCCTCCTTCCTACAATTTCCATTGCTAAAATGCTCTTCTGCAGCAGAGACACGGGAAAAACCTACCCATGAAGAGAAATTTCTATCATACTCGTCAGGGGTGTGCCCTTCATGCTTTTATCCGATTTGCTCTGGGGTTCTTCGTACAAGGGGTCAAATAGTGTCAGACTCAGCCTAGAGAAACACGGCTTATAGGCAGCCCAAAGCCCAGGTAAAACACAGGCTAAAAATGCTATTTTCTGCAGCAGCTGCTAAAAGCAGGAAAAAGCAAAAACTAAGAAAAGCTTTCTTTGTAGAGCCTCTGGCTTGGTATCTCCTAGTGAGTTGCTTAATAGCTTGCAGAAGCGGACAGCCTTAATGGAGGGAGGAAAGAAAAAAAATAAAAATAAAAAGAGCCTTGCAGTGACCAAAAAAAAATACATGCCCACAGTTGACACTTCAATTTCTTGCCTTTTCCACTCCCCCACACAAACGGGTTGTTAGCAGTAGCACACATCCCTGTTTAAAAGCCTGTGAAAAGACTGGAACAACAAACTGTTCTGCTCTGCATGCTCCAATCCTCCTCTTCATGCTGAAGGCAAGCATCGAGGCGGTGTTGCTGTGAGCTGCAGGGACTGGAGCTGCACGTCTCGCTCCAGCTGTTTCTTACTAGAGACCTCTAAACCGAGCCACACAACTTAGTTTATACTTCAGGCAGCAGTGCTTACTTTTACTGCTTTACCACCCATGCATTTACTATTTTCACCGTGCCAAAAATTTGTTAGGTATTATCCATCCACCCAAAGAAGGATAAAGTATAGAATAATAAAAATAAAATTAAAAAAAATCTACCTTATTCAAGTTGACTCAAATTTTTCAATTCCTATAGCTCCCTTTGTCTTCTTTTTAACTAACACATCATTTAAGCGACAGATGAAAACCCAAGCAAGTCTTGTGCTATTTTGTCTCACAGTGCTTTTAAATTGTAAGCCAAAGAACACCCTTGCACTACAATTGAAACAAAAGGAAGCAGCAGAATCTCATCATCTTTTGTTATCAGTAGACAGTTCCCTCTTCGCTGTTTAAGATGCAAATAAAGCTGCACGTATTTCAGCTTTGAAGCCTGTATCTTTGCAAGGGGGGAAAACCCAAAGTCTTACTAATAGACAGTGGATTACCTGATATGAAGGCCAAATATGAAGAACATCCTTCTAATCCACAAGTGGGAAATAAGCATTTCGGGGCTCAGTGTTCAGCAGCATTTTTGATGTGGAGGCAGTTAAACAAATCATATAGATTCACTTCTTATGCAAGTCAGAGGCAAGGTTGGTACTCCACACTGGGGGGGGAGCACACAAAACTGGTTCTTCATCTACCCTTCTAGTACAGAAAGCAGCAATAGCCTCTCATTTCCACTTCTCTGTTTCCCCAGCTCCTGGCCTTCTGCCCATCCTTGGTTAATAAAGTCAATTTATCGGCCTCAAATACTAGTGTACACATTGGGAACCGCACTGAGAGTTTTTGGGTTCTTGGCAACCACTGCTTATCTATTAATATACTAACCAGCTATCGAAAAAATAGTTAGCCTAAGTACTTGAAGCTGGGAACTGTATTTGCAATTTACAACAAAGAAACCAGACTTCTACATGTTCTGGGATTTCTGGAAAAGAAATCTGAGCAGAGAGAAAAAGGCAGGACAATCCCCACGATGACAATAGAAGATCGAGTAACTCGGCATGGCTATGGCTGTTCAGTCCTACGTGCTGCCCTGACAGCTCCTGAACGAACTAACTCCGATTCACTTGGTTTGGTCCTGTTTAGATGCACGTACGTGATGGCAAAGCGACAAACAAGTCACTGCTGCTGCATGGCACAGGGCAGCTCTCCAGAGCTTCTGGGACACTGTCCGCAGCAGTAAACTGAGCTTCCCCTTCAATAACTTGTAGAGCTGATCCTCTGGAGAGTCTGAACATCCTTCCACGTTCCCTAGGCTATTGTGCAGGTGGAAGTACTAGCCAGAATAAAAGCTGTATTGACTTTCTGGAAGACATCCCCAAACAAGCTGTGTAACAGAGTGAAATGTCACTCAAATTAGTTTTATACGTGGTCTTCAGCAGGACAATGCCCAAGTAGAAAAAGCTCTGTGGTGAAGACATGCCCTGAAAAGGTCATTTTTAACAGACTGCTTGGCAACCTGACACGTAGAAAGTAAGAACACGTTCCACTAAAAGGCACAATATATTAAGCCACAAGCCTACAACTAAGTGTTGCCTTAGCAGTAGGAGGGACTCTGGAGAGCTGTAGGACATTGAGTGGGTCCACAGAGATTCCCTAAATTAGGGAGTCCTGTAAGTTTGAACAGGTTGTGTCCTGACATAACATATTCTTGTACTTCTACATACACATTTCACCATGATTTCACTTCCTTCTTTGCATTTGTATATTTAAAACACCTACGAAGAACAATTTTTTTAATTTGTTCATCGACGCAAATGAAATACCTTTTTCTCCCATGCTCACTCTCTCCCTCTTACTCAAAGTCACCTTAATTGGTAAATCAAATACTTGTATTTTCCTTCTATCACTGTTGCAGAAAATTCACTGATCATATTATTCTGCTGTGCTCAGCGAACACATCCAGGCACTCCCGCCCTCCCTCGGTGATCTGTGTGCAGTTTAGAACAAGAATAGTTGGTATTTGCCCATCAGTGCGTGCTCCTCCATTTTGAATCATCTGTCACCCTGGTCCTCAAGGTCTCCCAGTTACCTCTTCATCTCCTCCTCTGTATTCAGTGATGCCTCTGAACTTTGTATCATCACAAACATCATCAGTACACAACTCTCTTTCCTGCTACAGGTCGTTAAATAAAAACAGCCCTACTACTGATCCTGAGAAAGTCCAGACTGAGACTGCCTTTCATCACCTCCTTTAGTCATTTTCCATTAGTCCTTCCCTTACGCTCTTTGCAATTCTCACAGCGATGATCTTCTCCAGCTTGCTTAGTTTCTCATGGGACACCGTAACAACACTTCTGGGATGTCTATACAAAAGACATTTTAAAAATCCCATTTTCTAATGTAGAAGAAACACCTATTTCATCTAATTTTCTATTTACCCTTTAATTATTTGTTTGCTCAAAGTTTGTTTCAAACTCTTGCAGCAGATGACTATGCAAATAAAACAGGTTTTTAGATCTATTTCATTATTCACATAACTTGGCCCACTAGCTGAATGAGGTTTTTGATCACTACAATTGTAGAGCCAGCATATGGTACACAGCAAGTAAACAAATCAGGATGGAAAACAATGCGTGGTAGGTGACAGCTTTCTAGGCCATATCATATTAGAAAGAAGGCTACTTATAAGACTTGAGTCTTAAAGTTTAACTGCCAGGGTAATTTCTTCTGCTTCCAGGGCGCTCTTGTATTTGCATGTCTATGGATCGCTCCACACCAGCAGCCAGTCTTCCCTTCACCCCTTTCCTTGTATAAGCACAAATATATATGCAGTAAACAGGGATAAACAACTAATCTGATTTAAAAGTGATTCTGAGGAGAGTTTTATCCTGTTGAGTTCCCCAATCAAATTCAAATCAGAGAGTAAATTTGTGTGCCAGATGGGAAAGAGGGGAGACGCATAGCTGTTTTCTTTGACAAGGATGCTGGCTTAAAAACAACTAGGAAACCGGGAGGTAGGGCTGTTTAGCACCATGGAAATGAGGTAATAACAGTGCTCTAGCCTGAGAGATTTTGACATAAACAAGCCAATACGTGCTTGTAAAGGCCACTGCTATCTTTCATTTAATTGATGAGGCGGCAAAAAATACCAGATCAGTTGTCAGGCAGGGAAGTGGGGTTTTTTTCCTTCTAATGATGTGTAGCCACCAACTGACCAAAACGTGCATCTCATCCCTCCTACGGTTAAAGCACTAAGACCCTCAAAGATCTGCAATATGTGGATGGAGAAAAGGAAGTTGGTCTCTGTTGCCACTGCGCCAGGAATAACAAACTGAGATCCCCTTCATGCCCTGCTGGCAGTAAGCAATTTATAAGCCTAAATTGGGAAGTAAAAAGTAATTCACTGAAAAACGAGGCTTGGATTCTGGCGACTAAATATAATAGGATCCTTTTCCATTCTTATTGTTCTCCTTTCAGGGAAAAAAACCCCACACTGAAACAATGAACAATATAAAGCTGTCCAGGTAGTTATTCCCCTTTTTGCAAGGCTGACAAATGATGATGATCGCAGACAAATACCCAGAGGAATCAAATGCTGCTTTATGTCCTGACGATGCTTTCCAGTACACTTAGGGACTGAGACTGTGATTTAAACTATGATTGCACAAGCATATTTAACTTTACGTCAAGTTTATGCGACCCATTCAGTTGGAAAACACTTACTGAAATTATATTGAGATTTTTTTTTTTTTTGGTGCACTCTAAAATAAAGGACAAGTATTAAGAAAATAACTTTGCTTAGCTGTGCAGTCAAAGAAATGTTTCCTCTGGATTTACAACATATTTGGCAAAGATTGTGAAAAAATGAGTGCAGTACTTGAACATTTGGAATTTGGCCATAAATGTATGTTCTCCATAAAAATCAATTTGGAAAGAGTTGTTGTAAAAAGTCCAGCACTTTTATGGACCCAAGTCTTTTCTACATTGATTCCTCATGTATAAATTATAACAGGGAATTCATATTCTGAACCTAAGAGAAGCCAGATGCAAAAAATTAAAGGTCTGGGGCAACAGTTTAAAGTTTCCCTATTTCCCTCTTCTCCGACAAATCATATCTATTGTCTTAGTATTCATGACATGGGACAATACCTATGCCAATGCATCAAACTCGAATATAGTGAAGCTGTGATGTATTTATTGCAATAAGTGTAGGTTAAGTAGATAACTGATTAAAGAAGTGGAAGTCCAATATCAGTAGTAAATTCTGCCACTGTTGTTAACAAAATTACTTTAAGTCACTTCATTCAAAACCAGTTATAACCAGCATCAGAAATTGCTGCTTTCACACCAGCCAGTATCTTCCTGCTGGATATGTAAGTAGGGGAAGAAAAGAAAGGATTTAATTAACATTATCAGAAAAAAACCCTGCAAGGTTGTCTTTTTATCTATAGAGTAACAATTCATGTTTCTAGGACAGATTATTTGGAACAGCTGGGAATTTATTTTATTCATCAGTGCTTCACTAATCCACCAACAGGAATCACGTATCATTTTTACAACTGCTGATGCAGCAGGCACATTTTGACAAGTGACGGCACTACTAATTTCAGAAATCAAGGCTGTAAAGCTCTGTCCTGCAAAGAGCTCCGTGCTTTTGCTTGGCAATTTTTCAGCTGTTATCCCTAATCAAAAAATCAAAAATGAGGGAAAACTACTCATGGCATACATAAAGGAGCGTGATTTCTAACCTCCTGTGAAGAGCTAAGTGATCCAAGTCCTATCCCCACAGGCTGTGGATGCACATTAATACTCTTGGGCTCCTACAAAAGGAACCTGAACCAAATATGCCATTAAGCCTGTAAGACCATAACAACCAGTCTGCTACAGAACCCTAGAAGTCATTTTGTGTTTAAATTCAGCTTGAATTTACACAAAGTAAAACTGAGTAGTGGAAAAAAACAAAACAACCAAACAACAAACTCATACATAAAAGTGGAGAGAAGAAGATGGTGCTAAGTCACCCAAGCCACGTTACGATGTCAGGTCATAGTTGCACAGCGGCTGCTAATGGACAGAAGCGGACAAGGACTCATTAAGCCCTCCCTCTCACACACACACCTTAGCCCATAGCAAGGGTCACCTCGTTAACACTTGCCACTGATGAAAACCACATGAAATAACAGGTCAAATGCTAAAACACAACACGCATTAAACCATTCTAGTTCTTCAGGTCACCAAGAGGATGGCAACATGACAGGCAGCAACACTGCTTAAAGAAAAAGCAAACGGCAAATTGTGCTTGCCTTCCATCTTCCTTCCACATATAAAATCCTATAAAACATTCCACTAAAACAGCATGGTTTTAAAACAAGATTAGCTTCTCCAACAGAGCAAGATTTACCTGATGGAATACGGGCTCTTTCAAATTTAAGTAAACCTGGAAAGATAAAAAAAAAAGGGAGATAATTTGCAACAGAACGATCATAACATTATTCATCTAAATATTGCCAAGACTTGTTCTGTTAGAATCAAGACACCAGTGCCTATCCATGCACCATTAAAGTTGATTAAACATTTGAAGTTTCCTCTGGCAAAACCTGAGCTTTTAACTGTGGACTTATTTTAAATTAAGAAGCACAAATAGAGACACTAATATCTCAAATCTCCTTAATAGAGTTGCAACACGTACAAAAACAATTAAGATGCAGAAATTACCAGGCACATTCTCGATAAGCACTGGAAGAAAAAAAATGTACTCTACTTTGACTTGCTATTATTAATGTTTTTGACAATGCTTTAACATTTCAATTCATTTTACAAAAAGCTAGTAGTTCTTCCTACTGTTAGTGCAGTTCATTTAATTTCTGCTTTTGAAGAGAGAAGGGCACTGGGCCTTAAGCATAACACGCACAAGCATAGAACATGTTAGGAGACACAGAAGAGAACAGGCAAGTATTTTGAAGGCACAAGATGACCTATAATACTACTCTTTTTTTTCTTTTTTTAAGAAATGGCTATCAATAAAAATAATGAAGGAGGTTCCATCTGTGGTTGACACGTCAGCACATAACTCATTTGATTCATAAAGGGAGCACACTGCACTAAGGAAGTGAATCAAGTTAACCACGACACAGTTAAAATTCTTCTCTTTTTTTTTTTTTTTTTAACAGCTTAGTTCCTTTCTTATTCTGGCTGTTGTTTTAAAACACCAGTCAATATCCTGGACTGGGTATCACAGTTCACGTTTTGCAGTCTGTTGAACAGGACTATTCTCATTTCTGCAGATGAATTCAAGTGAGGGAAGACGAGGAATGCAGCTTGTCCGGGGTCTCATAACAAGTCAACGGCGACTGTTTTTCTCACATTCCTATTCTAGCAACTGCAATACTGCTTTTCTTCATTTATTCTACGCGGTAGTTTAGATAGAAAGGTTTCAGGTTTCTCTGGCCAGCACATAATTTTCCCAATAACAGAATAATTTCTCCTTCTTGACTGGAAGCGAGAGAGATTCAGTGCTGCCTGTATAACATTCCTTCAGTGGCAGGAAAACTGTCAATCTACAGGTGAAAATGCCGGATTAGAAAAAGTTACTTACTATGCTGACTACGAAGCTGTACGTTATTAACAAGAAAAGCAGTGGATAATTGACTGTGTTCTTGTACTTGAAACATTCATACCTGGAACAGAACATAAAGGAGAGCGTTAACATTCATCACTTACCATATAAAGCCTGCATTTTTCAAGGTGTATTATCACAAGATTTGTGAGAAAATTGATCCAAATGAGTCTTAGGCCCTTCAAGAAACTGTAGCTCCTCCAATAAACATGTGTCATTTCAATATAAAAATCCATACTACTACAAACAAATGTTTTTTTAAAAAATCTAGTGCAAAAATCCCCAATAAGGTCATGCATATCCAAAAAATAACCCAGTCAGTGGAAAGAGTTTGGGAAGCAGAAGCATTTTCAGAAGGTGCTTAAGGGGTGATAATGGATGGCAAATTAGAAATGAGTTTAAAATGCAATACAGCTGCCAAAAAACATTACATCTGTGAGCTAAAGGCAGCGTGGGAAAGGGACTGCCTTACAAAACAGTGAACTCTAGAGATCTGTTAAAATGCAGATTGTTTACGGCTTTACTACAGTCACAGTGCAGTAAATTTGCTAGATTGGGTACTGGTAGAAGTGGAAGGTAAAACCAGCTAATTGCTCCCAGTATGCAAAACAACTAATTAAAATTAGCTTCACAATCTCTACACTACACTTCAGTCACAGTCGTGACGGAATTACGCACACATACATCCCAGACCGTATCTCCATCGGAAAAAAGGTTCCAAAAACCCAACAAAAATGAACTTTGAGAAGCACAAGATCATCAGGGTTAGCGGAAGTTGTCTGCATAACTCCAAGTTACATCTGCCTAGGTTTTTTTTGATTATAAACTTTTGGAAACAGACACCATCATGGATGAATAAAAGGAAACAAAGAAAAAACACGTAGGAATATCCGAGGGGAAAAAAAAATAATCTACAAGACAGCACAATGTGCTACCCTGCAAAATGGCTTGCCACAGTAATTACACGGCCTGGGAGCGAGGAGGACTGAATGATGTATAAGTGAATATCCTGTGCAGAACCACCCCGCCACCTACCTTCAAGAAAACCAAAACGATTTTTAAAGGCCTCCTAAACTAAACATTAGCTCATTCTTCAGAACATTTTAATTACTACCAAACATATACACACAGAATCGTATTAGAGCTATAAATGCAGTAACAGACTTCAGCGCTTTTAGAGATAATAGAGCAACCATTGCACAAATTATGCATGATTATTTTTTCAAACAGATTTTTATAGCCACTTCTCATCCTTTTCCCCCAATCGCATTCAAATCAGACAAAATAAATGCAAAGGCAATTTCAAGGAGATAGGGAGCTACAATGGAAATATTGCCACTAACAGAGGCATTATGATTCTGGTCCTGAGTTTGCACAAATCGTACTAATGTATGCATCACAAATTGATGGTGATTTCCACAGATGTGGGTTTAGTCCTATAGCATCCCATCTCCATTGCAAGCTACCGGTAATCTTCAGCAAAGATATTCCAGTTTTCAACGGCTGAATATTTGATATGTTCAAAAGCAAAAAGACAATTTTTTTGTCTTTTTGTCTGCAACAAAGTTGATTTACCATTTGGATTTTCCAAGTGACAGAACAAATCACGTTAAATCCAGGTCTTGAAGCAACAGGCAAGAAAAAGCCAACTTATGGTATCTTTACAGTCGCCAAATGCTACATTTCTCCTGAAATTAAATGGGAGAAAACATCCTGGCATGGCATTAAGCTGTCATGCATGTTCCAAGACACTCTCCACAAAATATGCACTCAACTTTTCATAATTTTTTTTTTTAATTTTCCAGATGAGTGGAAAGCAGGTTTAACCAGAAATCTGAAATTTGCATTTGTGTCATAGAAACACAGCTCAAATAAATTACAATGTTGATAATTTTGTAGGTGTTACTAAAGTTGATTTTATTATGTCTGCTGTTTACATACCAACACTGAGCTCTGGTTGCGCACTGACACAAAATCTTCAACAAGAGTTATTTTTTTTTCCTGCTAAACAAACACTGGTGAAACATCTCTGAATTAGCACAAACCAGGACTAAAGCCAGCCTGGTGCTCTAATGGCCAAGTCAGAACACCGTACTGCTAGCAAATCTGAGATCTCGCTGAAATCAGTAGAAGCTTCAGTGACAGCCTCACTAGACACCAGATTGGGCTTCACAGATTCTACATTTCAAAAGCTAATATTTCATAAATATTCAGAAAAAAACCATTTAACAAATACTTACAGGCAGTAGACAAACACACAACAACTGTATATCATTGGCAGTTCATCCAACAGCTACAAAAAGCAGAGACATCAAAACATGAAAACTACTTTAACTCACACACTTGTGCAAGTTAATTAAGTAGACATAAGTCTTAAGAAAACAGGAGTTTTTAAGTCATTTGGATATCCACCTTCTTGACTGTACTTCAGGACACAGCAGTGTCAAATCCTATTCAACAACTGAAAGCTTGCTGCATTAATAAGCTTATTACTTTTGAATACCTTTCATAAAAAGCCCACGCCTTCAAAGAATCATGCCATTTTCGCTGTTCAAACCTCTTGAAACATTTATAAGAATTAGTTTTGTAAAGTCATATTGAATAATACCATCCCATTTACAGCCTGCTCAATACAGCCAGTAGCATTTTCTCATTTCTGTACAAACTTCACAGAGAAACTGAAATACATTTTTTTCCATAACATAAAATAGAACTGTAGCCCATTAGGAAGTACCTTGAGATGTGCTTGCATGTTTACTTCCTAGTTCTGGAAATTTCTTACATTGTTTTAATTCAGAGAGGTTTTTTTGGTTGGTTGGTTTGTTGTGGGGTTCTTGCCCCCCCCGCCCCCAATTATGACAGCCATATAATCCATATAATGTTGTATTGTCTTAAATAATTTTTATACTTTGGGAGAAGACTGGTGTGTTACAGCTAAAACGGTAATTTCTCCTGGAACTTGCCACCTTAATGGAGATGGAATGAAAATAGTAATCACAACAGAGGTGATTTCTCAAGAACAGGTACACTCAAAATTGCCATTTATTCATCATTAGAGGCGAAAAAAAATAATCGTGGTGTCATTTTCTTCTAAAACTTTTCTCAAAGAACATTAACAAATTTCTGCTCATAAATAGATAAACTTACCTCCTTTTATGAAGGACTGAAAATCATAAAAATGCAAAAGTATACAAATGGAGCAATGAAGATCCACTGCCTCTGATTTCTAATATGTTAAGCAAATGTTAGTACTTAGGCATGTTAGAACTGTTACATCAGGTTTGACTCTTTCCTAGGAAAAACAAGAACTGGATGCAAACAAGATTTTGATCTTTTTCCATTGTCTCTCTGAACGTAGTTCGTGGCCATGCCTGTACAGAAATTACCCTCCTACTACCGGTACAGCGTACTTAACAAGTTCAGCATCATGTTTTTCTGAATAACGAGACACATTAAGAGCAACACCAGCTTACACAAACCCTTTTATAAAGCCAGCCTGATTCTGCTTGATTTGGGAGAATCTTTCTAACCACACAAGCAAAAACTTTCTTTTAGTTTTCAAATTTCATATTGGGGGGGGGGGGGGGGGGGGAAGTGATCTAGTTTTTTACAGAAGGAGAGAGATGTGTTACCCTGACTGTGAACTATTAGCTTTTCGTGGTTTTGGTCATAGAAACTTGAAACGTTTCACAATACCGCTAAGCAGATCTGCTGACTAGCTGCCACCGAAAGGGCAGGACTTGCTTCTTCACCCACGCTCCCACTGCTTCTCTCCAGTGAGGCAGTCATGCTCGTCGGACCCACGGTGAGCCAGTTCCAATAGCTGATCCAGCACACAACGAACCTTGCATAAAAAGGTTTAAATCCCTGAATCTGTGTATTATAGGGTCAGGGATTGCACTAGGTAGAAGAAAGAAAGTATCAGGAACACAGGTGGCAGCTGAAGCTAACAGGCATGTTTAGGTGGCACCTTGCCATCACATTAGTTTATCTTTGCTGTGATGCCTTAGAGAGGAAAAAATAGAAGCAATAGCTGAATTCAGCTTTATGCTCATAGTTACAATTTATAAATTCGGTAATCTGCTTTACCAAGTCTGAGAGAAATTAGCTGCAGGAATAATCAATGCAGCTCTTTAAGACCATGAGTCGTTTAAGGCCTCATGAAAGAAAAAGGGGGGGAAAAGAATAGGAAATACAATATAGCAAAATTTTGCAAATTTGGACAGCTGATTACACTCAAGTTTATTTGCTGGCTGCATTTCATGGACATAACGGTAACATCAAAGAGCCTCTCAAAAGATCCGAGTTAGAATTTGCTTGCAGAAGACAATGG
The DNA here is from genome assembly GCA_008921705.1 of Burhinus oedicnemus. Lineage (NCBI taxonomy): Eukaryota > Metazoa > Chordata > Aves > Charadriiformes > Burhinidae > Burhinus > Burhinus oedicnemus. The sequence goes on along the minus strand of VFFE01006730.1, from coordinate 151,626 downwards.
CTTCTGTATCCAGAGGAACGAATGCTTCCAGAAATACTGTCAACAGCATGTCTGAAGACATCTGAACAACAACAAAACATGGATAGAAGGAAACTTGGTGAGCTGATTTCGCTGGTTAAATAAGCATTTTGGATTCTTGAGGAATGCACAATCAAGCAGATTCCCATAAAAATAAGAGAAAAAGAGAAGTGATCGCTTCAGAAGTATTCTAAATAACTGATTTCAAGAACAGAAGCTTTCACATTTCTCTTAACATTAAGCAATATGAATTGACCATTTACAGTATTAAGAAACAAATGTAAGAAAAATCTCTTTGAACATCTATCAATGCTGACTTTTACTCATAACAAGAGACGAAGTGAACAAGAAAAGATTATTTACTGGTTGAAATGGTTCCTCTATGGTGATTCATGAGCCAGCAATCAGAGTAATTATGGGCCACTTGCGGATTATTTTGGCAGCCAAGTGAAATAAGTGTACTTTCTCTGCCTCACACGAAGCCTTTCACACCAGTTGGAAAGATGATGCAAGACATTCCTGCTCCCCTCTCCCATCTGCTTCTGCCCACCCTTTACTTACCACAGTTCACAGGCCCCTTAGTTGTTCTGATGCAGCACCAGAACTACGCGGTAAGTAGCATCAAACTGACCTGGATTAAAATAGCCTTTACACGCACAAAGGAAACCACCCCCAAAACCCCAACACATAAGAATGTTTTAAGTCTGGATCATTTTAATGATCTGAGTTTCAGGATGGCCTCGCTCACCTCCGCATCAGCACAAGAAAGAAGATTTGAAACACTGGCAGGGTGAGGAATAAGCAGCCGAAGGAAGAGAGATGAAAAGGTGGAAATTCAAGGCAGTTTCACCACGGAAGAGAATACAGGTAAATCACACCTCAGTTTGGGGAGGAGAGTAGTGAAATCGATCTAGAAACCACCTTTTTCATGCCAAGAAAAGTCCCAGATATTCTCACGTGGTGGCAACAGCATGCTCCATGGAGGCTGACAGGCTCCAGCACATGCCAGAGATACAAAACAGAGCATTATAAAGGCAAACATCCCTACAGATTGCAATTCCGTTCAAGTTGAAGACACCTCACTTTTGGTGTCCACATATGCAGTGTCTCAGGTCCTGTTGTGATCAGCAGAAATCCAGGACTCAATTCAGTTGCCACAGGATAGGCACCTAATGCCATCTGAGATGCATGGTCATCTCCAATACACCCACCCAAGACTGGCAGACCTGACAGGGGATCTAAGAGACCTTTGTGGGATGGCAGCTGGAGGCCAGACACAGGGTCAACACTCACAGGGTCAACATGAGCCGGCAATGTGCGCTCACAGCCCAGAAGGCCAACTGCATCCTGGGCTGCATCAAAAGAAGCGTGGCCGGCAGGTCAAGGGAGGTGATTCTGCCCCTCTGCTCCACTCTCGTGAGACCCCACCTGGAATACTGTGTCCAGCTCTGGAGCCCCCAATAAGAAGGACATGGACCTGCCAGAGCAGGTCCAGAGGAGGGCCACGAAGATGATCAGAGGATTAGAGCACCTCTGCTATGAGAGTTGGGGTTGTTCAGCCTGGAGAAGAGAAGGCTCCGGGGAGACCTTAGAGCAGCCTTCCAGCATCTGAAGGGGGTCTACAAGAAAGCCGGAGAGGGACTTTTTACAAGGGCATGTAGTGACAGGATGAGGGGTAATGGCTTCAAACTGGAAGAGGGGAGATTTAGATTAGATCTTCGGAAGAAAATTTTCACTCTGAGGGTGGTGAGACACTGGCCCAGGTTGCCCAGGGAAGTTGTGGCTGCCCCATCCCTGGAGGTGTTCAAGGCCAGGTTGGATGAGGCTTTGAGCAATCTGGTCTAGTAGGAGCTGTCCTTGCACATGGCAAGGGTGTTGGAACTAGATGATCTTTAAGGTCCCTTCCAACCTAAACCATTCTATGATTCTATGATTGATTCTATAAAATCACACTAAACACCTACATTCAGACAAATGAATATTGTTCAAGTTAAGACTGCCAGCGGAGTCTGGAGAACGATTCAGCCCAGCTGACTGGCTCTCTAAATTCCCTTGACTTGACTGTATTTCCATTGACTATGGTGGGAGCACAGACTTCCAGCACACGCTTTTAAGTGTAGGTTTCTTAATTTTGAATGGAATCCCACTTCACCCTGACTTTGATTCATAGATGAATTTCCTTAATCTTCTCAGATCTAAAACAGGACAACCGGACAAGACTCCTTGTGTCCCTTTAGAAAATGGGAAATACCAGGACCAAATCCTTATGCCCGGTGATTTATTACAGAATGCCTTCTACTTGAGAATGAGAGAGAGAGGGGAATACTCAACTGTTGCTGCTCAGAAGATACTGACTTCAGTATTAATGCTACAGGTAGATCTAGATAAATAAAAAACATAATAGAAAACATTATGATGAAAAAAAGGATACAAAATAACTCTAGTCTATACTGCTTGCTATTAAGCCAAAGCTGTAGGAGTTTTCAAAGAACAACTCAAGTAAAAAGACAGTATGATTTCCCAAGGGATAAAGTGTCTTCTACCAACGTAAGCAATTGATTATAGCTCATATTTTAGATGCGAGTGTATATTCCTGTATATCTATTGATGGAAAGTATCTAATGAAACAAGACCTGCACTACTCTTTTGTTGGGCAATGATACTTAAGGTAGATTAACTCATGTTATACAAGTTTCATCTAGTCAAGAAGTGGCAATATCACTATATAGTGAGATACATACATAAAATGAGTCACGGCTAGTTATCAATACTCACCTGCATTTCATACTTCAGGGTCATGTGGAAGCACCAAGATCCCAATCCCACAGCTGAAAATAAATCAAAACTATGGTCAACATAAAAAGTCTACATCTAAAACTTTCAGGTACATTAACTTAAGTGCATGAACTCTACTGGGAAAAAAAAATTAGAACATCAGCATCCCATGTCAGGGACAAAATTCCAATTTTCCACAGCCTCCTACTTTACAGTGTAGTCACCAGTGACGTCTTTGAATTTATGTTTTTTGGGGGGCTGGGTGTCCTCTTCCCCTCCTCTCAATACTGACTCCTATGAACTGGTGTAATCTCAATGAGAAGAGGAGTGGAGGGAACCCAGAATGAATGGAACTTTATCATTCTACTTCTTTTTTTCTTTTTTTTTTTTTTCTTTTAAGTACATCAAGATTTATTTGTCTCAATCCTTCTATAACACAAAGCATCATTCAACTGCTAGTATTCCTGAAAGCCTGTGATATTTCTGCTTTTGGCCAGTTTTAAAAGGTAAATTTCACAAGGAGCTTTTTGCCAGCTCTAGAAGCAGAAACGAATAGCTACTGGAACTCAGAACTAGAAATTGAGGGTAAGCAAACAAAACCCATGCAGTATGGATTTGTTTTATGAAATGAGAACACCATTTCCAAGCCTCCTTCTTGGAAGCCCATCCTTCTATGTAATGTTTTTTATTTATTTGAAATACTTTCTTTTTAAACTCTGAATTTACTTCTGAAATTAATTTATGAGGTATATATTTTGCCTATATACAGCTTTTTCAGTTAGACAAGGACAATGTGTCTTGGAAGTTAGATTTCACTGTTTTAGAGCAAAGCTGGTAAAGTATTTAATGTATCATTCATCACTTTGAAATGTTATCAGTTAAACACTCTCATTAAGCACCAGCTCATTTTTATTGCGCAAGAACAAGTACAGTAATGCAATGTCTTGTCTTCCTTCAAGAAATTATATTTTACCACAGCCTCTAGTTTCAGAGAAAGCCAAGTAATTTGCGCTCGAGCCTTGATCACTGGGTAGTGCTGCTGTGCTTTGCTGCAAGAGCATCACCTTTTCTACACACAACAGCCAGATGTCACTGATGCATAAACAGCCCTAAATCTAAAAAATGGTCCTGTTTTACCTCAAATCAGGAAAATTTTGTAAAGGATTCCCAAGACAGTTGATAATGTCTGGAGAGGTTTCTTTCGATGCTATTAGACTAGAATTGTGATTATCACACATACTCAATGAAATGAAATACCTAAGCATGTAACTTTACTGAAACATAAAACTGTAATATGGCTACATTTAAAAACGTATTGCCAAACACCTTAATGTCATTAATTTTCTGGGAAAATTAAGCATGGTTGTCTATCAGAACATGAACAACCATATGCACTTCTGTAAGTTCTGATTAAATTGTTTTGCTTCTGAAAAATCTTTCCAAACAACAAGCAACAACTGTTTTTCACCTTCATTGAGATTTTAATGAGAAATTCTCATAGCCATTTTTCTACGTATACAAAATATATTACAACTACTGCTCATTTGGAAGAAAAAAAAAATTAAGCTCATCAGTAAAACTGGACCATCCCTTATCCTGGCTGTAACGGTGATTTCAGTATCTTCATGATACAAACTTTTCCAATTTGTAACAAGTGTAATTTTCAAATATGGGCAAAATCATTGCATAAGAAATTTAAACTGATTTGAAGTTAACAAAATATGTTGTTAGGGGTAGGATTTTTTTGTTTGGTTGGTTTGGGTTTTTTTGTTAACGTTACTGAGATTAACAAATTTCAAATCACCTACTGAACTCCTCTCCTTGCTCCTATATTAGGGGCACTTATTTCTAGATTATTTTTCCTTTCCAGCCTTTGCAAAACTGAAGAATGCTGCAGATATTAGTGTTTCAGGTCATCAATCCCATTACTACAATTGATTTCTAAAAAAAATAAACCTCTTGATTCTGTGTAATGATCACACCTGGAGTTTCTTTGATTATTAAAACTTACTATGTATTGGAGAATGATGCTTTAGCTATACTGTGCAGCAATAAAATAATTATCTGAAACAAGGAAAGTTTAATAAGGACCACATGATATTTTCCTGTAAAATAAAAACCTCTACTGCAAATGGCTGCAACGCTGCTTGCTGCAATCTTGATGGAGCTCGTGAACACGGTGAAGCCTGTTTAGTATTTAACTGCATTCAGCAGATAACCAGGATGTTACATGGCTAGAAATTATATGACTAGATTATTCATCAGATGACACTCTCCCTCTCAGGACTGCACAGACACTTCCTCAAACACTATTGTGGTAACTGTGCACAAGAGCACCTTTTTGAAGAGATGGTTTAGAGGAAGACTAAAGAACAAAATTCTTTACATATCCCATTTAGAATCATAGAATCATTTAGGTTGGAAAAGAGCTTTAAGATCATCTAGTCCAACCATTGACCCTACTCTACCAGCTCTGCCACTAAACCATGTCTCTAAGCACCACATCTACACCACTTTTAAACACATCCAGGGATGGTGACTCAACCACCTCCCTGGGCAGCCTCTTCCAATGGTTGAGAACTCCTTCCATGAAAATTTTTTTCCTAATGTCCAGCCTAAACCTCCCCTGGCACGACTTGAACCCGTTTCCTCTTGTCCTACGGCTAGTTACTTGGGAGAAGAGACCAGCTCCCATCTCTCTACAACCTCCTTTCAGGTAGTTGCAGAGAGCAAGAAGGTCTCCCCTCAACCTTCTCTTCTCCAGACTAAACAATCCTAATTCCTTCAGCCACTCCTCAGAAGACTTGTGCTCCAGACCCCTCACCAGCTTCGTTGCCCTTCTCTGGACACGCTCCAGCACCTCAATGTCCCTCCTAGACTGTGGCGCCCAAAACTGAACACAGTACTCCAGCTGCGGCCTCACCAGCGCCAAGTACAGGGGCATTTATACCTGCTTATTGCAGAGCCATAACTTAAACAGGTATGTTTTACACTGCAGAGGGATAACTTCAAAGTGTTTTGCATTTAGACCTCGAATCAGACAAGAACAAAGTTTCTGGTTTGCTACCTTTGGCATATGTCATAGCTTAACACAGAACCGTGCAAAAAGCTTCATGAATTTGTTCAAAAAGGAGGAAGGAACCTGCAAGTAAGACAGGATGAACTGAACTGTAGCCGCTGAAGCATAGTCATACTCTGCTCCACTGACACGCTCTATAACTGGTAAACTGTGGCAGAAAGGAACTAATATCTAATACTGCACTCACAGGGCCAAGAGCTGAGCTAGTCGGAGCGGCTGTCTCGTGGCTCAAAGCAGGGTTAGTGTCCAGTGCCGAAAACGTTGCAGAGTAAAAAGAGGAAACACCTATCACGTGCCAAGGATGGCAAGGAAATCTTTATTTCCTCTACTATGCCCAGACCACAGCACCTCTTTTTGTCACACTTAAAGTACAACTTGCAAACTTACAAGGGGCTTGACATGTATTTGTCCCAAATAAACGGCAGTTTAATACTTAAGCTCAAATGTCTTCACATGTAGCTTCTACCTGCAGCTCTACTGGAATGCAGCTATCCTTGGATATCCTTCTCATCACGTAACTTCAGGATCAAGACATTTCTAAGGAATATTCACTTCACAAACACCATCACTGCAATGAGACATTCTACCAGCTTTGAGCTTTTCAAAACATGAGTGAACATGATCACTGCAATTAGATCAGTTTTCAATAGAAGCAACTTTCCCATAAAACCATTGACCAACTGAGCAATAGATTCGCTCCTTATCTTGTAAGCAGGGGTTACAGTTTTCATTTTAGGTGTTTCCTTTTGCAAAGCAGCTTAAGTCACTAAAAGCTGCATATTGGTTGGGAAGTTTTAACATCATCGGAAGCAATACCATTTCCTCTCTAACTACTGTAACTCACTACAAGTCATATTTTTACATCAACGAACCTCTCAAGTTGCAGGGGATATACATAAATTATATATTAAGCACAGAATACACATTAAGTCACAATATTAGGAGATCAGAATAGCACTTAAAAAGACTGAAAATGCAAAGTCAGATTAGCTGCTATATGCAGACTAACATGGTCTTTTTTGTCCTGCAGCAAACACGATGTGGTTACTGCCACTTGATAAAGCAGTTGTGTTAGTGACACTGTAAATGTAATGCATCTGCAAACTTTACATACACAGTTATTTCACTGTGCTTCAACACCATCAAAGACTTTAAGGAAATATGCTAGAAATAATCTGACGTTACACACGAGATCCAGCTCCATACATGAACCATATAAACTCTCAGGATTTGAACCCTACAGGGACACAAATATTCTCGAAGAGTTTTTCAATAGTTTTAGAAGAATCTGAAGTATCACATAATCAGTCATAATTCATGTCGATATAAGGCTATCCACCAGCATTCAAAATTCTTATCATGAGCCTAAAGGCTTTATAGAAAGAGCAGTTTATTAGGATTTCATAGACGTGGTTTGAATTTAAACCGTCCAGGCACTGTATGAAAACATTCTGAATGAAGGATGCTCCAGATGCAAACACCTTTATTTAGCTATGGAATCACAGAATCATAGAATGACCTAGGTTGGAATAGATCTTTAAGATCGTTGAGTTCAACCATCAACCTAACACTGCCAAAACCACCACTAAACCATGTCCCTCAACACCACGTCTGCCCGGCTTTGAAATACCAACAGGGATGGTGATTCCACCACTTCCCTGGGCAGCCTATTCCAATGCTTGATAATCCTTTCTGTGAAGAAATTTTTCCTAATATGCAATCTAAACCTCCCCTGGCACCTCCATGCCAACATGAGGCCATTTCCTCTCGTCCTATCACTTGTTCCTTGGGAGAAGAGACCGACCACCTCCTTGCTACACCCTCCTTTCAGGTAGCTGTAGAGAGTGAGAAGGTCTCCCCTCAGCCTCCTTTTCTCCAGGCTGTATCTACACATGAACTAGGTGTCAAAGCTTCCACTAAAGAGAATGGCATTATAAAGAGTAATTCAGCCAGCCAAATATAAGGAGATATTTTAGGATGAGCCAAATGATTCTCCAGGTTTTACTGACTGCAGTGGGAGACAGACCCCTCTGCACAGGTAGACACAGGTTTAGGTGTTTGCATGTGGAGCTGAATTCCACCTACGGTTTCTTACAACAACAGGACTGAACTAACAATAAACAACAACACACTGCATCATAAACAGTCAAAGAATGAAACAAGATGAAAAAGTAGAATTAAATGAGTGTTTTTTATTGCATTATTTTGTTTTGTAATGGTTTCCATCCACAGGGTAAGAGACAGGAGAGACCTTGGTTACTCCAAGGGTACAGCTCTACAAGTGAGCTCACGCATGGCTGGGACTGTTCCCAGACACTCTAATGCAACCGCCTGCGCTAGGGAATTGATGGAAGAGTCTGCAGCATGCATCCGGCCTGTTCCAACTAGCCTTTTCCCCGAGCAGCTCCCAGGCACAGCCCAGCAGCCAGAAGAGTCCAGTGTCCGTGCCCAGCAGGGAATTTGTATGCGGTCACCTTGCTTGGGAGGCTAAGACGAAGAGACACGGGCTGTTCCACACTACTTGGCTTCAGCACTCAGGAATGTTCGTGAGCACATTTGATTTACTAACGTCGACATGGCCTAAGCACCTCCTCTACGGCTGTTAGATAAGAATAACACAATTAACTTTGACTGAAGGGCTTCTAACAACTATTTTCACAGATACAGAGTTTCACTGGAAATAAAGTTTAATAAGTTGTTTACAAGTTCCTCTGGCTATGTCTAATGTAGAAAACTTTTTGTATCCTTTTTTTCCCTCCACTTTGGCACAGCTTGAATGACTGAGCCCTATTAAACAGGCCAAAGATATACAAAACAGAACAATCCTTCCAAATTGCAAGTAAAGCATCTAATAAAGTATATAACTCCATTGACTGCTTTTTCTTATCTTCTTAGGTTCAAAACAGTTACACTCTTTTTTTTAATATATATATATATATACACACACACACACGCACATATAATTTGTTTTAAATCGAGACCCTTCTAGAACATGAACCATTTGGGAATCGTAGTTTCCCAGGATGCATGAGGAAATGAGATATGGTAGAACCTCATACAATACCTCAGCATCATAAGGAACCATCCAAAAACAACTCCTTATTCTTCGAAATAGTGAGAGTCTGATGATTTGTCCACCTACTTCACGAGATGCAACATGTTGAAGTAATTGCTTAAGATTATTCTTCATAATTTATAGTTGATTAAATAGTTCTCTAAAGATTAAAAATTGTATCCAGTTCCTACTGAGTTCATTGACAACATGGCCTTTGAGCTGAAAGGCAGCAGAAATAAGGGCTGAGAACAGTGGGCTCTATCTCAAAGAACTTGCTGAAAAGCGCAACTCAGTCTCAGCACCAGCATGAACAAGAAATTTATTTGAACAGTTACTTAGAAATCCCCCTTCTTGCCCTGCCAAATTTGAATCTAGCATGTACATGAAATAAACAGCACTTCCCTAATTCAAAATGCATTTAGTTCAAAGAGGAAAAACATGCCAACAAAAGAAATTGTGGGGTATAAAGTGAAGCACTGAACATGGCATGGTAAAACACAAAGGAACTGACAATCAGCTAAATGTCTGGAAGCATCCAACAGAAACAGCTGATTTGGATCAAAATAATGTCTAGAAACAACACTTCTTATGTTCTCAAATGGTAACAGATTTAATCTTAATGTCCGCTTTGACAGCTGTCTTTTAACATCTTGTAAAGTCTCAGTAATGATTTCAAGGTGTTAAAACCTAACTAAAGTGCCCTCCCTTCCACCCCCATCTTCATAGCAGAGTTGTTGAAGCATTTCTACTGTAACAAAAGAACTCTTAGACACTACTAGCTAGTTAGAAGCTCTGCTATACGGTCTCTAATGAAGCATGGTGTCTGAAGAGAAATCAGAAGTTTGTGTTAAATTCACTATCCCTTTACAGATTAAGTCTATACTTGTTTGTTACAAATTAAACAAGTAGAGTGAAATCTGTTAATAAATAAAATTACTGTAAGGGCAAGAAGTCTCTCTGGTACTTTCTTACAAAAAAGTAATTTCTGTAGGCTTACTCTGTCATACTTCAGTATGCTTCTGGTTCAGTCACGTGCACAGAAAGAATGCCAGTGTTCCTGGCACATTTCAACTATATTTAAAATTCTGTTTATCTTCTCATTTCCTTCTTTTATTCTGTAGTAGAACAAATGTTAGGAGGTTTGTGATTCCAAACCATCCTGTTTCTGGTTTTCACTGAGAAACTATGAAGCCTTCTATATTCCTTTACATCTTTCTACTGCTGTAAAACAGTTCAGCATTACAAATACTGAAGCAGAGACAAAACAGAGGAGAAACATTTTTGGGAGTGACCTTTAATGTTAGGTTCCAATGCATGAGATAAAAATCAAGCCATGCAAGCATTTATCACTTCAGACAGGAGTCAAAGGCATCCCAGTCACAGAGGAGCAGGGCCCAGCTGAAACTCAAGACTGCCCTCCAGCACTGCTGTCAAATATGCAGGCTGAGCGCCCCTTCCTGAAGACCAAGAACAGCATAAAACTGAAGCCCACGGTATTCATTGTGATCAAAGACAGATGCTTCCCGCCCCAAAACCAACCATTAAACAGTGTATGAGAAATGCCCGCTCAGGGCAGCCTTGGTGTGACAGCCTGACATTCTAGTCAGAGTGGCACACTTCGTCCGTCATGAAGTGTCACTGCCCAAGGTAGCCGCAAGTTACAGTGAAGACCGAGTCTCAAACACAGAGTTTTACTTTTTTTTTTTTTTTTAGTTTAGAAAGAATGGCAGTATAGGATACTTTGACTCAAGAACATGCATAGAGTCAGTATCAGCAAACACTTACACACTGTTTCTTTCCCTGTCTTTTTAAAAGGAAGCCCTGACCTTCCAGAATTCCTCCTGCCAAGCTATTTTATACTGAGACAAAAATAAGTAATTACTCAAAACCATAAAAAGCCTACAAATGGCTATTTGGAAAGTGTTCAGGTAACATCCAAAGTTGTACATTGTTGCTGCTTACCTTTCACACATATGAGCAAAGCTGACATAACTGAAAAAATCATGAAGTTGTACCTAGTATATGTTACAGTTTAATTGGCATCAAGAATACATTTAGCACATAGATATGTTTTTCCACAATGTTTCTCTAAATACACAAGTATGCCAATCTGAAGAGTAACACTTACAATAAACCAATCTCTTACCACTGACAAGACAGAAAGATAGCCTCCACAGAGATAGCAGCTATAGCAAACAGAAATCCTGTGAAACACAGAAATTCTGTGAAATCTACTTTGAGACCCAACTGCCAAATCTGAACCATCTTCAAACACTTTCTTATCGCGTAAGCACCATGACTTCTAGTTGCCTAATTAACGTTTTAAAGGAAGTTGGTTCTGTTCTGGATTTTGCTACGTGAGAAAAAATGGACTGCCCTGAAGTTCACCGATGGACCAATGTCACATTGCTCTCCCATCCTTGCAAAACTTCCCAGATACGATGGCAGTTAGGTTGTTGAGTGATAAATGCTAAAGAGGAACTGAAAACAAATTCATATTCATCAAGAATACTTTTCCAGTTCCTTCAAGATCTTTGCCATTCCTTGTATTACTGTTCCATACAAATGTCACAAACCCACTCATATAGTGCGAAACTGTTTGGAGGTAGGACACAAGATATCTTCTGTAAATCATCCTAAATGGATACAGTGACCTAAGATGCACTGAGCAGGACTTAAAGTTAGAGAAGGATCAATTTAAAACCTCAAAGTTATTTAGTGAATTCTAACTTCATGTCCTTCCAATAAATACCAATTTCCTGTAAACATTAACAAGTATAACAAATTGAGGTTTCTGTTTCACACGTAGTATTTGGATTTTACTACTTGGTTTATTAATATTTGGATAATGTTCATTGCACATCTGAGCTCCCCTTATAATGAAAGAGCAAATTAAGTTTTACACATACCTGTAAGACACAAATATGCAGCTAAATACCGTTTTTCAAGGCCATCTTTATAGGTCTGAATCGCACCATAGATTGGAGGTAGAATGAAAATCAGGTTACTCACTGTGTTCCCTGTAGGACAGAAAGCAAAAGCAGAGATTTAGAATCAGGTACTATGCACATAAAATAAACAAAGCCGCATTCACTCATTAAAGATGGCTTCAAGAGTTTTCATCCAGAAAGCTACACCTTTTGGGATGTTGTCTTCTGCTTTCACACAAAATACAAAGTTAAATTTTAGTACAACACAGTTAATGACTTGAAGGCTGAGAATATTTTAACTCTTTCGTCCTTTTCCACATGTCTGGATAGGAGTAAAATACTGATTTAACTAAAAAGTTTGGCTCAGATAGTGCTCACTTTCTTGGCAGGAGGCAGAAAAATAGTGTTACCTTGATTGCACAGCTCACAAATTAAAACCCAATTCCTTAAGGAGATATAAGCCCCAAATTGTTCAAGCCTGGTATTTTAAAAGAGCTGTCTGTTTGTTTTTTCTTTTCTTAAAGCTATTCTTGGAACTCTCTCCTCCACACTCCCTTCAGATACTTTAAGGTCACAGAGTGACTCGCTCCCAAATGAAACCAGTTCAGTTTTTACTATGACTGTGCTAGTCACTGCAGACACACAGCACAAGCCAGATCATAGAATCGTTTAGGTTGGAAAAGAGCTTTAAGATCATCTAGTCCAACCATTGACCCTACTCTACCAGCTCTGCCACTAAACCATGTCTCTAAGCACCACATCTACACCACTTTTAAACACATCTAGGGATGGTGACTCAACCACCTCCCTGGGCAGCCTCTTCCAATGGTTGAGAACTCTTTCAGTGGAAAATTTTTTTCCTAATGTCTAGCCTAAACCTCCTCTGGCGCAATTTGAACCCGTTTCTTCTTGTCCTATCGCTAGTTACTTGGGAGAAGAGACCAACCCCCACCTTTCTGCAACCTTCTTTCAGGTAGTTGTAGAGAGCGAGGAGGTCTCCCCTCAGCCCTTCTTCTCCAGACTAAACAATCCTAATTCCTTCAGCCGCTCCTCATAAGACATGTTCTCCAGACCCCTCACCAGCTTTGTTGCCCTTCTCTGGACACGCTCCAGCACCTCAATGTCCCTCCTAGACTGTGGCGCCCAAAACTGAACACAGTACTCAAGCTGCAGCCTCACCAGCGCTGAGTACAGGGTCATCATCACTTCCCTACTCCTGCTGGCCACGCTGCCAGATGTGACCTGCAATACAGCATCACAATGTAAGACCAAAGACTGTAAGAGGGTACAATAAGGAACAGCAAAAAAATCAGAAGCCTCTACTGATCAGCATGACAGGCAACTGTCAACACTTATCAAGAGCCTGACCTTCAGCAAGACACCATTGCTCTCCATCCCTCCTGCTGAAGCTGGGACCCGATGCAAAGAAATGAGAGATGTTGTGGAGATCAGAGAAAGCAAGAACAAGCCAAGAGCCCAGGTCTCATACCAGAGGGCGTGACGACTCTTCCACCACGGGGGAACAAGAAGGAACCCTTCTTTTTGTTTTCTTTAAGACTGCTCTCCCAGTCTGATTTAGATGTGTTTTTTTTCAAACTGTCCTGGCCAATGCAAAAGCACAATGAAATATTGAGAAGTTTAAGTGAAGCATAAGGAAACGGTACATTTCTCAACAGAAGGGATGCAGACTCAGCTTTTTAGCCTAACCACAAATCATAATTTTGAGAGTAAAGGTTATGTAATGGGAATAAAATGACATGCAATTTGGGAAAAAGAGCAAGTCTATTTAAAAAGGCAGAATGTTGCTTAAATTAAACTGCACACTTTCACATGCCAACAGTTAAATATATATAAAACCGAAACTCTAATTTACAAATATCTCAATGAAAAGTACAATGTATGAGACTACGGAGAGGCAAAAAAACCCCCTATTTCTGGCTTTCTTTATTCAGCCGAAAGTCTCAGACGAGTTTCACTTTCCAAAATAAAGAACAAGAGGGAGCAGGCCACATCTGAATCATTCCCCTAATTCAAGCACCTATTTTTCACACTGAGCGGCTCTTACACTAAGTTAAAGACTTTTCAGGTTCTCATACTGCCCTGCCAGCGAGGAGGCTGGGAGTGCACAAGAAGTTGGGAGGGGACATAGCCAGGACAGATGACCCAAACTGGCCAAAGGGACATTCTATACCATGTGATGTCACACTCTGCATATAAGGCTGGGGGGAGTAGGCTGGGAGGTGGTGGATGACACTGCTTGGGGACTGGCTGAGCATCGGTCAACGGGTGGCGAGCAACTGCATTGTACATCACTTGATTTGTATCTTCTTTTTATCATCATTATTATTATTTCCCTTCCTTTTCTGTCCTATTAAACTGATTTTTATCTCAACCTGTGAGTTTTATCTTTCTTCGGATTCTCTCCCCATCCCACTGGGGGATGTGTGGTGTTCAGCTGCCTGGCGGGTTAAAACACAGCACCAGGTTTACAGCAAATTCAAGACCATATGGAAAAAAAAGGTTGTTTCAGAACACATGAAGCAGAAGTGTACCTAATTAACAAGTTAGCTCTTTTAAATTCTCACAAAGTAGATTCAAATCTGTTTGAGACGGTCTTCTCGACTGGATAAAAATGACATCCGGTTTTTATCGGACCTTCTTTAAATCATTTCCTTGTTGATGTAACACCATCTCCTGCAGAATCATGAATTTCACCAAGTTATAACAAGCACAACAGAGGTGTGCCAGAGATCTTACCCTTCTAGTCAACTCTGTAGTAAGTTCCTCCAAGAAAAGAAGCCCAGCTGAAATCAAAACAGCTCTGCAAAGACATACAAGTTTATACCAATAATAAAAGGCCTTTTTCATGCTTAAATTCTTTGGGGAATCATTAACCTTTTACCACATTCCCACAGTGTTGCAATGGGCAGTGATTCACTTTCAGCGGAGACCAGGTTTGGAAGAAATCCGCTAAAACTCAGTATTGTGTGGTACACTGACTGTTACCACGTCCTCCCACAAATCATGCAAAGACGTCACCCAGCCTGGAAAAGCAGAGTAAAGGCTGTGTAGTGTGCATAGCTAATCTTCTGCTTTCTAAAGCAGTTCTCAGCTGAGAAGTTGAGAACAAGAGAAGTTACTAGACATTATATAAATATCACTGTTCAAGGTCACTTCGTTACGAAACTGTCAAAAACCTGGCAAAAATTCAAATATGAAAATGCCGAACAAAAGAAATACCGCGATGTTTATCCGCAACTGGGAAGGCATGTGACTTTAGACCAGGGTTGCAGTAGGATAACAAACTTCAGATGGACGTAAGCATGCAGAATATTCTTCTGTAGGAAAGCAAAGGTTTCAACACTTCCTGTAAAGTTATAATTATGTCAAATTATTGCAAATTTACAAGCAACCATCTTGCCGAGAGAGGAAATTCCGTAGACCTAATCTAGCTGTAAATTCCTGCCACTCCTTCACTGCGCTTTTTGGCCCATATTATTCAGAACATTTATAGCACGGATTAGGCAAGCCTATCTGCAAAACACGCATTGAAAGTTGTGCAAATTTTTTAAAAAGGGAAATGGGAGCAGGGGAACAATGATGTCCTCTGGCATGCTGCTAGCAAAATTACTTCTTTCAAGAACAAAAACTACAAGGCCTGTTTCAAACCCGAGGTCCCTAGGAGTGTGTGTTTCATAAAAGTCTAGCTAGTCTTTACAAGATTATCCTCACATAGAATAGCTTATAAATTCATTAAAAGGGATTTTTACTAATTCCGTCAAAAAACAGCAGTGGGATATACAGAGAGATTAGTAAACAATACCTAGAAAGAAGAAAAAGGTGACACAACTGCAGACCCGTAACGCTGAAGTTAATTAACAAACAAGGAAGTGAAACAAGTTTTGAAGGAAACAGACACGGAAGTTGAAAATGGAAAAACGGTTTAACTGCCAGGAAACCTAATCTTTTCCACCCGATTTTTTTTTTTTTTTTAAGAGGAAAAGTAATGCGGCAGACCTCCTTGGGAAAACCAGAGATTGGAGAATATGCAACTAAGGAACAAGGTAGAAAGTATGCAAAATAATTAAAGAGATGCCTGTAAGAAATTTAGTATATCAGAAATTAGATGAATGCATGTGGATGAACCTGGGCTTAACTGTGTACAGCATTCTTATATTTCAGTGCTGGATTCCTTGAATACTGGTCCAGGGAGGGATCTAATTTTTCTTTAGTGACCAAAGACTGCTTCTCAGCATTTTATCTTCAGCATGTCTGTCAACAGAAAGGATAGCTAGATTATCAAGGAAGAAATGAATCAACTCGCAGACTGAAACGACAGGAACGGGATTAAATATGATGGCCAAGAAACATGCTTTTCAATGTGAATATGAATCCTTATTCCAAACGTAGGATTAATCTATTTGAAGAGGCAGAAAAGTGAATTAAGATTGACTGCCCATAAGCCATCACTGGAAGGCAGGCATCAAACCCCCTAGATTTACTTCCAGTAGAGGCAGGGAAAATAGTAATGTCTTCATGCAAGCCAGTAGTAGAATACACTGTTCTCTAATTACTGATAAAAAAAGAGAAAGCAGATCAGGTGCAGAGAAGCATCACGCAGATGGGGATGGTGAATAGGACCTTAGAACATCAGAAGGGACAAAAATTGCCTAGCTCCCCTAGCTGAACAGAACAACGGCTGGATGGAATAAAACTGCGCTCTGTAAATACACCATGGGGAAATGCCAAGGATGTAAGGGAGCTATGTGAACTAAAGGATAATACTGACAAAATGAATAAATAGATATAAACTAACCCCAAATAAATGCGGGCTAGAAGTCAGAGGAGAGCCTCCCACTGAAGAAGAGACATCTACACCTGCTTCCCAACAGAAATGGGCAGCATGATGAACCTACCTGCTTTCAGGGCAAAGCTCAGTAAGCTCAAAAGCCAGCTTACATGATGTCCTGGCCTATCACAGTAGTAAAACAGACTACGTCCACAAAGATTATACATGATACTAGGTAAAGTGCTAAATTAATGTCTAATCATGGCGAATGCAGACTGTGTAACTGACCTTACAAATTTTCATAGAAGTCTTTCAAGACTGTTTTAATGCAAACCATTGTTTCAAACTACTGTTTTATTCATTGAGAGAATGCCATACGGTACCAGAACAAAATCAAATTTATGCAAAATATCATTTCAACAGGCCTCTGTCTATGGGAAGGACAGCTGTATGAGTGTTAAACCACATCTGCACCCTGTTCTACAAATACAACAGCAAAACTTGACAAGTCTTTTTTACAATGCATGTACATTCAGAGTCATCTTCAGGTCCTAAAATAGCATCATAAATGCAGAAAGATCTGTACAAAGACTGACCACCTCAGAGACAAAAAATATAAACATAAAGAGGAAATAGTATTTACAGGCAAACACAGGCACAATATACTGCTTACTGTTATACAGACAGCTTGGTACAGTTAGAGAGTACACAAATTTGAAGGACCTTACTTTCAAAAAGTTTCTATTTCACAGAATCATCAGGGTTGGAAGGGACCTCTGAAGACCATCTAGTCCAACCCCCCTGCCAGAGCAGGGTCACCTGGAGCAGGTTGCACAGGATGGCGTCAAGGCGGGGTTTCAATGTCTCCAGAGTTGGAGACTCCACCACCTCTTTGAGCAGCCTCTTCCAGTGCTCTGCCACCCTCAAAGTAAACAAGTTCCTCCTCATGTCTACATGGAACTTCCTATGGTCAAGTTTGTGCCCGTTACCTCTTGTCCTGTCACTGGGCACCACTGCAAAAAGACTGGTCCCATCCTCCCGGCACCCTCCCTTGAAGTATGTATAAGCATTGATGAGATGCTCCCTCAGCCTTCTCTTCTCCAGACTAAAAATACCCAAGTCCCTCAGTCTTTCCTCATAAGAAAGATGTTCCAGCCCCCTAATCATCTTTGTAGCCCTCTGCTCCAGTGAGGGAGTAAAAATGCTATTATAAAGAGGAACCAAAATTACCATCTTCAGCTTTTGACAAGCTGACTAATGTGATTTACAGTGTTAAGAAATCACAGAATCATAGAGTGGTTTGGGTTGGAAGGGACCTTAAAGATCATCTAGTTCCAACACCCTTGCCATGGGCAAGGACACCTCCCACTAGACCAGGCTGCTCAAAGCCCTGTCCAACCTGGCCTTGAACACCTCCAGGGATGGGGCAGCCACAGCTTCTCTGGGCAACCTGGGCCAGTGTCTTCCCACCCTCACAGTAAAGAATTTCTTCCTGAGATCTATTCTAAATCTCCCCTCTTCCAGTTTGAAGCCATTACCCCTCATGCTATCACTACATGCCCTTGTAAAAAGTCCCTCTCCAGCTTTCCTGTAGGACCCCTTCAGATACTGGAAGGGGCTCTAAGGTCTTCCTGGAGCCTTCTCTTCTCCAGGCTGAACAACCCCAACTCTCTCAGCCTGTCCTCACAGCAGAGGTGTTCTAATCCTCTGATCATCTTCGTGGCCTCCTCTGGATTCTTTCTCCAATGTTTGCACATAGAACAACTGCAATATTTACCAACTGCAAGGACCTTTTCAAATGTTAAAATACTCTTTCTCTCTTTGTCCAACAAATGAAGACTTTTCACTCTGCTATGGTTTCTACAAGACCATCAAAATCAATAGAAATAAGTGTTACCCGCAGAGAGAAAAGAAGAAAATTTTTGCAATTAAAAAAGTGGACTATACTTAAAATCTCATTTAAAATCAGGACTAGCAAACACGACATTCGTTACAGGCTTTCAGCCTCCCCTTAAGAGCAACTGCACTTCACTGTGAAACACGAGACAGGAAAGTGGCTGCTATTTTCGAAAATAGGTACCTAAGTTGCAATAAAGTCAAAGTGTTCCTTCAAGTAAAACAAACAAGCAAGAGAGCAAACAGATTTTGACGCTGAAAACATCTATTTCATTGTCTGGATATTGTGGTGCTCCGCACAGTCAATTTTAGTGCACTTCCTGGATCATGCAGCTTTTCCTTTTTCCACCACTGCATGAAGAAAATAAAAATAATTACAGAAAGCAAACACTGTCAGATGGCATCATGACACATGCAGAACTTGAATCATCCTTCTCGGTGCTTTCAGATATCAGAAATTCTATCTCACGGCTTTTGTTTCTGGAATAATCTCAAGCAGCTCTGGTACAAAATACAGCTCATTTACCAAATTTGAAGTAATTGCGAAGCAATGCACAAATTCAGGCATGTTTGAGAGCGTAACCTTCTACCATGGGGATAAATCTTTCTTTTAAAAAGAGGGTTTCTCTTGGAAGGATCTCTAGGGATATGAAACCAAGGGTGAACACACACAAAGAATAACAGCAAAAGAAAGGCATAAAAAGGGTAGTAGTTCTGTGGCCCAGCAATACCAGATAAGGTGAAACGATGAAAGAGAAAAAGGTCTTTGGAAAAAAGATTTGAACTGGAGGAGTAGGTAGCCAACAGCTTAAAGAGGGAGGAGGAATATAGAGTATTTCCTTACAAGAATAAGAATTCATTCAAATCTCATATGGGAGTCCTTGCTAAGATAAAAGTAATTCATAGCTCACCTATCACAGCATTTTAAGTGTCAAAAGAGGAATTAATTTGAATAAAATCCAACAAGTTTCCATACAGTATATGCTATATATTATCAGTCAATAATAACTAAGCCAGAGCCCGGAGGAGGTTTGTATCACAACGTTTCAAAATACCAGCATTTCATGATTGTTCAGAAGACCCAACTACGCAGAATCAGCTGTTTTGGCCACGAACTTCAATCTTGCGCTGGTTTTGCTTACGGCTTATCACCAGGAGGGCAGTATAGCAATTAGATTTTCACTTCCACCAGCCATTTTTAATATCTTCCACTTCAAAGTCTACAATAACTGCACTTCAGAGTGTCAGGAAATGAAAACTCCTGTCTCCATTTGATATTTCAGAAGGACCTCAAGGGGAGGAAACCAAGTCATCGTGACGGGAATTTTGCCAGTATGTAATTACTAAACTCCCTACTTGCTAATGTGGATGAAGGATCAATATAAACTTCCTGTTACTCAGAGAAACACAACACACTGTTACTCCAGGCTAGAGCACAGGACAAGAGATGACTTACAGAAAAAAAATTAAAAAGGGGGGGGTGGGAAGCGTTCATTTTGAAGTGTTTATTTTTAAGTGACAAGATCCATTTCTTACCTCCTGTAATTTTCCTTTACAAGTACTAAGCAAGCCTTGATTTTCTTTACCTGGATATTAACTGAAGTTGCAAATTCAGCAATTCAGCTGCAACTTGGATTAGCCACCACATTTCTAATAACAAAATGGGAAAAATATTCAAGGAAAGAAATAGTGAAGCAAATTACTGAACTGTATAAGCTATGTATGAAAGCTTCCTGAAGAACTATAAAAAAGGGTACAGATAAATAATAATTCAAACAAATGGGTTATTAGAGGGACTGTTAGATCTCCCTACGTATTTAAAATAAAATCAGAAATCTAAAGAGCAAGTTAATATAGACCACAGGAATCACGAAATTAAAAGGTAGATAAAACACCATAGACAAATGTGATAAAATGAGTCCACTGCAAAGGAATGCTGCATTAATCTAGCTCTGTATAGATGCTGGCATACTATTATGAGAAAAACTGTAAGAGACAAATGAGAGGGGGCATCAGATACAGCAACTAGGATTAATACAAAGGAAAAGAAAGATTTAAAAAAAACAAAACAAAACAAAAAGAACAGCTACCTAAATCTTGGTCAGGCAACAGCTACAAGAAAGCAACGTGGAAGCCAACAGATTTACATGGGGGAAGGACTGGAAAAAAAAATAAAAATTATTTGTATTACTGAAGAACAGCATTCTGATCAGCACTAACAGACTGAAACAAGAAAAAGGGAAGTTTAGGTAGAACATCTAGAAATCAAGTTTATTCAGCAGCAGCAACATCTCCTAAAAGACGCCATGAATCCTGGAACAGTTTCAAACAAGGCAGGACAACATGCTGCAAGATACATGAAGAAAACAATCCTCCGCGGGTGAAGAGAGGAAGCAAAGGAGGCAGGAACGCAGCCTCCTCCTCTGTGCTAGCACCAACACAGACGCATACCACTGGTGTGAGCACACTGCGTTCCAGTCGCACGCGTCTCAGCCCCAGCCGCAACACAGCGCTGCCTCCAGTAAGTCAAAGTGCTGGGATAAGGCCAAAAAACCCAAAGGCAGCATTGCTGCTGCAGAGCTGGTGGCCAGCAGGGAGGTTTTAGTATTTAAAGCCAGCATGCGGGGCACTGGTTCTAGATCTTCTAGGCAGCTCCTCCCTTGCTGGACCTCCATTTCTCCAGGATATGTAAATGCACGCTGATATCCTTCTGAACAAGAATTGCACAAGTAAACCATTTCAGTGATTTACTGGATTGGGGAGGGGTAATGAGGTAATTTTAGGAGGAAAAAAAAAAGATTAATTATTAACAACACAATTTGATTTTTTTATTCCCAGTGCTCATTTATGAGCGGTTCCAACATGCTGTGTCAAGTGATACGTTCTGATTTACGGCCTTACATACTTTATATTCCAGCTGCAGAATTCATTCCCCTGGCATTCATCATATTAGTTCAGCTAATATTTTTGTAGATGTTTTTTACTCTGATTACAGTATTTCACGTTACATTTGTGTTCTTCAAAACAATCAAAAGGTAATTAGAAGAAAAAGCTCTCGACACTCCTGACTAACAAAGCACTCACAAGACAGCTCAGTTCAAACCTGTAAGGTGTGGGTGTATTTTCTAATGCACAAGCCTGTCTTTGGTATGCACGTCTTACAAAAGCACTTATTATTAAACTGCTTCTGAATTGCCCTAGGTTACAATTAAGCCATCCTGTTCTTTACCCTCACCTCTCTGCAAAGGGCTTTGCTACTCTGTAGTAAAGACACTAGAAAATTAGAACCTAACAGGAGACTGTACTAACACTGACCTTGCTTCTTATGTATATTATACTAAAAATAAATGGGTGAAAGCTAATACTACACAAAAACAAATTTTAAAGCTCCACGTGCTTCTTCATAAGAAACCGATACCCTTGCAATCCCAGAAATCCAACATTTGCGTTCATAACGTGGATTTAAACTTAGATGGTTAAACACTCATTGCTGGGCTAAGAAGTTTTTGCTCTTCCCCCTTCAAATCGAAAACACATTGGTTACCTATTTAGTCTCCATTACTGCAGTGTCTGAGCAACTTCTGTGTACCTAATCCTCAGTATCCTTGCAAGACGAGGACAGGCTAGAAGAGGGTGCCTGAGTCACAAAGAAACCTGCCTAAAACTGAAGCCAGGACTTTCAAACACCAAAGTGTTCCTCCAGCCACTAGACCATCCTTACCTGCCACAGTAAAACTCAATGAGTTCGCCACACCACTTCTCGTAAATAAAGCTTCAAAGTAGAAAAAGTACATCAGAGTAAGAACTCGGCACTCTCCAGGAACAATTTTGTTACCGATTCTTATAATGTTTAGTATAATGGAGTCCTCCTCCTCCTGGAATTCTTAAAGACTATCACAAACGAAGAAAAAGTGTCTAAAGACCCAGAATTTGGATTGGTGTTTTTATTGAGGAAGGATGACTGATTTTTTTTTTTTTTTTCCAGAGGGCTCTGTCTTGAAGCCTTTCATGAGTGAAGTCCAAGGTCTGCACGAGATGCTGTTCCTCAGAAAAGGGTTAATAGGGCAGACTACAAAATGTGAAGACCAACTGTGAAGTTTAACAGATAATTATGAAAGCAACTGCAAGGGAAATATTCTGAGATGACAAGCCAGAATAAAGATAGCTACAACAGCTAAATCCAAAAGGCATGTTCCTCACTATTGAAGCCAATTATCTTACTGTGGCTCTAATTATGTCTGTCACACCTAGGCTCATCACAAGTGCAGGGCATTCTGAAGCAATAATAAATGGGTTTTGGGTTTTGAAGGGGCCACTACGTGAAAAATAACAGTATTTACGGATGTAACAAAAGCGCTAGAATCTATCCTTGGCCATTTTTTGAGATTGCAGGAAGCAGTCTGGACAAGTATGCTAGTACATAGCTCCTTTACAGGACATTTTATTCCCAATCCAAGATATCCACAATTAACTGGACTACAAGGAATAAACTTGCATTACAATTAGCTGATATGCCATCCTGTCATATTTTAATGTTGCTTTCCTAGAATATGGGAAGCTTCATGGGAAAAAAAAAAAGCATCATTTCCCTGATAAATGTGCATCTAAGATGACAGCAAGCAGACCAATTACTTTGAAGTACACCTGGAAGGATTTTGCAAGTAAATTTGAAGTAAAAACAGTTGACATAGGCAGATCATTTGAAATATCAATCTAGAAAGCTTACCGAAAGCAAGTGCTTACAGCTGGAAAATGCAATCAAAGTCTAAAGAGATTAGGCTGAGATGATGTAAAGTTAGAATATTACATGCAATAAGCTTGTTGCTGAAGGGCAGATTTGCTGCTATTATAGCCTTTACTGGAAAACAAAATAAAACGTATTTTAAATGTTATTTTAAGACAGGGTGGTGATGTCAGGCTGGAAGGAAACAACTAAGATGGGGAAGCTTACTCTTCAGCCACTGCTAAAACTAAGCAGTGACCAATATGATATTATAGCAATCATCCATTTAATTTTCACCACACTTAACTCCTTCCAGTTCACCTTTCTTCTATGCTGGTGTCAGCACCCTGGCTTCACGTCCAGTGTCTGCACCAACTCCTCTAAACCTAAGGGTCTGTCCAGAGCAGAAAGCACAGCTTTTGGCAGCTGACAGTTTTGAGCTACCAGAGTACATCCAGCCTGGCATCTGTCAGTCCTCACCACAAATAGAGATATCAACTTGAGGCACAGTAAGCTGTGGGTATCATCTCAGAGGCTCTGTAGGACTCTTCCAGGCACTGTGCAGTGACACAGGGGAGCCCAATATGCTCACTGAATGGTGGACAGCAGAGAATAACGTGCATCAGAGCTCTTTTCCAGGTACATGTAGATTTAGTTTGAGTAGCCTTTCTTCAAAATCCAAATCCACTTGCCTTCCTCCCTTTCTTGCTATTAGTGTGGATTTCCCCTGGGCGTCCCATCTCTCCTACTAATGACTCATTCCATTCTTTTGCTTTTTGCCCTACTTGGATGATAGGAAATTAAAGGTGAGATGCTACATGACAAATGCAAAACAGAGCATGTGGAGTTAATGAAACCAGTCGGCAACCACAGCCTGATTCAGATATACAGTGACCTTTCAAACACTGACTGGCGACATTCCCTCTCTTATCAGCAGTACTAACAGAAAATCCCACCTGGAATGATCTTCTATTTTTGCAGGACTGCCTTAAACGAAAAATCCTAAGGCTACCTCAAATATGTGATTAAAAGAAAGGCACCTGATTTCAGAAATGACTCGGACTCTTCTCCTTCACTCCTGAATACCTATCTTTGTCTGTTTTGTGTAGGCATTTCTTTTCTCTAAAGTCTTTATAACCTTTTCCAGTTAATATGAGAACCTCTGGCAAGAACTTTCAACAGCACCCAATTAATTCACTGACCCAAGGCTCGAAGGTTGTCGCTTCTGGTCTGCAACTTCTACCTCCAATTCTATTCTTTAGTCACTGTCCAATTGTTATTTCAAGACAAGTTTCTTGTTCTTGCTTGAATAACGAAAGAAATCAGCAGTTGCCTATCCGCCCACAAACCTTGGCAAAAGCTATTTATCTAGAGGGAAAATGAAGCTTCTTCTCCACAAAGACTGTAAGATCAAAGTCCAAATCTTAAGTATCTCACAATCTAAACCAAATACAGGAAGAGATATACAACACATTGAAGGTTCAAGATTTAAACACTTTTTGTTATAAATATAACTTAATATAGTACCTACACAACAATAGTTCATACGGTGGGTGGCAAGCATTTGGGCAGAAGTCAATTTTACTGAATACAAAATCAACCAAGTTCCCAGCACAAACGGTGGTCCAAGGACTGGCAGAGGAAACTTTCAGAGGACAGGTTTGAGACAAATGTGGAAAAAGTATCATAAAGCAGGGAAAAATAAAAGCTAATACAAAAGCCGTGTGGAAATCAGCATGTAAGAGTTTAAAAGCAGGAAAAAGAATTAAAGAGCTTGGAAGGGAATGCGTTTAAGAAGAGGAAATAGCTTTAAACTATTCTCTGCAGCCTACAGAACAGAGAAAGAAGAACAAGAAAAATTAAACTGGGAGGGACTCAAGATTTTTGACATTCTAGTATTGTGCTGATGTTCGACATTGTGCTGAAGACTATATTCTGAGGGGCCTCGCAGGAAGACAAAACTTGGGCCTTGAGAGATTTAACAGCCATCAAACCCCCAAAGCTCCGAGTGAAAAGCAACTGTGATATCACAGATCACAAAGCCATAGCAGTTTGTTTAAGTGAAGGAAAACAACATCTGCTGCATGATTTCACTACCACGCTGCACTTCTCTGCTGCTTTCCAAGGCATCTACACAAATCAATTGAGCCGATTCTTACTAGAGATCGCACTCACCAGCTCGAAAGAGGCACAAGCGATACAAACCGGCAACGCTCATCTGGTTTTCACTCTGCTACGTGTAAAGAAAGCCATGGACTTCCACGCTGCTGCTCCTAGCCACAGCTTTATGGAGATGGCATTAAACAGTGCCCATTTGCAGAAGCCAGATCTGCAGGTACAGGGCACTATGAACCTAAGCGCATTGCCAGCCTTCTTTCTAAATTTCTGTTACTCAGTCGCAAAGATAAAGAAAAATGTTTTGCTTCTGCAGTTTTCCAGGCTGTTTACTCATGCACTGGTCAGCACGTTGCATACAGTTAGTTCTCTGTGCTTATATGAGTCACTTCCACAACTGTGAAAAGGACCTGGAAAAAAAAAAAAAAAAGAAAAACCCAAAGGAAAAAAAGAAAGATAAAGGCATCAGTTTTCATTCATGAGGAAAATATCACCTGGAGCAACTCTGAGTTTATGTATTTTGTATTTTTTTTTTCCTTAAGTCTACAGGATTTAAAACCGGAAAAATCTGTATCCTGTGGGAGGAATGCAGGGAATATCTGTAGAAATACACCCTGCAGCTCTCCTCCTGAGTGTAATAACCCACAGAGTGGGCTCCGCAGCTTGCCCGGTGCAGTCAGGGGCCAGCACTAGACCTGGCAGTCTGCAGCAGGAGAAGAGCACTGGAGACTCCCTCCCAGAGCAATCAAGTCTATAACGAGATTCACACAAACAGATCCCTTCCTACACGGCAACCCTTGTTAAGTACTTGTTAGAGGAAAAATACTCCCATTTTACCTAGAAGAAATGTGAATTCCACTCTGCGACAATAAAATCAGTTATTTGGGTCATTTTAGCTCCCTGCTGTTGGTGACCCATTTGAATTCAGAGAAAGCCAGATCTGCAGATCCTGTTTCTCAAAGACATGTAAGTAATTTTTCAGGTACCCCTGGGTTTCCTCATTGTAAGGTCAAAACACCCAATAGAAATGATCACAGTAGCATGCTTTCCAGTCAAGAAGCAAGTCTCTGCCTGAACAAACAAATGGTGTTGACCAGGGGAGATGAAGAAAACCTGATGAACAAATGACAGATCTAATACAGAAATACTCTGTCCCAAGATCGTCAGTATCCAGACTATTTTTAATGCTCAACTATGCTACACAACTCCACAGGACAACTTCTTTGATCTAATACTGCATCTGATTCCTAGATGCTGGATCTCATCCAAATGAAAATCCTGATCCAACTGGAATTAGCAATTACTAAAAATCCAGCCTAGGGGGTAGTAGCATCTTGAGCTTCCACTCCAAATAATGAGCTCATTAAAGCACTGTATAAATCAGACAGCTTCCAGGGTCATGTTTTATGACCATAAAGTTCATACCTTGAAATACTACTAGTTAGAATTCATACAAAACATAGTCTGGTGTCCTGTGCCATACGCCCATGACTCACAGAAAAGCAGATGTGAAGGAAGAAGCTGAGGGAGAGAGACGGCTAGCGTGAGTTACATACACAGTCCTGGCTTCGTTCACCTCGTTAGATAGAGGCAGATGTTCAGCTCACCACGTCTTTTTCTAATCCTGCTTGTCTGCTTTCCTGCCTAAAGACCGAGCCTTGCCTTCTCCTCAAACCTAAAAGTCAAGTCTCAAACTAACATCCTGAATCTTGTGCAGCTGAACCAGCCCACACTCTTGTCCCCTCCTCCAGCTCCTCTGGTTAGAGAGGAGAATCAGGGCAGCATTGCCTGGACTAGGCTTCAAGGGAAAATACCTTCTTCCTCACAAGGCCAGCTGGAGATCCTTTAAGAGACACACACTACACACATATCATTCCAGGTCACTCCAAGGACACTGGATTCAGAAAACAAGTCCAAAAGAACCAAGGAATAAAGCAAAATCAAATAAAATAAAGCCTCAGGACACAGCTGGGAAACACATATGCTGCTGGACACTAATCTCAATTTTGAAATAAAGTCTGGAATTTCCCTCCGGAAAGCTCCGCAACCTGGAGGGCAGGTTGAGTCACCGGTTGCTGGAAAGGCAAAGAACTGGAGAGGAACCTTGTAAGGCTGGGAGGGGGGAAAAGGGTGCATCTCCCTGCTGGGACAGACAAGAGGGCAACTTCTGCCTCCCAAGCTCCAGACACACTGAAGGACATACTCTGCCAGAGGTCGATGGACCTTGCTGTAAAGGAGATAACGATCCTGCAGATGATCACAGATGATCACTACACTGATCACTTAGAAAATGCCATTTTTTCAGTCACTGGTCAGAGTGCATATGCAGCATATTTCTTCAAGTAATTTAATTTTTAAAAACAGATAGAAAAAAAAAACCCATCCTGGTCAGACACTTCAGGGTTTTGAGCTAACACCAAACCCCCAAATATTTTACAGTTGCATTTTCAAGCGCTGAAAAGGGTCTGTGTGTGAAACCTTAAATTTAAACAGTGCCCAGCAAAATCACTGGGACTCTACGCAAAGCTTGCCTATATGTGGATATTCAGATCAATTAATGGTAAAAGATTAACACTAAAGCAGTGCTGCTCTGAGGTTTTTTTTCAGTTGTAACATTCTGCAGAAACGTCTCTCTTCCTGACACCTTCCTTCCTTCCTTCCTTCTTTGTAGTACTTCCACAACTACAGAATAACCAAGCACCTTTAAGTCATGCAGCAGCTCAGCTTCTCTGCTAACAGACTGAAAAATGGCTGTAATTAATGAGGCAGCTGTAAAGAGCCCCACACCTAGAAAACTCAAAGCAATCAAAGGCAGGTAGCTTTTCCCTGATAACGACTTCTAAGTGGGTTCCCTTCTAGCATTATAAATTTCATTTTTTTATATGCATTTGGAATTAAAAGAACTCTTTACATTTTCTTAACCTTTCATGACCCATGAACCTTTCTGTCATCCTCTTTAGGCTTTTGAGATAGTCGGAGAAACAGTCAAGTGTGTTAGTACTTGCATGCGTCGCAAGATAAAACAACCACACACTGCTGAGCTGTTGGGGCTGGAGACAACTCCCAGAGTTCCTTTGAACATTTTTGCAGCAATTATTAAATCTTTCTTTTGTTTAAAAAACATCTTCCCCACTGATCTGTGAAAGACTCCAGCAAATACGGAAAATGGATTACAGAAATAGCAGTTTCACGTACACACACAAAAAGACACAACAAACCCCAGACTAAAGAGCTTTTTGTCTTTCAATTATGACAACAGTCATTTTTATCTGTGACTAAAGGCTCAGTTAAAGGCATTTAGAAGTCAGCAGTGCTCCTTTACCATAATTTATTTTACATTAATCTTCCTATTTCTAGCTACGAATATACGTTCTGCAAATTCATATAATGCAGTTCATAAACCTGTCTGCCTTAGTTTGCACATAAGCAAAATTAAATTGTACAAATGCCACTGCTCCGTTACCATTTGGAGTGGCAGATGTCCAATTGCCAGCTGCACAAGTACTGAATACAAAGCATTAATTACAGCGTAATCAAACGCTTTGTTAAACCATATTTAAGAATTTTATTGTCACTTAATAACTACACAAGTATTAGTAGATAAACACACATGTGGTCCATTACCACAGTGTCCATCAAGTTTTAAGCATATCCATAATGTGATGGAGGATAAATGAGAACTGTTGATTGGACAAATGCAGACTTCCCAAAAGCCCTTGACCTTGTCTTTCAATGAAAGCTCTTGGGAAAACAGAAGTGATTTTCTGGTGAAAAGAAAGCCGGCATGAGATGAAAGGTGGAGTTGCATCATGGCTTAGAAAGTGGCAAAGAGAAAAAAAAAAAAAGGAAGAATTTAAAAAAATATATAAATCATTAATTGTGGCAAAATGCACCAAAACAGTGCCACGAGATTATCTTCAGGGTTAAGTCAAGTATATACATTTATAACCTGGGAAGGGAAATAAATTAACGCAACAGTATTTGCCACTGATTCAAAATCACTTGAAACCATTAAAAAAATAAGAAAGCATGACAGCAGTGACCATCCGTCTGCCTTCTGAGTTTACATCCGCTGTATTATTCTTTGAAGGAAGGAACCCCTCTATCAACTTCTTTTGTCCGCAGCACAAAAGGCAAGCTAGAAGTCTTCATCTTAAAAAGCATCCCACAGCTGAGCACAGTTCTGTAAACTCCACTTGACTTTATAGCCACCATCAATTAGTTTAATGTTCCCTTCATCTTTTGGTCTGTACTGCCCCCTAAGTTGAAGGAGTTCCCTCAAGGAGCCTGATAAATTTAAAGAGGAAACCTGTGATGTGGCTTCCTGCCATTAGGTCATTAAAGTTACACACTCAAATCCCTTTCAGTCTTAAAGTCTGTGAGGCTGTGACATCGCCTTCTGTTAAATCGCATTTTAGAACTCATCTGTGTCATGATGTCTTTAAATAATTCTGCCACAGCCAGGCAGTTGGGCTGATCACACCCAATTAATCCTGATGATTCTTCCTTCACCCGCCACTTTATTATTGAAAGGACAGAGCTGTTGAAGCCAAACAGAGTTGGCTTTATTTTATTTTTTAACTCACATGGATAGTACCTAGCCCAACAGTCTCTGGCTGCTTTCCAAAGCCTCTGGCAAAAGAGGCAAAATACAGCAGGATGCCCAAGAGGAACAGGTGACAGTACATATGTGGCAGTCAAAATTCAATATTAATGACATTATTCTAACTTTAAGTAAGTTTTGCAAGTTGTTAAGTTCCAAAGTAATGATCCCCATGCAACACAGAGATCTGTGCATCTTTGACAGCTGTCTTTTTTGAGCAAAGCTTAAAAAAAACCAAAACACCAACAGTAGTATTTTTCTGTCACTGTTCACAATGTAGAGAATGCTTGTATCGCATACATTAATGAGGTATCTCACATCTAACAACACAGGTAACAATCATCTCAATCTCTTGTCTGAACCAAAAGTTGGAAGGATTTAAGGAAGAGCAGCAAAAGTGGCTTGAAACGTGCAGATTCTCATTATTTATTTATTTTCCTAAATAAGGTTCTCATAAGGAAAGCACAGTTACAAGTACATATTTACCAGATCTCTAATGAAAACAAAAAGCAATGGATTTAACTCTAGTAAGAAAAAAATATTTTCTTATATGAAGGTAGTGGAACATACTGAGACAGTACCAGAAGCCAAGAAAGAAATGATTTCACCAATTTCTTGAGAAGCCCAAAGCTATATTCCAGATGCTTGCTGGTGTAAATGCCAACATAAGGATATACTACCTCAAAAGCAGTCATGTTGTAGATGATGCATATTACTCATGGACAATGATAGCTCAAGGCAATATTTCACATACCTGGAAATATCACTCAAGTTTGATCCAAACCGAAACACAACATCGAGTTGATAACAACAACAAAATCGCCCCTACGATCCTCCTGACTGAGAATTATAAACCTTTGGGTACCACAGAGGGCTTCTTTGAATTTAAAGTATTTGTTTAAATTGATACTACTCTCCATGTTTTCAACAAAAGAAAATCTATGAAGATTAGTTATATCCACTCCTCATACTCTGCAAAACAAACCCTTCTTACAGGGATAACAGCGAATGCAGGAAGGGTAAGGCATTCTTCATACAGACATTCACATCAAAACAGACTCCCAAAACTGAACACTACATGGACTAAACTTGCCTGAAACATCAACTCTGCTAAAATAAGGAGTAAACTGTAACATTTAAGCACTTACTATTAAATAACAGCACTTACATTTGACCTTGTTGTGTTTGCTTGGGTGGGAGGATGCTGTTTTTTTCCTTTATTGTTATTATTTTGCTTATGTTGGTGTACAAAAACTCGGGTAATTCAGCATGGAGCTGGAAAAGATTAGTTTAAAAAAAAAAAAAAAGCTTCTCTGTTGCTTGCCCTCTAGCACACAGGAGTCAATTCAAAAGTCCTAAGAAACCCTGAAGAAGGAATTACTACACCATACAATAGATTTAATCAGTGAGGGATGTAAGAGCCGTTTTAGGGCTTAACATAGTTGAACTGGCAAAATAATCCTTTTCAACTGGTTTTCCACTTCAATTGGTTTAATATTCTACAGAAGGATGTAGAGCAGTTAGTCATCCACCTCCACGAGGGAGGAAAACTGCCTAGGTGCAGACTCAGAAAGGCAAGAAAAAGCATTTTTCATTATTAAGAAAACAAATCTTTGAATACAGGTCATTGTGTTTGGGGTACATCAAGAGTCTGCAAATATGAAGTGCTACAAAAACACCTTACCTCCCCTTCACATCTCTGAATACATACAATTGATTAGCTGCCATCATTTACACTAGCTTTTAAAGAGTGAATGGCAAAGAACTGCATGTAGGCTTCTGGAACACAATGTATCAATTTGTACTAAAATTAGCATATTAAAAACAAATTGCTAAATGGCACAAAGACGTAATTTGCACAAGCAGCTTTCAGTTTGGCTCTTCAGCCTGCAACCTAAGGAAAACATAATATTTGATTTGGACCTGCCAGTATCATTCAAGCTTCAGGTCTCCAATAGTTTCTCATAAATTATTTATAACAAACATTTAATGCAAAATTTTTAAATACCATCAGCTTAACTGAGTGGTACTAAGACAGTGAGAAGTCAGAAACTGATTTTCACTCTTCTGTAAGCTAACACTTAAAATAATAAAGGCTGTGCGTGAGCTTTAAAAACGGTATCAGCAACATCAAAACTGACCACAGTGAGAACTCCAAGAGAGATGAGAAAACTATTTATGTACTTTCGGGTTTGTCTGCTCTCTGAATTTGGGTTTTTGATAAAGTAAGAAGGCCATAAACGCACGCCAACTGACAGAAGACCGCCGAGCCACACAGACCCCGAATATACTCTCAGCTCTTCTGCTAAAGCAACTAGATTTCAGGGTAACATCTCTCTGATCTTCCAAAGTAATTAGCTTCACATTAAGTATTTTAGAGAAAGTTGGGAAAGACCCCTCAGTTGTTTCATGAAAGGTATGTTGCCAACCAACTTTTGCTGGCTAAGATTTAAATGAAGTGCGTTCATATCAAAAAAAAAAAAAAAAAAAAAAATTATTTCCTCTTACCCTGAAAGTGCAGTTACAGAATTATTGCTAAAGAAAATCTAAGCCACTTTGACTTCTCTACTGAAATTATCTACTATTAAGCTAACCCCAAAATAAAGTGGGCTTACTTACTGTTTTTCTTTTAAAACTTGGACCATTTAAATGTTCTAATTTACAGCACAGCCCTTATACACATTTTTTTTCAGCGCAACTGACAGACAACAAACTGTGGTCCCAAACAATAAAACTGTATGGAGGGACCACACCTTCTATAATTAGTCCCTTTTTCTTCAGAACATACGCCTTTCCACCTCCCACCACTAATCTCATCCTCATCTTCCTTCTCGTGCATAACCTAGAAGCGGATGAAAAGTATCAGTTCACAAGGCCAACAACGTAGGGATTATTTCAAAAATTTACATGCTAGTCAAATTTTTTTTTTTTTTTTTTTACATGGGTGAAGCAACAGAGCTTCCTCTTCCCTGTGCGGATTATCTCACAAATTACTTTTTACCACGAGGAAAACACAAAAATACATACACTGCAAACGTCTCATTCTATTTAAAAACTTCTAAGTTTATCCCAGTTTAAGTGTATTTAATTTTGTTCCTTCTTCAGCCAGCCTGCTTCAGCCATAAATCTACACACCAACTTCCTTTTTCCTCCCAGCTTCTGTGCCGCCTATGCTACTGTTATTCAGACCCTGTACTCCTTCCCATTCCCACACTCTGAAACCTCTTTCACAACTATTCATTTTGGTCCTTCACCCATGTCAGGATTTGTAACCAGGAGTCACAGCCTGGCATGGATGCCCAGAACCTTCCATGTCCCGCATGCCAAGCTCTTCCAAAGCGCTGCTGAAGCATCCCAGCTATGTGAAATGCCTCCTCAGATTGCCCACTCCAAGCACTTCAGGGTAGGTGAGCCTGTTCACTTTAGTACTATTTTCCTAGGGTCTTAACACTTCAAAAGCAGCCACCTATCTAATACCTGCGAAAGCTTTTTGTAGGACAGGGCGTATGTCAGGTGGCAGCACGTAACTACAACTACTACACCCTTTAAAGTCACTGCCCAGGATACAAAAATATGTAATTTTTCAGCAAAACATCAGTGACAGAGAGCTTGATCCTTTACCAGCTACCACAACATACTCTCTTCTCAAGCACCTGCTGGGTGATGCTGTAGCACCTTCTTCGTTCCCTAAAATGCGCTTGAATGTATCTAAACTCCTCACTGCCTCTGCATAACAGAGTTTTGAGGTTGAAACAACGGCCTGCCCTCTCGTCATGGCCCCAAGCTATCCTCAAAGGCCACGACCTGGACCAGAGCGACCCTTCGAGCTACTTTAACTCGCACCACCTGCACCAGAGCAACCTGGTGATGGCCAAGACCCACCAAAGACCAGCTGGGCGAAGGTGTCTCTCCTAGATGAAGATGTCTGTTCTGTACAAAGATGCTCCTTGCTCTCCCTGAACAGTTTTCCTTGGTTTGACCATCTCTGGCCAGGCAGATGCTCCCATCTCCTCTCAAGGGGAGCAGAGCTGCGGACCCACACGGCTTTACAGCATGGCACCCCAGCCACGATTTCAGCGGCAACTCCCCTCTTCAGCCATCCATGTAGAGCCACACAACCAGCCCTGATCCAGTACCAAGCCCCCCCCCCAGCCCCGAGACCCACCTCACCCGGCCACCCCACCTCAGTCG